>CM070777.1:54327840-54887840 GCA_036346955.1 Dipus sagitta
GGATGCTTTTGCTAGTATAAGAAATAATAATGCTGTTAACATGCAAATAAGAGAATTGCAAAACATTCTGCGTGGGAAACAGGGGAGTATTTCCAAAAAGTGGCTGACGTTTCAGAGATTGCATGTTAACTGATCTGTGAAGGGTAAGAGTGGGCTGACCTTGGGGGAGAGGTAAGGGACGTGTGTGTCTGCATTCTCGTCAGATGACCAGCAAACACATTTGTAACCCTTGAAGCAAAGGTGTCAGGTACTGGAGCTGTGATCATGAAATCCTGGAATGAAATCACACTTCACAGATATTTCTGGCACACAAAGAAGACAACTCCACAGGCAACATCTGTTTTCTTGCTTCACATGAAATATAGCCAAAAATTTCTGACTTTGAAATGAATTTTGTTTTCAGAAAGCAAAAAAAAAAAAAAAAAATACAGAAGCTAAACTTTGTTGATACTATTATAGCTCATCTTAACTTCTGTGCTAAACTTAGCATTTCTATTGTGGACAATTGTAATGATGGTCAATTTTTTGGAGTTTTAGGGATACATGGTTAAAGGATTTCACAAATTCAAAGGTATATTTAAACTTAACTATGTTATTCTTAATATTTTTTAAATGGAATTATCTTAGCCAGGCATGGTGACTCTTGCCTTCAATACCATCTCTAACGCTGAGATTAAAAAAAAAAAAAAAAAGATTACCATGAGTTTGAAGCAAGCTTGGGCTACAGAATATGTTCCAGGTCAGCCTGGACCAGACTGAGACCCTACCTTAAAAAAATGAGATTGCCTTGTGTCTGTGATAGTAAGTAGTAAGGTCAGGATGAATTGTGCTGTTCAAAATTCATAAGCTGAATCCTGAGTCCTGATTCACTCTACTTCAGAATGTGACATTGTTCTTGATCTCCTCTATCTCAGAATGTAACCTTCCTTAGAATCAGGCGTTTATAGGGGCAATCAAGTTAAAATAAGCTTAAGAGTGGAGGAGGCCATAATACAATTTGACTAGAGCCCTTGCATGCAGGAAAAATTTGGACACAGAGACCCTCATTGAAAGAACATGAATTAAATTTCTGTTGCTTTTTAATGATCCTGTTTGTAGTATTTTGCCATGGGAGTCTGAGAAACTTGACATAAACACTGATTTATGAAAATAAGAAACGCATTATGTAGTTAGACTAAAAACAGTATTTAGATGCATGGCTTATCCTGAAATGGTACTTTTCATCTTTAACATGAATTATGACCAAGTGTTATTTCATTTTATCTTAGTCATAAGAACAGCTCACAGATCAAAATGATAGGGATTATGAATGTTTCAATTTTGTATGTTTCTTCATGATTTTTAATATTTCCTAAAGACTGTATTTCTGTGGAAAGAGTAAAGATAAACTTTAATATAAGAATAAAATATTTTATACAGTTTACATAAGAAAAAGTAAGATAAAGATTTTAATGCATCTTTATGGAAAAAAGACAGTGCTATGTAACATTTGCTATCAAGCAGCCTTTTGTGAGAAAAATGTTCATAATGATATGCCTTGAAGATATGTAGAAATGTGATAGAGCGTTTTCCTAATCTTGTAGGAAAGCTATTTCATTGTTTTTGTTTTGCTATGGAATTATTGTTAGTAGAGGTAAAATAGTTAAAATATTGTTATGGCCCAGATTTTTTTGCTATGACCTAATTATCATCATCATTAATGTGTTGTAATAATATAGTTTGAAGAGTAAACTTTACATAATATTAAATGGCCATTGAAGACAGAGTATGCAAAGTCTTTTCAGGTCTTCTTTTTTTTTTTTTTTCAAGGTAAGGTCTTATTCTCTAGCTCAGGCTGACTTGAAATTCACTATGTAATCTCAGGGTGGCCTCGAGCTCACAGTGATCCACCTACCTCTGCCTCCCAAGTGCTGGGATTAAAGGCAGTCACTACCATACCCAGCTTCAGGTCATTTTTAAACATAATTTTTTCTTCTTCCTTGCCATGCTTCCATTATTTTTAAAACTGCAGTCTGAATGACAAATACAATTTGTTAGATTACTTGGACACACACAGATTTGAACATAAAGAAAGACACTTCCATTTTGTTTTCCTCAAAGATGTACTACAAATCTAGGCTTCCATGCTAAAAAATTATAAATACTATATAGTTAAGTAGAAAGTTGAAAGAGGTGTAATGGGAGAACTATTTTCTTTTGATTTATATTGAATACAATTTTTCTGAGGAGGTGAAACTCTTTCTCTTAGAGGAGTAAATTACCTTATCATACAGGCCCCCATGTAAGGAAAGACTTGAAGGCAGATGAAACTAGAGGTAGAGCAGCTGTCAAGTAGATGTAATCTAAGGAAGTGGAAGCCTGATATTCAAATTGGAAGAAGAGTTTATATCGATCCAGTGGAACTGTACTGGTTATATAACACTGACCTGTGTTCTGGACAGCAGGTTGCTGTGTCATTCTAGGTATTAGTCACTGTGAGTATGACTCCTGGGGGGGAAGACAGCGTTGAGATGTGAAGAGATGCAGAATCAGAGTGTATCCATGTAAATAAATATTCTACTACAAGGATATGAATTCAGTTCTTTAGGATGAATATGTGTAGCAGTTACCTTCTTGTTGTTGGGACAAAACACCTGACCAAAAGCAGCCTATGGGAGACAAAGGTTTATTTCAGCTTAAAGTTTTGAGGGCAAGTTTTTATCATTGACAGAAAATTGTGACAGGCCTAAGTAGAAAGCCTAGGTCACATTTCCACATCAACAGAAAGGAAAAAGTCTATCTCACGGTCTTGGAGCTAGGCTACATTACCCCAAACCCTCCCGCAGTGGCAAACCTCTCCAGCAAGGTTCTTCAGACCCTGAAGGTCTCCCACATTGCCCCCAGCTGAGGACAAATCATTCAAAACACATGAGCCTGTGGAGATTCCCTTCAAACCACCACAGTGTGTGAAGTTGCAGAGGTGATTTGCAAAGAACAATCGTTGAGGATGTCAGGAAAGAGTGCTTGAGCTGGCTTTCCCTAGGCAAACATGGCCCAAGTGTTTCTCAGGTGAGAGAAACAGCCTGTGGTAATTCACAAGACATTAGAGCTAACTACGACATCCGTGCATGTACATATCAATTGCTATTGATAGACTAGGATGTATACAAAATGAAATCATTGCAGCAATATCTTTGGAAAGCTGTTCTGTATCACCAGATATGAATTCCATTAAAATCACCAAGTTTACTCAGGTAATCACATTAATGTTAAACAGGTATTTGTTTCTTTATTCTTGGCCTCAAACCCAAGGGTGTGTTTTTGATAAGCATCTGCTATGCCCCACTGAGATGTATCTGCATCCTTCATCACTAAACTTGCTTTGTGCATGACATCAATAACGGGTGGTCAGGAACTTCAATCAGAGTATATTTTGCATGGTGTATCGCATCTATCAGTTTAGGGCTAATTCCATAGTGAAATAAGACCTGTCAGTCCTTTTATGTAGTGCTGCCTCATTTCTTCAGATAGCTGTGCACAATGGAATTGAGTGTCGCTGGTTGAAAACAGAGCTGCACAGTCTCTCCAAAGAGAATGGCTGAGAGGAAAGTGGGTTGTTCTGCCAAATTAATCCTACCTTCCTTACACAATGTTGCTATACAGATTGCCATGCCTTAATTTTCTAAAATTAGCAGAGTGCTTCATGATTATGAAATCATGAATAGCTATGGCCATCTCTATGACTTGTAAAACTAATTATTAATAAACAGAAAGAACAATTCAGCCTATACTTTTCTAAAACAGAGTCAAGACAAAATACAGTATACTCATGTTTTCATCTGACCAACTGTATCTATCCTTGTGTCTTTTTCATGGAAACAATGGTTCTCCAGTCTGCTATTCTCTCTCTCTCTCTCTCTCTCTCTCTTTCTCTCTCATAGAAACTTTGTATGGACACATCATATATTAGTTCCATCATTTCCCTCCTCCTTGCCCCCATTCCTCTGAGGGCCCTCCTTGGTGGGATTGCTGGTATTCACCATGGGGCTGTGAGTTGTGAGTTATGAGAACAGCACTCAGTCATTGTAGGAAAGGCAGTGCCTCTGGATATTCCCTCTCAACCTGTGGCTCTCATATTCTTTCCACCCCCTCTTCCACAAAATTCCGTGAGCCTAGGTGGGTGTGTATTAAGTCTACTTTAGTGTTGAGCTCTCAGCTACTTCTTTGTAAGCCTCAGAAGAATATTTCCCTGACTAAACATTTAATTTGAAATTACTTCTATAGGTTTTTAAAATAATTTATTTATTTTTAAACTGAGATTCAGAGACAGAGATAGATAGATAGATAGATAGATAGATAGATAGATAGATAGATAGATAGACAGACAGATAAGATAGATGGTAGAGGGAATGGATGTGCCACTGTAAATAAACTCCAGATGCTTGTACCACTTTGTGCATCTGGCTTCACCTGGTTATTGGGTATTCTCTCTGGCATTGTAAGCAAGTTCCTTTGACTCATCTCCTCAGCACTTCTATAGTTGTTTTTATGATGCCCTTCTTGTTAGAGTACATTATTGTATTGAAGAGTAAGGACTATTGAATTTTGGACTGATAAAGCAGTATAATGGTCAGACATACAGGGTCTTGGGTAAGAGATCTTGGGTTGAAATCCTATCTCTTACCTCTCAAGCCTCATGTATAAAGTTGACACCCTTGCATTACCCATGAATCTGTCTTTATCACATATCTTCCCAACCAGAGTTCAGGTTTATAATAGCAAGAAGCTTACCAGCTAATTTCTTACATCTTTGGTACCTACAACATTGCTTGGAACATCCTAAATTCTTAGTAAATATTTGTAGAATAAATTATTTAATACAGAACATATGTTAACTGCATAATGTTTCAGTGAAGGGTGAATATATTTATAGTCTGAATGTCCCTAGAATAAAGCTGCTGACAGAGTAGTACCAGGAAATGCAAAAAATTGCATTTATACTTAATAACTGTACCTTAAAGCAGGACTTAAACATTTTAAAATCATTTTTGTCCTGTTTTATTTCTCTATTTCTCTTGGATAAATACTTCAAAGTGGGATTATTGGTTCTTGGACTGGATGTGTGTTTTCCTTTCTCAAACACTGCCAACTATTTTTCAGAGTGGTCATTAAATTTTACAATTCCATCACTGTGTCACTTTACATTCTAGTGTGTGATTTTTAGTATATGTTTATAAGTGTGGGTACATGTGGGCACTCGTGTGTGTGGGGTATACATGCACATGGAGGTATTTGGAGGGGGTCAGTCATTATTGGAGCATTGTTCATTCCCTTTTGAGACAGGAGGTCTCATGGCCAGGAGCTCACAGATTAGTCTTCATTGGTTGGCCAGTAAACACCAGAGTTCTGCCTCTCTCCATTGTCTCAGCGTTGCAAGACATTTTTTACGTGGGTTCTGAAGACCAAACTTAGATCCTCATGCTTCTGAGGCAAGCTTTTTACCGTCAGACCTCTCTCTCCAGCCCTCCACACTTCTCCTTTTGCTTCACAGTTGCACATGATTTTTATAAGCACACTCATTCTAGTAGGGGTTGAGTGGTATCTCACTGTGCTTAATTTGCATTTTCTTTGATGACTAATATTGTTAAGCAATTTGTGCTTACTGAACAGTTTGACAATCTTTGGCAAAGTGTTTGCTCTAGGTTAGCGCTTGTTTTTAATTTTGCATGTCAGTTTATTGTTGAATTGAAGCAGTTATATATAAAATCTGTAGGCTTAATCTGATATAACTTGGGTGTACATATAAATATAAATGCTATCTTGGTCTATGATTCCCATTCACATTCATACCCTTTCCTTAATACAAAAAATTGTGTGTGTGTGTTGTGTGTCTATGTGTATGTGTGTGTGTGTGTTTACGTGTGCATAGGTCAGAGGAAAACTTCTAGGTGTCTGTACTCCAATTTCTTTGAGACAGGATCTCTGCCTCTGCAAACACAGCAGACTAGCCCTCCTCAGGTTTAGGTTCCCCTGGCTCCACCTCCCATCACTGTGGCCACATGGGGATCGAAGGCGCATGTGCTACTTGGCATCCAATTTTATGATGTTGCTATGAAATCAGACCTAGGACAGCAGGCTTTGCAAGAAAGTGCCTTTCTGCCCTGCCCCCCATAATTCTTTCTTTTTATTTTCTCTCAGAATAATTTCATATTTACAGAAGAGTTGCAAAGATATTATAGAGTTCCTAAATGCTCATCATCTTTCTTCCTGTAATAGCAACATCTTACATAACTGTGGTGCAATCAAAATTAAGAAATTAGCATTAGTTTAATATAACCAAATAGTTCATTGATTTTTTTTTCCAGATTTTCCCAAAATTTTACTTATATCCTTTTCCTGCTCTCAGATTCAATGAAAAGTACACATCACATAATAGTTTCCCCGTTTCACTGGACATCTCCTTACTGGCAATGTCTCAGATTTCCCTCATCTTTTATGACCTTGTCAGTTTTAAAGAGTTCCAGTCCAGTATTTTACAGAAATCCCCTGTAGTAGCCTGTTGGTGGGAACAGAATTTGAAAAATCATATGAGAGCTCAATTTTTTCATTACATTCTTATCCCAAAATTCTTTCCTTATCTTATTCAGAAGATTTTCCACTATGCAAAGGTTGTCATGATACTTTAAGAACTTCTGTGGTTGTTCCTTTGATTTTTGAGTTTAACCTGAATTAATTTATCTCAATGGATTGATGGGAGGAGTAAAATGTTTTGTTTGTCTATGTAACGACATTTGCAATATGATTTGCCTGTGCCTTTTCTGTTTTATTTTCTTGTTACTTGTGAGCAAAGTTAAAATACAGAGGTGCAGCTCTGTATCTACACCCTGGTATGTCACACTGTTCTTTGTTTCATAATCAGTACCAACAATCTTGATTACTGTAGGTTTAGAACGCTATTTCATAAACCTGCCCTTAAAGAAGAAAATAGTTGGTAGCTTAATTTTCCAAACAATAAAATCTTTTCTACAATTATCCACCTGCAATTTTAGCATTAAAACAGCCACAAATTATGTGGGCGAGGATATAGTTATATGTGCACTGTGCTAAAATCTAACAGAAAAAATAGGAATCTCTGCTTGGGATGATCAAACATACCTATTAACTACCACCTAGGATTCTGAGGCATCACCAGCACTGGGAGTTCAAGGCTATCCTGGGTTACAGGGTTTGGGCTAATGAGAGACCCTGATCAAAAAATAAAAATAAAGAAATAAATAAGTGCAATCTGTAGGCAATAGTTTGCTATTTTTATATTTTATAATAAGATGTGAAATCAGATAATAAAAAGCCTTCAACTTAGTTTTTCTTTTCTCAGTTTATTTTGTTTTTGTTGCTGCTGCCGTTGTAGCTCTGTTTAAGTTCTCCTAATTTGTAGAAAAAAGTATCAATTTCAATTTCTACAGAAATTCTTATAGGGAGTGTTGCACACAGTTTCACTTAGTGAGATTAACTTCCAACTGCCCACAGCTTTATGGGAGAAAAGGGATTATTTCTAGCTTACCAATCGGGGGTAATTCCCTCAGTGGTGGAATAAGTTGGCTCCCATTCACAAATCCAAACACACAGAGAGAAACCATCACCAGTCAGCAACTCCAAAGCAGCAGCAGAACACTGCAATAAGCAGGCACCTCCGGACTCAAATTTCTAATATATTTTTGGGCTGGAATTCAGATCCACCCCCAAATACACCTTTGGACTGGGTCCCAGGATCCACCCCCCAGTGACACCTCCCCAGCCACGAGGCTGGAGACCAGGAGGCTGCAGACCTAAGGAACAAACTTTAATAAGACTTCTAAGTCTGTGAGGGACATACATTAACACTACCAAACATAGTTTTATTTTAGATATATATAACTTGGATATAATATTTTGCACTATTTTATCATCTAGTCTTTGAGAAGGACATATGTCACCATTTATTTAAATTTTCTTTATCTTACCAACATGCAGTGAGGTGTTAATCCTGACATGCTAAAGTGTCCGTACATATTTTATACATTTTGTATAAATAGTGTGCTTTCATATATTTATTTCACAGTTTTTTAAATTTCTAATACAATATTGAACAAAAGGAAAAATGGCAAAACCAGGCACTCTAGTATACTTTCTAACAGTACGAGGACATGTTTGATTCTGATTATTAGTTTTTTAAATATTTTATTATTTATTTATTTGAGAGAGAGAGGAAAAGGCAAATAGAAAGAGAGAGTGGGAGTGCCAGGGCATCCAGCCACTGTAAACAAACTCCAGATGCATACACCCCTTTGTGCATCTGGTCCTGCTAATCGATCTGGGGTCCTTAGGCTTCGCAGGCAAATGACTTAACCACTAAGCTATTTACTCAGGGTTGACGATTATTTTTTATTTTATCTTCAATTCATTGTATATGTTCTTAATGAAACAAGGAAGTTTTTGTTATTACTATTATAATGACATGCTTCTGTTTTCATTCTTTTATAATTATTTCTGTATCTTTGAATTTAAAATGTCTGGGCATGCTTTTCTGTACTGTAGATAGACCTCCCCAACAGGAAGTTGTGGCTTCTGTGAATATTATTTCTTGTATTTTTTTGCTCCTGTGAAAGATCACAGCCCCATGTTATCCAAAGTCTAACACTTTATCACAGTATAATCACTACTTACATTTTTCTAAAGAACCAAACCAGAGTCAGAAATATGCTTCCACCTTATGTTGCTTATCCAAGATGCTCTTATTTGTTGATCATTCCGCCCACACACTTGCACATTCTGTGTGCTTGTTCTGTAATAATAAATAAGTGGCCACTTTTATGAGAAACTCACTAAACAATAAAATATTGATGTTTTAAATAATCTACATACCTATTAACATATGATCATTTATACTGAAGTCTGTCTATAGCAAATGAGGATTGATGTACCAGAACAATTTGTTTTTTGCTTTTTATTTTGACATGGATCATGTTTTCTTCATCAATGTAATGAGGTTACATGAGATTTCCAAAAAAATTAAAATAAGAAATCTTTTAAAAATTACGTAATATATAAATTATTTATATAAGCATATTAAGTACAGGCATGAAATAATACAAAATAAAGTTATTAATTGCTTACAATTATTTAAAGTTTAAAAAATTAATTTTATAGTGTTTATAAAATATTTAAGTAAAGTCCTACATAAGTTTTAATGTCATAGTTATATAAAATATTTTAATAGATGAATATCACTTATTAAAATATTTAGTCATATTTCATGCATTTATCATAACATTTTTTTCTTAGAGAAAGAAATAGATAAATAAAAAGAAACAGGCCAGGCATGAAGACACACGCCATTAATCCCTGCACTTGGGAGGAAGAGGTAGGAGGATTGCTGTTCAAGGCCACTCTGAGACTACATAGTGAATTCCAGGTCTGCTTGGACTAGAGTGAAACTCTACTTCAAAAAAACAAAATAGGCCATGTGTGGTGGCGCACACCTTTAATCCCAGCACTCAGGAGGCAGAAGTAGGAGGAGCACCATGAGTTCAAGGCCACCCTGAGACTACCTAGTGAATTCCAGGTCAGTCTGAGCTAGTGAGACCCTACCTTGAAAAACAAACAAACAAACAACAACAAAAAAGAAAAAAGAAAGAAAGAAATAGATAAATCCCTAGATTTAGATACAGATACAACCGCAATATGTTTAAAAGAAAATCAGATTCAATGTCAAACTTATTTTACCAGATTGTTCTTAGAAAACAGGCTGGAAGGCTGGAGGGATGGCTTATTGGTTCAGGTGCTTGCCTGCAAAGCCATAAGACCCAAATTCGATTGCCCAGGACCCAGCCAGATGCACAAAATGGCCTATATGTCTGGATTTTGTTTGCAGTGGCTGGAGGCCTGGCATGCCTATTCTCTCTCTCTCTCTCAAATAAATAAAAATAAAATATTAAAAAAAGAAAACAGGCTTAAGAAACTTGTGTAATATTAAAAAAATTACAGTATTAAGAAAGACTTACCACTTAAGTTGCTAGGTCTCTAAAACTTTGCCAGGAATACTGAAAAAATATTTTTTTAAATGTAGATGACTATATTTTTAAGCTGTCAAAATGGTAAACAATGTAGTTAACAATTTCATTGATAATTCACTCAACAGGCTACTGCAAGCTACAAGGGATAATTATTCTTTCCTGTTGAGTGCACATTAGGTTATGCCTACTACACAGAACATTGCAACTGTCCTAATATTTTGGGACTCAACTCTGCTTTCTTCCTGGTTAGTATTAATGATTATTACTTGCATGGAGCTATGGCCTTCAGTTTTATTATTATCAATAGAAGTATAAATGAAAATAAGAAATACTATCTATCTATCTATCCATCTATATATAAACATTGATAATATCTACAATTGACAGGAATCCTCTCTAAGTGATAAAATTATGTTGTAGAAGATATCTGAGTTATATGACATATAGAAGATAAGATACATAGAAAATACATAGAAGATATCTCAGTACATTGAAGATATATGAAGTTTATAAAGGTAATAAAACTGCATTTATAATACAGTCATAAAGTATGTTTTCTGGATGGCCATAAGACAGATTTTGACAGTAGCTACTTATCAGCTATGGTTAGTTAATTTCACCTTTAAAAATTCCTATTTGTATTACTACTATGATACATTTAATAAACACACCAGGACATTTTTTTACAACTTTGAGCAAAATAATATTGTTGTTTTCAATTTGTTCCACACTACTCTATTGATATTCACTCAACACATTTGGTAATGAGACTAGTTAAGTCACTGAGATAGAGAGAGAGAGCTTGATTCTATTCTTTATTAGCTACTCTAGTCGCTTTGGAAAAGTCATGCAATCTCTGCGATTCTTACTTTTTTCCTGTCTGTAAAATAGTTACCATAATCCTCCCTTGAGATATCTGTTAGGAAAATGAGGCAAATGAATCCCACTTAACCACCAAACATACGTAATAGTAATGCATACAATGTGTTTGTTAAGTGTCCCTGTTTTCATCACAGTACTGCTAGAAAAGCTTAGCTCCTGTAGACATTTGAGTTTGTGATCTTATTAGAAAGGCTCATGGGATAAAAAACAACAAAAAAAACATTGATTTTGGGGGCAGATTGTGTTGTCTCTGCAGTTTAATGATCACTTTCCATGCATAAAGCATGGAAATATTGGATTTTCTGACTTCTCTCACAAACTATTTTCTCCGTTCCAAGTCCCATGAGCCATAGTTTGAAATTCATTTTTGTGCTTTCAGAATGCATTTGATTTAATTTAGGATTTAAATCTATAAGAATAACACAATCCCATAAAGAGAAGGAGCTTGTCTTACAGTTATCAAGTGCTGACTACAAAGTGACATAAATGCGTTTAGCCTATTGTTAAGTACTGACCTGAAATAAAGCCAGTGCTAAGCATTTGAGGTGACATATGTTTCTTCTCAAAGGATGGTTCATTCACTATATTAATTGTTTAACTTAGTATTCGCACCGAAAATTACATCATCTGTGATATTGCCCAAGTATATGTGTCTTTAGTTTACCTAAGAAGCAGAGCTAGTGGGGTTAAGATACCTTTATTTCCTTCATCTGCAATCTCAACAAAGTTATTTATATCTTTTGATTTTTTTAATTTCCTCACACATATGAAAGTAAGGAGATAGTAATAGTCAGCACATAAAACTATTAGGGAAAATTAAATGAGATACCCTATATAAATTGCCTGGCACAGAAGTTATGCTTGGGAAGTGTTTTATTCATTGTTGTCTACTTAATTTATGCCATTTATCCTGTATATGAATTATTAATAAAATGTTATATGTAATTTTTAATATTATATAAAATATAAATAGATTTTTTTAATTACATAAATCTCTCCCAGTATCTTCCTTTCCCCTCTCTCCCACCTACCTCCATGGAAACCTCACTTTTTCTTTCTATTATTCCCTCTTCTATATTGATGATACCACTTCCTGTTGGTGGGCCCAACATTATGCAGAACTTGTGCAGATAATGACGGAGTCTATAAGGTCATTAATGAAGTGACCACTTTATGTCTGGGAGACAGTATTCCAAAGCACTCCTCCCATGCTTGCCTCTTGCATTCTTTCCACCAACTCTTCCGCTGTAATCCCTGAGCCACTATAGAGTGTGATAGAAATGTTTAGTTAAGTGTTGAACATTCAACTGCCACTCCTTCTCAGCACGCTGATGAAGCTTATGTCTCCTTAGTCACTGCCTATAATTTTGGAGATCATTCTATGCTTTCTTGTTCTCATATCAGTACATGATGAGCAGTTTGAAACAAAACCTACCCGTTTAATTCTACAGGGAAGAAACTGTGATTAGAAAGATTTTGTTACTCAGCGGGCATCCAGCCTTAATACTAATCATCTGTTTATTATAAGTAGAGTGTTTTTTATTAGAATCCAATGTGCTAAACATCAAATGATGATCAGCTTGAATTTCTGTATGCCATCCATTTATTGAGAATACATTTGTGGTCTCTGATAATACATTTACCTCTTGACACAAAATCAAAGCTAGTCACTTAACATAATGAAACAAAATAATGACCTGTGTAACAATGCCACAATCTGATTTCTGATCAATGAGCCTGCTAAGGGCTTTTGTTTTAGCTGGAACGCTACCTGTCACTTCCTTTATAGACATGGTCACATTCTAAGTTTGATAATATTAGTTCAAAAATGAAGCTGTGCAAAACTAGTTACAAAAGTAACAGATAAACATGTTTTGCTTTAGGCTGGAAAGGAGCTTTTGGTGCTATGAATACTAAATTAATTAGATAAGAATTTAATAGAAAATTTTATCTTATCTTTGGGAATAATAAAATGCTTACTATGTAATGTGCAAAGAAAAGACAGACATTTTTTTTTCCAACTGGGAGAATTCCTTAAAAGATTCTGTAATCAAAAGCCAAGAGTCATAAAATAGTAAGTGGTAATAACTTTTCATGAAACTCAAGGTTTCCTAACTATTTTTGCTAGTGGTAAAGGCATATTTTCATATCAATTTCTAGAAAACATACATTATCACCAGGAGACACCCATGCAGGTACAGAAGAGCAAGATAACAGTGAAAGAAATGCACCTCCCTTCCTTAAGAGAGGTTGAAGGACAAGGTTACCTGTGAATAAATCTATAGCTGCGACATAGCCTAAATGTCCCCATCAGTATATGACTTATGGCATCTCGAAGTGATGGAGGTCTTAATATTTGCTCATATGCATTTAATTAGAGTAGGCATGTCCTATTACATTCCAGTTCTGAAGAAGTTTTTTAAGCTGGCTTTTAAATATATATATTTGCAAGCAGCAAACTATAGAGAGAAGAGGGACAGGCAGAGTGAGCATGCCAGGGACACCAGCCACTACAAATGAACTCCGGATGCATGAGCCACTTTGTGCATCTGGCTTTATATGGTTACTGGGGAATCAAAGCCAGGCCACCAGGCTTTACAAGCAAGTTCTCCAACTGTTTCTCCAACCCCCTGAAGAAATTTTTAACCATAGTCACAGTATCATGTAGTTTTCATCAGCAGGTTTTTCTGCTTTAATGGCAAACTCTCCCTTTAGATCTTGAGTATGAAAAATATAAGAACATAAGAATGTAGGAGGGCAACAACGGGAGAATTCTTTTTAACCATCTGTAATTTCTATGATTCCACCTACTATTTATAGTGTTTCCTCTATAGTTTGAGCCCTATACATTATTTTAAATGTGTTTTCTTGTTGAATCTTCAGAGGTTCTCTAAAAACTGGGCATTGATGTTACTATGAGGAACTTAAGAGCATAAAAGATAAGCCTGTTTTTTTTCTTAACAAGAAAGCGGCAGAGCCAGGCATGAGTTCTGAACCCAAGCACGTGCTTTGCTCCTTCGTAAAGAGCTTCCAAGTGCTGGCTTGTAGTCAAGACATGGGAACCATTTTCCCAGAATATTACCTTTTCCAAAGCATTTCTATTAGGCTGAACATGCCTGAAATTTAACTGTCTTTTTTTCCCTTTAATAATTCAAGTGCAGTAGTTTTAACCCAAATAGCAATTCGCAATTAACATGCACAGGTTTTCATAAGAAGCAATTAATAACAATCTAGATAGCAGAAAATGCAATGACTTCCCCCAAAATATTTCTTATTACATGGTTCATTCCAGTTTGCCTCATTTTACCACTTTGGGAAAATATATCAGATGTCTTTGTAACATGTTGTCTAGGAAATTAATACATACATTCACATGCATAATACATACATAGGTGTGTATTAATATATACACTCAAAATATTGAATTATTTGTCCAGACTAGCCCAACAGAAAAGCAAAGGATGATTTCACCTAAAAAAAAAAAAAACTATACTGGGAAAGAATGTTAATCTCTTGGGTTTTGTACTGAATGATGATAGGCTATAGATCAAATAACCCAGAATTGATTTAAATTTTTGCTGAGGGACAACCCAGTGATTTTGTTCAATTGAAGATTTAATTTCTCCTTTCTTCTGGAGAGATTTGGTAAAGATTTATCCTCCACCAGAACTCAAAATACACAGAAAAGCTGCTGGTGCATAAGCTGTGTAGCTGTGTTCAATGAAGTCCAAAATTATTTATATAAGGTAGTTCATCACAGTGACCTTTCTGGCACATGGAGAGACAGTCGCTTGCCAGTGTTTAGCTGGTGACTCTCTGAAATGAATATTTATTATCTCAGCCATGGCAGAGGAGCCTTGGAAAGATAGGGCTGTGTGGGAGGGAAGGTATATCTGTCTTTTTCAGCATTGCATAATGAAAGCCACCAAGTTGATGTATAAATCCATGCATTACACTGCTGATTTCACATGCCATAGATAGATGCTCTTCAAATCAATATGCTGTGCCTCAGGCTAACCTGCTGTGTGCTCAGCCAAAGGCATTTAGTCCTGGCTGTGTGAACCAGGCCAGAGCTTATCATAGGTGTGATCAGACTGTCCTTCAGTGATGTGTGTAGATTAAAATGCAATCTATCATCATTGACAAAGTGCCTTCAGGTGTGCATATTCCAGAAATTTAGAACCAAGGGGGAATGTACTTAATTTGGGAGACACTTCTGTTATTTGTAGACAAAAATAACAAACAAAATTTTGAGATCTCTAGGCAGGATTGATAATATTTTGTTTTTTATTTCATGATGTCTATTCCCCAGTAGAGAGTCTGGCATCATTTTCCTTTCTCTTTTTCTCTGCAGATACTATCTATTCTTCAAAGCCTAATATGGGTCATCTGTGACTACCCTAAGAGTTATTCACATATTAATCATGTGCCACATAAACAACTACTAAGAGAAACAGAACATAGGCAGGCTGACATTGCCAAACTAATCAAAGTGATTAGGGATTACTGGTATTAGACATTGTTGAATGTAGGTGTTCTAACAGTGTCTTCACCCATCAAAGCTATCTACCTTTCTCTGTCACTTCACTGTGTTCAACTTCTTGTCCCTTTTATTCCTAGACAGATGCTGTTAAGATGACTGTTCCCACCCTACTCCCAAAAAAGTTCTAGGACACAAAGGAAAATAAACATTTGTTCCATTTTTCTACATCACCAATTATGGGTTTAACTCCCTTTGTCCTACCTTAAGTATGAACATCTCTGAGCTAGGAGGATGGACTATTGTAGTCATGGAACTACAGCCTGACAAGGGCCTAAACTGGAGAAGGACATAAGTGACTCTGTACTGTGAACTTATACAAGGAAGTTCATCTTAGCTGGTACCTTATGATATGGTCTGACCTGCACTTGAACTTTATGCTTGAGTGCTTAAACACAACCCTCTAAACCTATGTAAAAAGCCTGGTATGGCTGCACATGCCTATAGCCCCAGTGGTAAGGAAGATCAGATACAAAAGAAATATGACGGTTCATGTTCAGCCATTCTAACTGAAGAATGCCATGAGGTCTAGGCTTAGTGAGAGACACTGTTTTAAGGAAATAATATGAAACATCAATAGAGAAGGAAATCCAGTAAGTCCACATATATGGTCTCACAGAAATGCATACCAGAGAGAGAGAGAGAGAGAGAGAGAGAGAGAGAGAGATACTTCACTTATAAACCTACACAGTAGGAGGTTATTACAATCTGAAACACATGAACACACATGGAAGAGATATGTTTTTCATGGAAACTGGCTAGGTAGAAGCAAAAAGGGGCCTCTAGTTTCCTGTTCTAAATTCCAATACATATTGAACAATCTTAATGAAAAAATATGAATTCAAATTCTGAAAACGCTGAAATGTTGCCACAGATAGGAAAATTCACACTCAACCTAATATGAAAAGTCAGAGTTGAATCTCTGGTGCATGACTGTAATCCAAGCAGGAAGAGGAGAAAGGAAGATCACAACTTTGAATCCAGTCTGGGTTACATGGCAAGATCCCGTGTCTCTGAAAAAAGAACATACATAATTATCTCTACATGTCCAAGTATAAACAATTAAGCATACATAATTAGCCCTATGAATGTAAGGTATAAAACCTAAATGGTATATAAAATATAAATGGATTTTGTATTCAGATATGGGTCCTATCCTCAATATGTCTGGTAAATAGTTGCAAT
This sequence comes from Dipus sagitta, assembly GCA_036346955.1. Taxonomy (NCBI): domain Eukaryota; kingdom Metazoa; phylum Chordata; class Mammalia; order Rodentia; family Dipodidae; genus Dipus; species Dipus sagitta. Next base: position 54,344,479 of record CM070777.1, read on the forward strand.
TATTCTAAACTCCAAGAAAAAGTTTGAAACCCAGAAAATATATGACCCGAAGTGGTATGGATAAGAAATTGTCAACTTGAATTTATAATTTCGCTCTGAAGTTTAGCATGTCAACTTAGCAACAAGACATTTCTTACCTTGACTTCTGTTCTGTCTTATAACTGTTTCCTCCAGCAAGTCATGAACACTGTTTATTCTTGAGAAGTGGTTAACATTAGTTATGCTAAAATTTATTGTTATTCTATATGAGCTTATTGTTATTTGATATAAGCTTATAAATAAAATAGCATACTTCTATAAATTAGGGTCCAGTAATGGGTGAAGGTTGTGCTTTATTATTCCAACTATACTCACATTGAAATAATTAGTTTAAGCCTTCATCTTTTCAAGCAAATCTATAGTCATGTTTGTTCTTTTATAAATATCTCCTTCTTGTCCATGCAGGTATTCCCTTAAATTTTTCATCTGTTTTTATAATTGGTAACTTAATAGATGAACATACAATAGTTTGGTTGTGTTCCCATCTCATTTTCCTCTTTTGTTCTTTCTTCTCACCCTCATCCTCTGAGTTACCTCCCTTTTCAAGATAGTCCTCACTGATTTTTGTTGTTGTTGTTGTCTCATTCCTTTTGTCCTCTTTCCTTCATGACAAAACACTGCTGGGCTCAGAACGATGCTGTGGCAGTATTGGTAACCACTGAAGACTCATGAATGCTCTAGTTAGTCCATGTGGGAAGGACAGTGCTTCAAGGGACACCTATCCCCCTCTCTTCTGAAATGTTTCATGAACCTTGGAGGGCATGGTATAAGCGTCCTTGAGTGTTGAGCACTCAGCAGCCTCTCATTTTCTGTTTCCACGAGTTTTAAGCCTCCTCAGCGTCTGTTGCCATCACCAGAGGAAAGTTCTCAGGTCAGCAGTGAACAAAGCACACATATTTATTCAACTACTTCCTCCTCCATGTTCCTTTGCACCAGAGAGGGTTTAATAGAGATGACTCATCCAGGGCTAAGCACTGTGCTTTCTTTTATTGTCATTTTGTTGAGTCTTGGGTCTTCCCGGTATTTGCCTCCATCTATAAAAACTGAGATCAGCATTAGTCAAAAGGCATAATCATACATATTTAGAAGGATTTTTGATGTGCAAAATGTCAAAGAAAAAAAAAAACAGTGGAAACTTCTCCCTAGAGTCAATGACTTCCAAGCCATATGCTTTTGACTTAGTTCCTAGTGCCAGGCATGAATATCCTCCCACTGAAAAGACCTCATAACCATTCAGAGAACAGATTTTCCCAATAATCCATGTGCCACTATTGCACCCACAAGTACATCTTGCCCAGTTGGTTGGTTTTGTAATTTACAGGATCAACTGCTTGTTCAGACTGTAGATGACTTTTCTCCCTAATCCATTTGCACGGTGCTTCCCAGCACTAGCATACTTCAGTTTCATTTTGGGGTTCTCTTAGTACATCACCAAGGAATCTATTTTAATTCCTGTTCATCATGATTTTGTTACATTATCATTTTGTTGCTATACTCAGAATTGTTACATGAATGCATATATGCACACAGTTGACAAACACTTATTCTATACCTTGAGTAGAGTTAGCATATAATATTAGCCACAATAATCAGTATGGTGACAACTTACCCACTCTTATAGGAAAGAACTACAGAAGTGGATGATATGTCAGCCATAATTCACTTAACCACCACTTGGATAGTTACTGTAAAGTGAATATAAGGGAATATGATATTTCATAACTGGAAGGTGGATTTAACCCAACCAGGTCACAGTGGGTCTCCCTAAAGTGAAATATGTTCTGAAGTCTGAAAAAATATTTCATACATCCTTTAAAAAAAGAAATGTCCAACCCAAGCAGAGGCGAAAACACTGCTTTCTTTTATATGGAGGTAGTCTTGACCAGTGTTCTTCCCCTCTTATTGTGTGCCTTTGCAGGCCCTGGGAATAGAGACTAGCCATGAACAGTGTCAACCCAGCTTAATGCAATTTGTAGTATATTGGAGAAGATGACAAATAAAATAATGTTATATAGCAAACACCGGTCCAGAGAAAATGTAGTGTTGACATATCCTATTAAAAGATTTTTAGCCTAGATTGGGATACAGGAGTAGAAGACAGTAATGACTATGAATGAGCCATCATTGTATAAGGGTTTCCACAGCAAGTGACACAGAGTTTTCCACCTATGGAGTGAATAAATGTTGCTTGAAGGAAGAAGGGAAGAGGCCTATGAGAAACAGAAGAAACAGCTTGTGTAAAGTCCAAGCTTCTGGGGAACCTAAAAGATCAAGGGAATATTGATGCTTGTGGCTCAGAAAACGTAAATTGTGAGCAAAAGTAGGCCTTCAAAAACCTTACTGAGATATCTGAAGGCTTCTTCTAAGACTCTAGACCAATGCTGAAGGTCTTATTAAAAGATAATGAAATGTGCAAAGTACTTTGAGTAGCTCTTTCAGGAAAAGTCTGAAGAACACATGAGAGGTAACAACAGTGGATGAGGTGCAATGCAGTCTAACCCAGTGAGACATATCGTGGCTTAGGTATAGTGGGAGCCATAGGGAAGAAACATCTAATTCACTGTGCACATAGAGTCACATGAACTTTCTGTGATGTTTGGAATTTCTTATTCAGTAGTAATAATATTGGAATGTTTCTATAGAGCCAACTATGTAAACACCAGGCATCATTTTCCATTGCCATGAGGAGTAAATGGGGTGATGGGAGAAATTTATAAAACAACTCTGATGCCTCCAGAGACCCTACCCTTGATGGGTGCCATCTAAGATTCCAATGTCTATTCCCATGTAGTGTTTGAAGTGTCTGATGGCAAGTGGCCATAGAACAAGTTTTAAATGACAAAAAGCTTCATTTTATTTTTTGTTGTTGTTGCTGTCTTCATTCTCTTCTGTCTTTCTTAATTTATGCCAGCTTTCTCAAATTACATATCAGATACAAATTAGAATCACTGTTGTATATGCCAGTGGGAGAAAATCACATGGGAGCATATATTTTCCAGTCCTGGCCATCCAGCAGTAATGCCAGCTTTGCCAGGTAGCGGATTGGTTGCTGGAATTAACCACACAGAATGCACATTACCATCTGTCAGAGATTTGGGAGAAAGAATTCTTTCATTATAGAGTCAGGTTAGAAAAAGAAAATGAATTCATAACAATTCTATTCCTTTCAACATGTTACTCTATTTTCTAATAGATATTTTTCTAGGCAAATAAATATGTATTATATATAATATTTTGTTGTGCTATGTTTTAAACTAGCAGTGTTTTCTTTCTATTACAGTTTATTTGTTCTTACCACATATTGTTTTCAATTTCCCAGAAGTTTTTCTGAACATGGACTTCTAACCACAATTCTGAATTTGGGATTATGACTCTGAGGGTTGTTCATCTTAATCTGCTGTCATTTAATTCAATCTTGCTTTTATTTATTTTTTTAATTTTTTTGTTTATTTATTTATTTATGTGAGAGAGATTGAGAGTGAAAGAGGAAGAGAGAGAGAGAGAGAGAGAGGGAGAGAGAGAGAGAGAGAGAGAGAGAGAGAGAGAATGGGCGTGCCAGGGCTTCCAGCCACTGCAAACGAACTCCAGATGCATGCGCCCCCTTGTGCATCTGGCTAACATGGGTCCTGGGGAATCGAGCCTTGAACTGGGGTCCTTAGGCTTCACAGGCAAGCGCTTAACCACTAAGCCATATCTCCAGCCATTAATCTTGCTTTTATAACATGGATTCAGTAAAACTGGGCTAGTAATCTTACAGAATGTTTTGCCTATTGTTTTGTTCTGCCTTTCCCCCACCTAAAATCTTTTCTCTAAATAATTGATTTACTCCATTCTTTACTCATTCAACATTATTGTTTGAAGGAGAACCATGTATCAGCCCCTCTACTCAGTTCTGAGATTTCAGCAAAAAAATTTTTTTTTGGTACAGCTCAGATGCTAAGACACAAATAAGAATTAATAGTCTTTCTACCTAGCCTGGAAGCATCTCTTGTTAATGGGAAAGGGTGAGAAATGTGTTGCCGCAGCGTGTGATCCTTACTCAGTGTGGTTTGCTCTGAAAACCTAGTTTCATAAGTTCCTCTTTATTACAAAGTCAAATCAATTTCAGAAATACTGGATCAGACATAGTTAATCACTTTATTGTGGGACCTCACATGGTTATTAAATGAAGGTGTTTGATAAATCTGTAAGAACACATACATATGTGTTTCACTAACACATTGGCTCATGACACACTTTAAAAAAACATATTATTTATTTATTTATTTAACAGAGAGAGAGAGAGAGAGAGAGAGAGAGAGAGAGGCAGAGAGATAATGAGCATGCCAGGGCCTCTATCCACTGCAAACAAACTCCAGACACGTCTGGCTTACATACTGGGGAATACAATTTAGGTCCTTAGACTTTGCAGTCAAACACCTTACTCACTAAGTCATCTTTCCAGCCCTCATGGCATGCTTTTAATGAGAAGCATTTTAGTGTAATATGTGTGCATTATATTTTGTCTATGATGATGATAGATGAGAACATCCTAGCATAAGCAAGAAGTTACTATTTTGCATCAATTTAATGACTAAAGTAAGTAGAACTATTGCTTCTCAGTGTTTAAAAATCCATGTTAGAGCCGGGTGTGGTGGCGCATGCCTTTAATCCCAGCACTCGGGAGGCAGAGGTAGGAGGATCGCCGAGAGTTCGAGGCCACCCTGAGACTACATAGTGAATTCCAGGTCAGCCTGAGCCAGAGTGAGACCCTACCTCAAAAAAAAAATAAAATAAAATAAAAAATAAAAATCCATGTTAAGTAGCAATCACACAAGGAATAAAATATTAAAATAAATGAAAAGTCTTCCCAAAGTCCGTGTTACATTAAACAGACTTCTTCAATGTTTCAGATGGCTGGGGGACTCCTTGAATATTCTTGACACACCGATTCAAAAAGGATATGATTTACAAAAAAGAGAAATCATGCAGTCATGCTCATTCCTCTGAAATATGCCTTTCTAAGCCTGGGATGTGTTGATTTAACCCAATATAGGAAAAATCCTTATATATTAAACATATATGGATCAACTTAAGTAGAGAAAGGGAATTCATTGTTAACATATTGAATATGCTCAATTCTACCGTGAAATAGAATTATACTGAGAAGGAATAACTTTGGACTTTGAGAACATCCCAGTAGATGCCTTGGTAAACAATCTTCTGAATGTATTCAATCAAGAACTGCCCCATTTCCCTGGACAGCATTTTGGTGCTGAAGGTAAAAATTTGAAAGCCAGATTTTCTGCTCATGAAGAACTCAAGAAGGAATGAGCTTGGGATGGTCTGATCCGCTTGAGGCTTGTTGTACCACCCAGATTTTCGGTACCCATAGCTTGTGGGAAAATGTTCAGGTTACAGTCCTTCACTTTCCTGTCTGCATATTTTGAGGATTGGAATAGGGACTATCCTGCTGTATGAATTGGATTCCCTAACTTTCAGAGATTCAGGGTCATTATCTGCCTTTGGGTCTATTCTCTCTAGAGCCTGTGAAAGATGGATATTTATTTGGTCAAGTTTTTTTCACATTACCACTGTGGATTCCAGTGTGTTATTAAGTCTGGATGCATACCAACAACTCCGTCCTCAGAACACAGCACGTCAGGATGTTCATGAGCATCTGACAAGTTTTAAGCTCTATTTTATTAATGTTTTCTCAAGTAGATTAAAAACTAATCAAAGTTAATACCAGATTTGGATGGAATAAACTGTACATTATTAGCATGCTTTTCTTTTGTTGAGGGCAGCTATTGTTCTGCTTGGCCAAAAAAAAAAAAAAAAAATCAATTCTGAAGTAGATGATGTATTTTTAAAGTGTCATTTGTAGTTGGAGAACTCAGTAATTTATTTTACTGTAAGAAATAACTTCATTTTCCACAGAGTCCCGGTACACTTATGTGATTTCTTTCCAGAAGTAAGTGCATATGTTTATCAGAAGGAAAATTATAAAAGAGAAATATTTGCAATGGCAATAATGATTGCACATTGAGTTTTAGTTATATGCCAAGCTGTTGATTGATTTACTGAACAATTGGTTGATTGCTAGACTGATTGCTTATAGTGGGCATTGAACCCATGCAAAAGCACTACAACCAATCACTCAGTTAAACTCTGATACATAATAAGAATTCTATCCCCAGACCTTTAAAAAAAAAATTACGGGGCTGGAGAGATGGCTTAGCAGTTAAGTGCTTGCCTGTGAAGCCTAAGGACCCCGGTTCGAGGCTCAACTCCCCAGGACCCACGTTAGCCAGATGCACAAGGGGGCGCACGCATCTGGAGTTCGTTTGCAGTGGCTGGAGGCCCTGGCGCGCCCATTCTCTCTCCCTCTCTCTATCTGCCTCTTTCTCTCTCTGTCTGTCACTCTCAAATAAATAAATAAAAATAACAAAAAAAAATTACGGACATACTAAGGACAGCTACACCATGTGTTGGTACCACCCTTTCCCTCGTCCCTGCCCCCATTCCACAGAGGGCCCTCCTCACTGGGGTTGAGGTTTTCTCCATAGGGGTTCTGGGTTATGCATTATGTGAGCAGCAGTCAGTTGTTGGGGAGCAGAAGTGCCTCTGGGCATGATGGCCCAACTTGTGGCTCTAACAATCTTTCTGCCCCTCTTCCACGAAATTCCCTGAGTGTTGCTGGGTGGGTCTTAGGTCTACTTTAGTGGTGGGCTCTTAGGAGCCTCTGGATCTCTGGTTTTGTAAGTGTTGAGGGTCCACAGCATCTGTCTCCTTCCTCCTGGCACTGATCGTCAGGCTCACCATGGAAACTGCATTCTTGTTCACTCCCCAGTTACTCTGTGGTTTCAGCTGGGGCTTGGCTGGTGTGCAAGGTGAGTGTATCTTCTTGGGTCTCCCAACTGTCTAAAAAATAAAAGCAGATTCTCCAATGGAGAGTAAAATCGGCACAGGTTAAATGGGATTATTAATTTAGGGAGAATTTGATGGATGTAGTCCCTCTTTTAGCCAAAGATTAGTGAAAGCTTGACACTGGAAAGCATAATCATTGTCTCCAAAAACAGGATTCTGACCTGTTTTTCAGTTCCAGATATGGGTTCCTTTCCACTGAGTGGATCTCTTTCTTAGCTAGTCAGAAAGCTGTTGGTTACCCACCATGATTGGGTGCCACCATTGCACTTGTATGTACATCTTGTCAGGGTGCTTGCTTTTGGGTAGCTCAGACCCCCAGTTGTTCAGACGGTTCTTGGCCACTTCACCCCAGTAGCTCATGTAGAGCTTTTCAGCACTAGACGGGCTAACTGTCTGGGGTCTGGCTCTCTTTCAGAGTCCAGCCAGGTCTCTCTGTGTTTGGTGCCAGTAGCATATGGAGTCTTCATCAATAAGGTCTTACATCAGGCTGGTAATCAAGTGCTTTAAGAGGAACTGTCTTGTTTTGGGGACTTTGTAGGTGTCTCTGATCAACAGCCCAATGTTGGTGGTAACCACATTCTGGTACTGGGAGTTACAGGCCAGAAAATAAAATCATAAAATGAAATAACTAAAAATTTAAAGTTAGGGCTCTTCTTATCAGGCACTTCCCCCATGCTCCTGTTGAGGGTCCAACCTTTTAGTCTTCAAGGATAAAGTTTTCTATAGTACCAGTTCATTTTGGGTTCAGTTTTGTGTTTTTCCCGCTACCCTTACCATCCCCCCATTTTCTTTTTACTTTATTGATTGACTTTCTTTGAGACAGCTTCTTGCTACCTTTCCCCAGATATCCTTGAACTTGTGATCCTCTTACCTCATTCTCTGAAATACCTGTGATTAATGGTCTGTGCGAACAGGTCCATTTCTCTACATTAACTTGGACCTCTCACTGTCCTTGAGCTCACTAAGAAGTCTAGACTGTCTTCAAGGGAGTCGTAGGCATCACATGTCTCTGGGATTATGGTTACATACCCTAGCTTTGTTTCTGTGGATTCTGAGGCTTAAGCTTGGTTCCTTCTGTTTACAGACATGCACTTTTCTGCCTGAATCATCCATCCCCTACATTATTAGCTTTTATACAAAGAATTTGTTAGCAGGCTTCTTCACTTTTCATGGTTATATATAATGTGCAATCCCAGTCACCTAGTTGCCTTTGGTCTGTGTTTCCATGAAAAACAATGTGCTTAGCACTTGAAAGCTAGGCCTATGTTATACTTGCCATGATAGTTAATACATAATTGATGACCACATTTTTGTCTTAATACACTTATCTTACACAGGTGTACCTTTACATTACTGAATGTTTATATGAGATTTTTGTTTGCTTATCTTCTACCATATATACCTATTAGGCAAGTAGGAAGTATAAATTTAATAGTGCTTTAAAAAAAAACAAATTGTTGACCCTGCAGTTTATTTGACAACAATGATATGTTTCCCATAATTTTATTTCTTACATATGCCAACATAAAGTCATCATATCTTTTAATAAACTGTAAAGCTTGATGCTTTTTAGTGCATATTGTGTTTCTTAGTGCAACTTTATGAAGTGTACTAATGACCTCACACAGCCACATTTGCACTTTTAGTGATTCTGGCTTCAACGCCTGCTCCTGGTAGACATATTTTGCAATTAACTGTCTCAAAAAATCATCCTAAGAAGTAAGAGAGTAAAGCTATAAGAAGTTGTAAAGCAACATTAATATGTGCCTTTGGTTTAAAATGAGGAAAGATTAGACTTCTTCTTGAGAATGTTTGCTGTTTTATTCACTCAGCACGGATGCTGAGCCCTTACTTTGTAGCAGGCACAGGAGCACATAAGTGTGCTTCTTTCTGACGGCAGCCTTGTGCTGCAGACATTGTTCTCTCCAGTTTGCAGAGGAGACTGTGCAGGACCCCTCACTGCAAAGGATGCTGGGAAATCTCTTATCAAAGTCATCATTCTATCTTGCTCTTTGAATTGATAGATAACAAGTAAACTTACTAATCTTTGTGTTCCATGGTAGCAGCAGTTTCTGTAATCACCCAAAATATTTGGTAACTGAACACATTGCAAGTTTCTTTCTTTACTTTTTTTTTTCTTTTTTAGCAGACCATTGAGATCATTTATTTCTTAGTGGACAGCTTTCCTTTATGACGAGACTAAGCAATGTGGCTCCCTCATTCGGGAACTCTGCCTCTATGCAGGTTAATAGAAGGAAATACAGGCTCTCCATGGTTTGAATATAAGATTTTATACTCGTAGGTGTTTAATGGCTTCACAGAGATAACAAGGGGGTGGATGTGGGAGGGGAAATGCCATTTTCAAAAGTTTGTCCAGCCATGATGTATGCACAGAATATAGCTCATGAAGTTGTGTGTGTGTGTGTGTGTGTGTGTGTGTGTGTGTGTACTTTTCATTCACATGGCATAAGATATTAAATGTGTAACACTGAAAGTCTTCCATTGAAAAAAAGTAACCTAAAAGCAAGGTCCTATGTTCTCATTGTTACTTTGGTAATTTGAATTATTTCAAATTGGTTCATATAGTTTTTTCCATAGAGTTCAATTTCTCATAATGATTTTACAATAGAGAGAATAAATAAACAAACTGCTGCCCATCCTATGTACAGATGATGCAGGGGCTATAATTTAAGAATTATGGAGATGGGGACCCAGCGCTTGCAGAGAGGAGGGTATGTGGTGAGGGTGGTCACACCCATGAAGGAAAGGGTGTCAGCACAGTCCTGGGAATCCTAGCCCATGAGTGGAGCAGAGCCTATGAAGAATTTCTGACTCCGGCAGAAGGAGTGGTAAAAACTCTGCTCAATTACACTTTGGATTCAATAAAAATAAATGGCTTTGCCTTCAAAGCCCAGTCATCTGCATTTATGTTTTATCTTGGCCCATCATGCATTCACCTAGAAGCCTCAACTAAGCATATTCTCTTTGTTCCAGCCTCTATCTGCAAATTAGCTGCTTCTCGGCTTCCACAAGGTTATTGAAAGTCTGAAGACCTTAATTTGTGCTGGCCAGAAAATGCCCATTCCTTTAAGTTCTGTCAGATCTCCTCAGAAACTGCTGCTTCAGAGAGAATGAACCTGGCCCATACTAAGCAGCATGAAAATGAGTGTTTGAAAGATGGGACAGGAGCAACCTAGTACATACTTCCTCTCTCTCTCAGATTCTTCACACTATTTTTTTTCCTTTTCTTGAAAAAATATCACTGCTGAGAATCAAAGGAAAATATGAGATGGTCAATTAGGATGGGTAAGCTCTGTTCATCTCACGAAGACATAGATAAGGTGATGCATTTGTTTGAAATATAAACAGAATGATGTCTGCATTACCACCAAGCATAACAAATGCTCATGGAAAATTAAATAAGATATTTCATTTTTCTCCACAATATCTGTGGTAAAATTGTTATTGTGCAACCAACAGATTCAAGAACCATTGTAGAAAATCCCATGGGAGATTTATAAAAAGAAAGACACAAAAGAAAACAAAAAGGAAAAACACAAGCAGTACATTGTGAATGATGTAGGGTGATATGCTTAATAATAATATGGGCCTCAGAACACTGGTGTGTCAGCAGAATAAAAGCTCTCTTTGAAATCTGAACCATCAAGTTCTAAGAATCCATTTTGGCCAGAGCAATTCCATTTTCAAATAGAATAAACTCTTTTGTCAGTGTTGTACACCAGATGAATCCATTAGATCAAGCAGATCCTACATCCCTCACTTACTGCAGGCCTGTCAGTAGTGAGCGACGTTTTGCACAAAGTAGGGGCGTTTTGCTTATTCTGCAGTGTCAGGGAGTTAACAGAAACATCTTTTGTGTAAATTTGGGTCTATACACTGTGGCATTCATGTAGTTTCAGTTTGGGAGTTGTGTGTGTGTGTGTGTTTTAGAGGCCCAAAGACAGCCTCTAGAGTTCCTCTGGTACCTCCTAACTTTTCTTGCTTTTTAAATATTCTTTTCCTCTCCTCTTTACTCCTTTCATTTTCTTCATTCTCTTCCTTCTCCCCAACACCTGCTCCCTTCCTTGGGATATAACTGTATCAAAATCAAAACTGGAAGTGAGATGGGTGTTTGTTGCAGTCCGGTTTGCATTGCTGGTAGAAGTCACCCAAGCAAGAGCAGCTTCTGGGAAAAAGAGGTTTATTTCGGTTTACAGCCTTGAGGAGAAGCTCCACGATGGCAGGGGCAAACGATGGCATGAACAGAGGGTGCACATCACCGCCTTGCCAACATAAGGTGGACCATGACAACAGGAGAATGTGCCAAACACTGGCATAGGGAAACTGGCTATAACATCCATAAGCCTGCTCCCAACAATACACTCCCTCCAGGAGACGTTAATTCCCAAATCTCCGCCAGCTGGGAACCTAGCATTCAGAACACCTAAGTTTATGGGGGACACCTGAATCAAACCACCACAGTGTTCTAGAGATGGCTTGGTGGAGTGCTAAGAAGACGATGGCAAAATGGCCAATGAACTTGACAGAGAAATGGCTTTGAGCAGCTACTGTTTTGCCTCAGGTATATCACTTGGAAAATGGAAAGGCTGATAATAAGGCAAATAACAATTGATATTTGTAGCACATTACATGTGAGCCAGATAGTCTACAATTCACTTTTTAAAAGTGGACTTCTTAATCTTTCCACTTTTTTTTTTTTTTTTCAGCACAGGCTGTCCTAGGAGGGTAGGTGCATGCCCAAGGTGTCGTAGGTGCTAGGAGGTAATAAATCTAGTCTGCAACTTCACATCTATTGTGATGATTAGTGAAATGATACATGTCAAAGGATAAACCTGTAGAAATTGAGTTCAAACTAGTTAGGTTTCAGAATATTACAAAGCAATCAGAGATAGACATATAAACATATATGGATGAGCAATAGATCTTGCACACAGGGTATAATTTTAGTGCTGATTATATCATTGTGATCTCACTCTACTGCTAGGAATATCATTTATTAATATAAAGAAAAGAGGTGGTCCGCTATACTTTCTGTACTTTTTTAGCCATTTTTTTGTAGCTAGTCCCACTATCACTGAGTAGCAGTGAATGGTTAAGTCTGCAATAAATTACAAAATAAATTAGGCAGAAGAATGGAAATGCTCTTGGTCTTGCCTCTGCATGTTTTGGTTTCACAAACAGGAATGAATTAGTCACTTCTGAACCTGTATTTCCCTGATGGGTGAACTTAGTTTCAAGCCCCATATCCCAAATGTGTGTCTAACAATTAGTCAGGGCTGCTCCCATGTGCTTCCTTCAAGATGCTGCAATTGAACATCTGCTGTGCTGGCTTCCATTGAGGGGAGCGGAGTTGTACTCCATCACATTCTAGTTTCACAGGTTGAGAGTGTGGAAATTTCCATCATGACCTTTAATTGGAATAGCAGTTTGTGGGCTCAGATATGGAAGATGGGGTATTTTGTAGAGCTATGAATGTGGAACCAGCTTTGTGGGAACACATGCATGTCTCTCACAGTTCCTTTTGCCTTACAAACATCAATTTTGTCTTTCATATATCCTTATCTCTAGTCTTAAGACTTTTGATGATAATATTAGAGTAGCTATGAAAAACAGAGAATGTCAGTGTCTCTTAGGTGCCTAAAAAAGTAGGAAAGGGAACAGATGAAAACTAACTCTCAAATGCCAGTGAGTAGGAAGAACAAAGTTCTTGGGGATTTAGGAATAATGACTTTTGAAAGGGTTTAAGGAATATAACTTTGAAAATCAGGTAGGCAATATGAAAATCAAGGATAATCAGCTTCATGGTGTCCATGGAAAACAAATTGTGGGCTTGAGAGACAGATCAGTGGTTAAAGGCATTTGCTAGCAAAACCTGAGGCCTGGGTACAGTTCCCCAGCCTCTACATAAAGTTGAACACAAAATGATGCACATAGATCTAGTCCTTCCTTGGTTGCAGCAAGAGGAAACCTGGTACACCTATACATACCCAGATTTTCATGGAACTTACCTTCCAACTGGGGAAATGAAAAATAGACATGCAAACCAATAGGTGTATATGCCTTCACATGCAAAGTGCTGAGAATATAATAAAAATGAGAGCTGACAGCATATCCTGAGGTTGGGAGTTGGGAAAGCTCGCTGAGTGAATTTCAACTTTAAGTTGATTTCTGACCACACGTGGGGATATAGTTTGTCAGTCAGCTAAGACAGTGTTCAGAAGTCTGAAAGGAGATTTAAAGTATTTCCAAAGCAGTCAAAGCCTGTGTGAATAGGCTTAGTGATCTGCAATGAATGAAAAGAATGGAGAGTAGGAGGCGAGTTTAGTGAAATAGGGTAGTCAGGTCATGTAAGGCCATGGTAGTAGGTTTAGATTTTATCAAATGTGTATTCAAAACCTTTGGACTATATTCACCCAGGGATCTCTATCTATATTCCTGTTTTTACTATGCTATAGGGCAAAAGAGAGAGGGAAGGAGACAGTAACAATAATACTATAATAGTTCATATCTAATAGTTTTTTTATAATTAATTTTTACTATGGGAAACATATGTTAAAAATTTGTGTTATTTGGAGTGAAACCTGACAATATTAAAAGAAAGTATTAATTTTAGAGACGTCTGTGTGTTTTTCCATGTTTACAATAAATGTATTCCATATACTGGGCAGTTGTACTTCTGTCCACTTAGCATAGTATGTGTTTAAGTATTTCTGGGTACACGTGGAAAAGTTATAAGGTTTGCCCTTCAAAAAGGTCACAGAAAATGATTTAGAAACTAATAATCCTACATAAAGTTAGGTTTTACTATATATTATTATTTAGGTCATAATACATATCAAATGTAAAGGTTTTGTCCTTAAGCTGTGATGGAGAAAAGATTTTAAATGTGAAATTATTTGACCTTACAGTTTTTAATTTCACTGAAAATGCTTTTTTTTTTTTTAAACTACTTCAGATTAACACACTATGTCCAGAATGACAGTGAAGGTTATATGAATGTGTGTGCTGAACAACCATGAAGTTCTATTCACATGAAGCATGTATTACACTTAAATTACATGTATTTATATTTCTTAACCATAGATATTCAGTGCCTCTAGAACATTATTAACTTTGTGTCATAAGAAGCAGAATTCATATTCTCAGCTTGGAACCTAAGTTTTGATAAAAAATTTGCTAAAGGAAATAAGTGACAGTTTTCTGGGCACTATTGTTTCTGCAAGGGGCAATTAAAGGAAGTTAATGTTTTTATTTAAATTATAAATGCTTTAGAGCAGAGAGTGAGTGGGGTTTCTTTGAAAACATCTAATTTTGGATACAAAGCTGTTATCTAGAACAATTCAACAAATAAGGTTTATCACCAAAGCTCAAAATCTGAGCACATTAACAGTACTTTTCAAAGTTTAGCTACAATAGATAAAATAAATTAAACACTCTATACATTATTGTCAATAAAAATACATTGCTAACCCTGGCCATTAAAGAACATAGTAGATTTTCATGCATTCATCCTTAAATGCAGACAAACACATGTGAAACCAACACCTTATTCTACTTTTCTCTCCTCAGACAGGGAAAATTAGATAGAAAAATGTACTTATATTGATATATTTTCCCAAATCTATAACCATGATTTGGGGGTGGGGAAAGAACAAACCAAGAAAATTCCATAGGTTATAATAAAAATGTTGAGTCCCCTAGAGAAGAAAAAAAACAAAAAATTATTTGGAAACCTAAAGCAGTCAGGCAGGTTAAGGGTTGGGCTGAGGCTTTGAGGTAGAGACCAAATGCAGTCTACAGGGTTGGGACCAAGGAGACTTTGTGCCGTAGATCAGCATGGACTGTGCTTGTATGTTGACAGAATAGTGGCACAAGTTCATGAACTTACTAGGAAGAGGGAAAGTGATCGTAAGGGGGACACTTCTCATTATTTAATGATAAAGTGTGTGTTGGTGTTTCCCTCTGTTGGCTTGTCTTATTGATCATTACATATAGTCAGCATAAGTAAATATATTGCTTCAAATTACGGTGAAGGAAGAGTTCAAAGAACATTGTGATTTTAGTTATTAGATAAGTAATAATGTTATTGCTTTACATGATCTTAAACTATCTACCAGTGATGGTTCATCTCAATTTTCAATTTGATTGGATCTACAACAACCTAGGAGACAAATCTCTGGATAAATCTACAAGGGGTTTCTCTGTTTTGTTCATTGATGTAGAAAGATCCATCTTGGCTTTGGGTTAACAGCTGGGATACTGGACTGATAAAAAGTAGAAAGCATGGGGGCTGGATAGATGGCTAAATGGTTAAGGTGCTTACCTTCAAAACCTAATGTCCTGGGTTTGATACCCCAGTACCCATGTGAAGCCAGATTCTCAGTGGCACATGCATCTGGAGTTCAGTTGCAGTTGCTAGAAGCCCTGTGGTGCTCATTCTCCCTCCCTCTTTCTCTCTCCTTATCTCTCTCTCTCTCTCTCTTGCAAATAAATAAATATTAAAAAAGAATAAAGCAAGCTCCTGTACAAGCATTCACTGTTCTCTGCTCTTTAGTGACCCAATCATGACGCCTTCCCTGTAATGATGGGCTGCATACCTTTAGCAATGAGCAAAAATAAACCCTTCCTCCCTTGAGTTACTTCTTTTGTCTCTTCCTCCCAAAATATCTCCCTTGTTAGTTACTTTGTCACAACACCAAGAAAAGTAACCAAGTCGGGTGTAGTGGTGTACACCTTTAATCCCAGCACTTGGGAGGCAGAGGTAGGAGAATCGCCCTGAGTTTGAGGCCACCCTGAGACTCCATAGTGAATCCCAGGTCAGCCTGACCTAGAGTGAAACCCTACCTCGAAAAACAAAAACAAAAACAAAAAGGTAACTATTATATGACCCCAATATTTTTGTATGTGGATGTTCCTGTGTGTGCATGCACATGAGTGTGTGGTTTGTGTATTTTGGGAGGCCAGAAGACAATTCTGTATTTTTGTTTGTTTTGTTTTGTTTTGCTTTCAGGCACCATCACCTTTTAAGAGTCAGGGTCTCTCATTGGTCTTACACTCACCAGTGAGGCTCAGGAACACACAGGACTCCACCTCCACAGCACTGGGATTACAAGCACATGCCACCATGCCCAGATTTTTATTTATTTATTTTTGATGGTGGGGATATCATACTCAGTCCCTCACACTACAATGCAAACACTTTCTCAAATGACCTGTCTCCCTAGTCCCTCTCCCAAGATTTTTTCAGTCAAATGAAAATAGCATAATCAAGAGGAGAAGTTTTATAGATACCACAATAATGTACTAACGTATTATTAAAATTAAGATCACTAAGAAATAGATAAATGGCATTGTCTACCATTTTCATAATGTATATGACACACAACACATCCCAGGAGACATTCTAGAGAATGTGTGTGCTATAAAATTTCAATTTTATTCCAAAAAAAAACAAACAAACCCAAACTGAAGGAAATTCAGAACCACAAGTAGTTTGTTTACTGTTTTTTTGTTTGTTTATTTTATTTTATTTTTTGGAGATAGCATGTCATTCTAGCCAAGGCTGACTTCCAACTCACTCTGTAGTCCCAGGCTGGACTTGAACTCACAGTGATCCTACCATTGCCTCACAAGTGCTGGGATTAAAGGCATATGCCAACATGCCTGGCCCTAGTTTTCTTTATTTTATTTACTTTAAAAAAATATTTTAATATTTTTAAAATATTTAAAATTAATTTATTTATTTGAGAGAAAGAGAAAGAGGGAGATAGAAAGAGAGAGAATGGTGGGTCAGGACCTATAGCCACTGGAAGCAAATGCCATATGCATGTGTCACCTTGTATTTCTGGCATTATGTGGGTACTGAGGAATCGAACTGGGGTCCTTTGCCTTTGCAGGAAAGCACCTTAACTACTGAACCATCTCTTCAGCCCCTAGTCTTTTTTAATTGATAACTTTATTATATGAACATACTGTAATTTGATTGTGTTTGATCCCACTATCCATTTTTCCCCTCCCCTGAGCCTCCCACCCACTAAAAACACTCCTCTTTTGTTAAAATGCTTATTTATTTGCAAGCAGAGAAAACAAGAGAGAAAAAGAGAATGTATATTGCCACTGCAAATGAACTCCAGATGTGTGTGCCACTTTGTGCATCCAGCTTTACATGGGTACTGGGGAATCAAACCCAGGTTGTTAGGATTAACAGGCAAGTGCCTTAACTGCTGAGCAGTCTCCCCAGACCAAGACACTCCTCTCTTAAGGGAGTCCTTCCTCTATTTTGCTGTCACATTCCTTTTGCCGTCCTTAGTCCTCCATAACAAAATGGTAATGGGCTCAGAACACTACAGGTCCTCTGATTTCTGTCTTTAGATTTAGTTGCTGAGCATTGTGTTTTTCATGTATAGAACCAAGTCAAGATGAAACCAACTTGCTAATGCTATATGGTCCTCTTAATTAATGTGTTCTTGAATTTTATCTGCCAGATTTATATTAAGAATTTTGTGGCTATGTTTATCAGGATAATTAATCTATAGTTGTTTGTTTGTATTTTACTGTGTCCATATTTAGGTTTGTAACAGAGTAAATCTGGTTTTGTAGAGTAAATGTGGTAAAGTTTCCACCGTTTTTATTTTGTGGGAAGCTTTGAGAAGTATTGTTCTTACCTCTTCCTGAAAGGATTGGTATAAATTGACCATGAATCTGTCTAGTCTTGGGATTTTGTTTTGGTGGAAATTTTGGTTACTGCTTCACACTCATTGCTTGTGTAATATCTCTTGGATGTATTTCTATCTTGGTTTATTTTGGTAGTTCATATGTGTCTAGTCTAGGAATTTTCTTAGATTGTTTTTAGTGCTTTTTTTTTTTTTTTTCAAGGTAAGGTCTCACTCTCTAGCTCAGGCTGACCTGGAATTCACTATGAAGTCTCAAGGTGGCCTCAGACTCACAGTGATCCACCTACCTCTGCCTCCTGAGTTCTGGGATTAAGGACATGTGCGACCACACCCGGATGATGTTTTCAGTGTTTTGAAGCATAAGTTATCAAAATATTTCCTAATGAACCTTTGCATTTCATTGCAATATAGTTTGACATTCCCTTTTCATTTCAAATTTTATTAATTTTTGTCTTCTCTCTCTTTTGGTTTATTTTGGCTAGTGGCTTGTCTGTAGGGTTTATCTTTTATAAAGCCACCAAATTTTGTTTCCAACAATTTAAAAGTATTTTATTCATTTCAGAATAAGAGACAGAGTGCAAGAGACAAAGAAACAGAGGACGATGGACATAGGGCCTCTTGCTGCTGCAAATAAACTCCAGATGCATGTGCCACTTTGTGTAACTGGCTTTATTTAGGGACTGGGAAATAGAACCCAGGCCAGCAGGTTTCAAGCAAGCACCTTTAACCACTGAGCCATCTCCCCAGCCTTATTTCCAACATTTTATTTATCATTTCTGTAGCTAATGAACTTTAGGGTGTCTTTCAGTTTGGGCCTTTGGAATGGAACTCTGTAACTCTGCACATAGTAGTGTGATTGACTGAAGTTCACTTTATAAGAAGTTGTCAGATTAGGCTAGAGAGATTGCTTAATGGTTAAAGCACTTGGCTGCAAAGCTAAAGGATGTAGGTTAGATTCCCCAGGACCCACGTAAGCCAGATGCACAATGTGTCACATGTATCTGGTGTTCATTTGCAATGACTGGAGGCCCTGGAGTGCCCATTCTCTCCCTCTCTCTGCCTCTTTCTGTCTCTCAAATAACAAAAGGGGGGATCTGGAGAGATGGCTTAGCAGTTAAGCACTTGTCTGTGAAGCCTAAGGACCCGTGTTAGAAGCTTGATTCCCCAGGACCCACGTTAGCCAGATTCATAAGGGGGAGCATGCATCTGGAGTTCATTTGCAGTGGCTAGAGGCTCTCTCTCTCTCTCTCTCTGCCTCTTTCTCTGTCTGTCACTCTCAAATAAGTAAAAAATAAACAAAATATATATATTTTTTTATTTTTAGAAAAGAGAAAGAAATTGTCAGATTGTTTCCCAAAGGCCTGGTAGATTTGTGTTTCTTCTTATATGGCCTGAGAGGCCAGCACTTGAAATTACCAGTAGTTTTGATATATTGTTTGAGATTTTCTAATGATTGTGTAACAGTACCTTATTGTGATTTTTAATTTGTTTTTCCAGGGTAACTAAAGATGCCAAGCATATTTTCATATGTTTACATATCATTCTATATCTTCTCTGTTTAAGTGCCTGTTCATATCTAGTTTGATAAATAAGTTGCTATTCTTTTGGTTCTTTAAAATGTCTATTTTGATTTCTAATTAAGATTACTTTGTGTAACTCAAGGTCACAAGCGTTCTTTTTGTTTTCTTCTCCAGGTTTTATAATTTTATACTTCTAATTTGACTCTGTGACCTATTTATAGTTATTTTGTAAGATGTGAAAAATAGGTCAAACTTTTTATCATCATCTGTCAGTTTTTTTATCCAGTTACCAGATTTTTTTTTTTTTTTTTGTGACAGAGGGAGAGAAAGAGAGAGCATGAATGAGAGTAATAGAGAGAAAGAGAATTGGCACACCAGGGCCTCTAGCCACTGCAATTGAACTCCAGACGCATGTGTGCATGAGTGACCTTGTGTGTCTGGCTTTTGTGGACTCTGGGAAGTCAATCCTGGGTCGTAGGCGTCACAGGCAAGCGTCCTAACTGCTAAACCATCATTTCAGCCCTATGATCTGTATTTTGTGTCTATTTATCATCATTTATGGATCTATCATCTCTGAAACTTATCTATATCTATTTATCATCTATCTGGTTATCTAGAATATCACCTATCTATCATTTTTCAATCTGTTTATCATCTATCATCCATCTGTCCCTCAATTTGCCTTCTTATAGATACTGCAGTCAATCTGGACCAATTGTTAAAGCTTTTATAGATTCACTGATAAACTGCCTTCATACCTTTATTGGAACTAAATATATAGGTGTGTGGGGCATTTTTGTGTTCTTTTTTATTGGTCTATATATTAGTTTACTTTCATTGTAAGTCGGACAGGTCAGTCTATGTATTCCAAATTTGTTTTTCTCTGCAAAAAAAATTGGCTATTCTCATTACCTTTCTTTCCGTTTTAATTTTAGAGTTGTCTTACCAATATCTACAAAATAATTCTCATAGAGATAGGATTGAGATAAGATTTTATCTAAGGTGCATTACCAATCATCACTTTTGTATCCAGGAACATGGCATATGTCTACATTTCTTTAGGTGTATATTGTTTTGGCTTTGCATGTGTATACACACATATACACACACCACAAATAAAAAATAAATAAAATATCACACTTGTGTTGATTTTCCTTTACATTTTTCCCTATTTCATCTACTACTTTTTAGTTGGAATGGTTCTCAGGAAGTTGCCTTTATATTTTTTCCCAGATGTGTCAGAAGTCTGAAGTGTTCACTGAAGCAGTTCCACACCCAACTATCCAGTATGCCTTAAAAATATTAGTATGTCTCTTATTAGAATGGAAGTTTGATTGCAAATTTAGAAGCTCTTACATTGACTTCTAAATGAGGCCGGGATGGGTAGGCTTACAAAACTAAGGAAAATATTTCATCTTTTAACAGTTAATTATATATTTTATGGCTGTTTATAGCAAATAATATCTTATAAATCATGATTTTAAATTATATAACTAAGTCAGAGGATATGAATCCCAAACATGGTTGGGAAAACTCAGGACCTCACAAGAAATTTTGTTTCTAATATACAGAGTTAGCAAGCTGTGATTAGAAAGCACGTAGGCCCACTTCATCCACTTTCTCTCATTCACTTCCATGCCTCATTCCTGGACTCAACTCTTTTGCTTCTGAGATGCTTAATACAAGATTCTCATTTTAAAGGCCTTCAAGTATGGCCTTGTGAATTGATTTCAAAATAGAATTGTAATTATTGTATTTCAAATTAATGTCCTGTCCTTCAGTTATTCACTCAAATGGAGGTGAAAGATCAATTACATTATGCCTGGAGGCCCAGTACTGGATAAAATGTGTCACAATATATATGTAAATGCCTTATTCATAATAGATAGCATCCTGTCGTTTAAAAGTTACATGTTTAATTTTCATAATAGTTTCTGATTAAATCTGACATATATTAAAAGCCCATTTTATACTTAATCAAACCAAGGCAAAAAAAAAAAAAAACATAAAAATGATGTCACTGTGTACCTAAGAGTGGAGACGAGGACTCATTTTATGGCAACTCATCATGTCTATAAAGCCAAGAGCTCAGCACAGCCTGCTAATCTCTGATCCTGTGAATAAAATTTTCATGATGTGTTGAATGAGATATTATTTAGATAGCTGGGAAGCTACCCAAGTCTCAGTGAAAATTCCACTTCTCTGTATAATCTCACTTACATTAATCTGCTTAGAATTCTATCAGTAAACTTATAACTAGTGCAATAATAAATTAACCACTTTGTAACCAGTTTTATATTTCTATAAAAAATTAAAATCAGCATACAAAGCAATGGGCTTCATTATGGGATTTTCATATGTATTTTGTTCTTGTTAATCTTCCCACTCTCTTCCCTAGCCCCTTCTCCCTTTCTCCCCAAATAGCCACCCTTTGTAATTCCAATGTCAGTTGATTTTATAAACACTTCCTTCCTCTGTTCCAGGTCTCTTTTCCACCCTCTCAGTACTTCCTATCTATATACATATGCATTTACATACACATAGTCACACTTCAAAATCCAGGATCTATCTATGAAAGAAAACATGAAGTGTTGTCCTTCTTGGTCTGGCTTTCTTCACTTAACGTAATAATTCCCATTTCTCTTCATATTTTTGCCAATGTTATTTTTCTTTTATTCATATGGGTAAATAAAATTCTGCTATATACATGTAGTACATTTTCTTTTCTTTTTCTTTTTTCTTCTGAGACAGTGATTCCTGTATCCCAGGCTGGTTTGAATTTACAACATAGACAAAAATGACGTTTGAACTTCTTTACTCACAATATTTTATATTTTATTTATTGGTTACTCTGTTGATGGCTGGTTTCACTTCTTAGACTTGTGATTAACATAGTAATAAATACATAAGTACCTCTGTGATAAGTCTTAAGGGTACTTCAGTTATATACCCAGGAGTGGCATAGCTGGATCATACTCTTTTTTTAATATTTTATTTGAGAGAGAGAGAGAGTGTATGTGTGTATATGTATCTGGTCCTACCAAGGACTCTTCTTGTTACAGACACACTCCTGATGCATGCACCACATTGTGTATCTTGCTTTCAGAGGGTACTGGGAATCAAACCCAGGCCAGCAGGCATTGCAAGCTAGTGCCTTTAACCACTGAGCCATTTCCCCAGCCCTCATATAATACCTTTATATTTTCTTGGTATTGTTTTTTTGTTGTTGTTGTTGTTGTTTTTTGGTGTGTGTGTGTGAAACTTCCACACTGTTTTATTTCCACAGTGTCTACACTAGTTCACATTATCACTGGCATTGTATAAATGTTGTCCTCTCCCTAAATTCTCACAAGCATGTGTTTATACTTTGTTACCAATAATTTTAAAAATTAGTTCTTTTATTAAAGTATCATCTAGATGAGACTCATTCTGACTGCCCTATTCCAAATCTTTCCATGTGTCACAGCTCTCTTTGCCAGGACTCCTTTCTGTTCATCGAATACATGAAACCCATGCCCATGTCAGGGCCTTTGTGGTCTCTCCTATGCTTGGCATGTTCCCCAAAGAGTCAGTGGTTTGGGCTTCTTCTCTGGTGTCAGTATCATTTCAGATCCTTAGCGTGGCCTTTCTCCATCATCTGGATAGCTGATTTTTTTTAACCCAGCTTTATTTATTTCATGAACTGCAACATCATTGGACATTTTGTTCATTTATCTATGCTTTGTTTAAAAATTCCCTGAGAGCAGGCGTTTGATCTATCTTGATTACCACTTTTATCCTAGCTCCTCCACAGTGCATGCCACATACCAAAAATGAATTAAACATTTGTTGAAAGAATCAATGCATGAAATCTTATATTTGTTATGCTACTTAATTCTCTTAGTACACACAAAAAACAAGTACATAGCTATTTTATTTTTTTCTAAGTTGACATCATGTCTTACCTAAAATCATCCTGTCTCTTGTGCTTTAGGATAAAACAAAATTAATTATGAAGTACATATTCCTTAACAGATATTTTCGTGAAATATATGATATGCATAATTAACTTCATAGGGAGGTTTTCTTTTCATTTCTGTTATCATAATGCCTAATATGGCACATATATATATATGCCACATAGTAGGTACTTAATAAATAAGAATGAGTTAAATAAATTAAATAACCCTGCAAATATGGTATAAAGTGGTCTTTTATTTTCTTTCTCATATTCACAGGATTATACCTTGACAATGTACTTTCAGCAAGCCTGGAGAGATAAGAGGCTGTCCTACAATGTGATACCTTTAAATTTGACTTTGGACAACAGAGTGGCAGATCAGCTCTGGGTGCCCGATACCTACTTCCTGAATGATAAGAAGTCATTTGTGCATGGAGTGACTGTCAAAAACCGCATGATTCGTCTGCATCCAGATGGCACTGTCCTTTATGGCCTCAGGTCTGTAGTGTCTGTTTTTAAATTTAACTTCTCTCTTAAGCCCACCCCCCTGAAACACAGTTTTTGCTTGTTATTGGAAGGGTCGATCATGCTGTTTTCCTTGTGCCTTCTACAATCCATGCTGGAAAGAGTTAAACCTCTATCCAGGAGACATCTAAGAGCTTAGGGTAGCATGCTTACAAAAGGACTTAGCCCCAGCTAAGACTCAGTTTTTCCTGAATTATCTTCCAATATCAGCTGCTGATCCCAAAGCTGCTTTCTTTAAGAAATAGGGATAAACAGTATCAAAATAGCTGAAGCACGGGTTTCTTTAAAATTGAAAAAAAAAAATGAATGCTGAGTGAATGGCTGGACACGGCAGATGCTCTGCCTTCTAAACCGCTCCTGAGCTGCCTGAACTGGGTCATGGTCCTCTGGTGACAGAGAGGCATATCGAGCCCTCTCATCTTCTAAGGAGCAATCTGACTTGCAAATAAATAAAGTAGTCACCTCATGTTTATTAATAGTAAATTTACACTCTTAAATGTGCCTCCAGAAAAACACGGCTATTTAGATGGAAAGAATTTGTAAAATAAAGTACTTTCTTCTTTTAGGGTTTAGCTTACCTTAAAAGCAATGGATGGTTTTCTGGGAAAAGATGAAAATATATTCTTATTTCGAAAATATTGCAATGTAAATAATTTTTCTACACCGTAGAGGAAAAAACTCTAAAATTTCATGATTTTCAGTTGCCTCTGATCAATTTTGCATGAATATGTGCATACTTTATATTAGTGATAATAGTGAAAATAGGATTATCCTTTGATAACTTGTTAGGGGTTACACCATGAGCAAAGTGCTATCTTCACGTTATTATACAGTCAACATTGACATCCTCTGTCTCTTATCTGCAGTTTCACTTTGAATTTAGTTCCCCACAACAGCTGTTGTCTGAAAATGCTAAATGAAAATTTCCAGAAGTAAACTATAGTATTTCAAGTTGTGCAACATTTTGATAGGAATGATGAAATCTTACTGGCTGTCCTGCTCTGTTCCACATGGAACATGCATCATCCCACTGTCCAGTGTGTTCCTGCTGAGCATAACCATCAGTGCCTTGGTGGCCATCTTCACTGACAGGTCAATGGTCATACACTTGCATTCAAGTCATCATCATTTTTTGTCAATGAATGACCCTGAAGTTCAAGAATCCTGATGCTGGCAATTCATATGTGTCAAAGATAACCTGTGAAGATTAACATTGAGTGAAACAGTGAATTGTCTTGATTAATAAGGAAAGAGAAACAGCCATAACTTGAGGTTGCTAATTTCTACAGTAAAAGTAAATCTTTAGGGTTGGAAAAATGGCTTAGCAATCCAGGTGCTTGCCTTTGAAACCTAAGGACCCAAACTCAGTGCCTAAGTACCCATGTAAGTCAGATGCATAAGGTGGCGCAAGCATCTGGAGTTCATTTGCAGTGGCTAGAGGCCCTGGCAACCCATCCTCCATTCCCTATCTATCTATCTATCTATCTATCTATCTATCTGTCTATGTATCTCTAACAGATAATATCTAAAAATAAATAAACAAATGTTTATACATAAAATTATGAAGGAAGAAAAATAAATTTGTACTAGTTTTGCTGCCATCCTTCAAACTAAAAAATGTGATAGCCACAGTAAGTGAGAAATATTTAAGATGGAAAAGCCATTAAAATTATAGGCTGTAAACATGAAGGAAATCCAGACGCTAGCTGTCAAAAGTATGCTGTGTAAGAAAGCCTTGAGTTTGTCTAAGACTTATGTTTACAAATATTTAGGAATAGGTTTGGTCGGAAGATACAACAATTACTAAAGAAGCTGTGCCTCCAGGTTAAAACAACAACAACAACAACAACAACAACAACAACAACAAAAAACTAGAGCCCTGTTTCTGGAAAGGATGAAGTTGCTTAAAGAGAAAGAATCCTCTCTAAAACATGTCTTCAGTTCCCATGAAACCAAGCTCTTCTAGACAATGCTCATTAGAGCCTACATTCATACAAGCACAAAGATGCCATGAGCTAAGTGGCAACACTACAGTACAAAGTTCACAAAGTGAATCATGCCTATGCTTTTCCACACAAAGACAAATCACCCACCATGTTCTAGATGCATAACCACTCAGCGTGGGTGACAAGGACCTAGGTTGTGGAATGGCTCTACTAGCATTTCATCTCAAATGAAAAATGCTTGGAGAAGGAAAGGTCAGAATTTAAAGCCCCATTAATATTGTCCAGTGTAGCTGGCTACCCAATTAGTCTGCTACACAAATGAATATATCCAAGTCATATTTTTACCTCCACATACGACCTCAGTGCTTCATCTCCTTGTCCAGGGTGCTGTTTAGTTTGGCAAGCTGTATGCACTTACTTGGTATCTGATGACACTTAATCAACAATGCAGACCGTAGTGTGGACGTAATGCAGTAAAGGAAATAACTCACTATTGATGATGAAATATTCATCAAAGTTGCAATTTAAGTGCTAATACCAGAAACTACAAGTGCATCAGAAATAACTTATAGAATGAAGTTGTAAATACTTGTCGACACTTCCCCTGGATTAATGGAGAAAATAGGAGAATCATTAATGGGGCAGGGCAAGCCACAGAGAAAGGTTTAAGATCCATGATAAGGAAATGAAACGTCATATTGGAATATTGGAAGCTGTCAGGAAGTGTTAATAGGGCTGGAGGATGGCATAGCAGTTAAGTTGCCTGTAAAGCCTAAGGACCCAGGTTCTATTCCCCATACCCATGTAAGTCAGATGTGCAAGGTGGCACATGTGTTTGGAGTTTGTTTGCAGTGGCTAGAGACCCTGACATGACCATTCTCTGTATAACTCTCCCTCTTTCTCAAATAAATAAATAAAATGCTTTCTAAATGATTTGGGAGAACAGGAACATTAACAAATGATTTAGAAGAACTTATTGTGGCATCTGAAGTAAAAGGACAAAGATGAGAAGAAAATAGACCAAACCAAAACCAGTAATGTGGCTATTACCCCAATTTCTGAAGGGTTTCTAATTGCATAGACATTAAAGGGCATAATTATGTAACAGGATCCTCACATATAACACAGTGTTGAGTTTATACCTGTGATCACTATGATTACAACAGCAGAAACATGGTGCTAAGTGAAAAAGGACAGATGATACAACAGCTTCTGGTTATGATGTTTTTCCCAGTGTAAGTTCAACTATCAAAGGTAGCCAACCTCTTACACTGTTTTCCTCATGGCATCCAACTATCCTTGCCATCATGGCTCAGTGATCCAGAACACAAGACAGATGCTCTTCTTTCTGAAGCATCATCAGAAGTTTAAGAGGAGCCCAACGCCACATCTCATTGCTCATGTCATTCATCTCACTTCATCTCATCTTGTGGGTTTCATGTAATTTACACCATCAGAATGAAGATGACTATGGTAACATAAGGTGTCCTGAGAAAGAAAGGAGAGACCACAGGAACACAAGCTCAATAACAGTACATTGTGCATAGTTGTTCTATTGAATTATTGTTGTTTTGAGCCTAACTAAATTATAATTAAAATAGATGATAGGTAGGATGGAGACATAGCTTAGTGGTTAAGGTATTTGGCTGCGAAGTCAAAGGTCCCAGGTTTGATTCACCAAGATCCATGTAAGCCAGATATATAAGGTGGCACCTGTGTCTAGAGTTCATTTGTAGCAGCTTAAGGCCCTGGCATGACCATTCTTTCTCTCTCTCTCTCTCTCTCTCTCTCTCTCTCTCTCTCTGTCTCTTTCTCTCTCTCAAATAAATACAAATTAATAAGTAAATAATATACTAAACAATTTTAAAATTATATTAGGTATATATGTCTATAAAAACTTAGTGTATATGGGGTTTGACAGAATCTCTGATCTCAGGCATCTGCTAGAGGTCTTAGGACATGCCCTCACTAAGAAAGGATGCTGCAGTTGTAGGTGAACCTTATGGCAGCCTCATTAACTAGCAGATCATGTAATCTTTATTTACAAAAGAAAGAATTAAAAACACTGATGTAATTTTTCCATGAAAATAAAGAAGCAATCCTTGCAGATAGAATTTGAACTCTGTTCCAATTTTTAGAACCAGAGCCCCTGGCTACTACACAGAGATGCCTCTACTCCTGACATTTTCTTACCTGTCCAGTGAATTTTCATTTTTCTGCTCTATTCAGTGCCCTTGACTGGTGAACTATCTCAGATCCTTAGATTGAGCCACAGTGCTTATCATCACTGAAAAAAAATCATATGACTGTCAAGGAAGAGGAGAAAAATGAGGAATAGAAAGGAAGCATGTTTGTAAGTAGGATTTGAAGACAAACCAATGAATTAGATATTGACACTGCCTTAGGGTGGAAGGACACAGGGGGAAAACATTGCTGCTGAGTGTGGTCTGAAAATGTTCCACCAAAGTGGTGGGCTTTAAAAGTACTGATGGAAATAGTTTTATTCAGCAGACACTTTGTGTTAAACATATGGCTTAGAATCAACTATAAAATCAAGATAGTTCTGATGAGAGAGGGTAATCATCTGGACAGCAGAGATCAAGGGAGAGTGCAGTTTAACATCTTAACAGTCAAGCAGTATATTTGGATAATGTTTTTAAGAGACATACTATTCACCAGTGGATGGAAGATAAGGTACTTGTGAGTAACAAGTACTGGCTAAGCACCAGACCAGGTGCCAGGTGCATTTTCTCCATCAAGTCATTTACTTGTCAAAGTATTCGTGTACTCATACTAGGGAGTAACTCAGTGAATATTTCCAGTGACTTCCAAAATGGATATATGCAACACTGAGTGGTCAGGAAAATCAGTTCCAAAGAAAACAGGAAGGACTGATGTAGATGGTTAATTGAATTCTTTACATTATTGTTGTTGATCATACAAAGGAAAAAGGATGACCAGGCTTTTCCATTCTTATGACCAACTGAATACTAAGGATTTGCCTCCAACTCTTTTGTTTGTATGTGTGTGTTTGTTTGATTGAGGCCCAGGCTGGCCTTCAATTCATGGTGATCTGCCTACCTCAGACTCTTAAGTGTTGGGTTTATAGATATGAGCCACCGTGCCTGGCTAATGCCTTGAACTTTTGCTACTAGAAAATCATTACTCTCCCATTTTAAGTTCTAATACAGGTTCTTGACACAAAGTTCCTGGACACATATGATATTCAAAATTTAATACTTCTCCATATGTCAGGCTCATGAAATATGATTGTTCCCTCAGTTGTAATATTAATTCAGAAGGTGAAATTTAAAGGAAAGTTATTTTTTCATGAATTTTTAAAATATGAAAACAATTCATATACAGATAGTGGAATCATGTGTTTCTTATCTAGAAATGAAATGCAGACCTGATAGTCTTCTATCAACCCCAAGGACTTTATTTACATTGGATAGATAAAAGAAATCCAGTTAAGAGGATCACTAAACAGTGTTGATGTCAGAAATGCTTAACACTGGGGAATTTAGCCTCAGGTAAAATGTGGAAAATTTTAGGCAAAATTCTAACAGTTCTATCCTCATACTAACTGTCTCTTTTTGTTTGCATTTAATATTTTTATTTTTTTCCAAGGGAGAAAAGAGAAAGAATAGGTACACCAAGGCCTCTTGCTATTGCAAAGGAGCTCCAGATGTACTACTCTGTGGTGCATCTGGCTTCACGTGGGAACTAGGAAATCAAACCCAGCTTCATATCAGGCCTTATAAACAAGTGCCTTTAACTGCTGAGCAGGCTCCCCAGCCCTGTATCTTTGTTTTTGAAACTACCAAATTGCAGCTTAGTCTTGGACCACTGATCTTCAGGTTATCATTTATAATATTCTAGAAACAGTTTTCATGCTATGCAGATAGGTACATGGGCATTGCTTGACAATGAAACCAATTTCCTTCACACCTGCTTGCTTTGTCCTCACTTGGTAAAAGCAGAAGGCAGTGTTATGGAGACCCTTTGCCCAGATCACTAATCTGACTCATAATCAATGGCTGAAAGGCCTTACTCCCAAACATTATGACACAGGAGATTTGGTTCCACTCCAGGACTCAAAAGAAACTAACATCCTAACCTTAACGCTCACCTTCCCTCTGGCTGTTGTAAATTGCTCAGTGATGCCACTTCGATAGTATCACATAGTTCTTACATTTTCCTTCACTATTTAAAGATTGCTATTGAGACATATGGCCATAGCTGAGGAGGGATATTTTTATAAAATAACCATGGTATAGCAATCGATTTCTTAGTTGACTATGCAAAAGAGTTTCCTGCAATTTAATAAAACAAGCATTTCCAAAAACAATCAAGTGCATTGTATTCTCAATTATCTCTGATGCAATCAGATACTGTCAGACCACTTCATGGAAAAATGACACTGAGGGGCTGGAAATGTGGCTTAGCAGTTAAGGCACTTGTATGTGAAGCCCAAGGACCCAGGTTCGATTCCCCAGAAACCACATAAACCAGATGCACATAGTGGCACATATACCTGGAGTTTGCTTGCAAGGGCTAGAGGTCCTGGCACGCCCACTCTCTCTCTATTTCTCTCTCTCAAATAAATCAATAAAAGTAAAATATTTTTAAAAAGAAACATGGCATGAAAAATCCAGATTTCCATCAATCCAGCTAAGGCATAAACTGGTGAGAATCAGACTTAATATGACATTGACATGGATGACGTAAGGAAAGTTATGTAGGATGGTAGTTCACATTCTTACTTGAATTACCATATTTAAAATTAATTTTTCATCTAATCACACATTTACATATTTTTAAATGTTAATTCCAGCTCCACAAAACACATAACTGTGTGATTTTGTTAACATATGGCATCTATCTCTTGACTTCCACCTCATTATGCATAAAGCATTGTTTGATAAATTCAGTGCTTTAGCAAGTCTATTGATTTTCTAGAAAAATAATTTAATATGGGTGTGAAAACAAAAGCATCGAATTTTGGTACACAAATACCAGTCAACCTGAATTATCAACTGATATCTATTGGTGGCTATAACTACATGGTTGTTAAATCTAAACATCTAAATTGAAAGCATATTAATACCAAATCATTAACATTATATTAAATGTATCTTGTAATATTAAAGATTTCAATAAATGCAATTTAAAGAAAACACTTGTCAAATTATGAAATATTTTTCTCATTGAGCAGTTAGAGAACATACTTAAAAATCCAGTGACTCCTTGCTCTGTGCTGTCACCTATTTTCATCTTAGGAAAGTGTATATGTAGTTTTTAAATTAAAAAAATAGATGAATATTGTACACATTATTTGTAGGTCTTTTGATTCTCTAGAATTGCACTATAAGCATATTTGTATTTCAGTGGAGTCCTTCTCACATGCATTCTTTCACCATTATAGGATATATTTAGTATTTTTTGATAAAAATTTATAATTTTCAATTTTATACATATATTATGTATTTTTGCTTATAATCCCCCTCTCATCACCTGCTGCTATCACTCCCTTCCACTGAAAAACTTCTTCCCAACTATTCCCTCCTTTAGTTTGATATCATTAAATTTCATTTGTCTGTATGCTTATGTGTGTAACCTACTGAGTTTAATTGTGATTATTTATATAAACATAGTTGGGGATTAATAGATAATGAAGATGTGATATTATTTATCTGTAAAAAAAAGAAATTACGAAATTTACAAGAAAGTGGGTTGTTCTGGAAAATAATATTCTAGAGATGTAACCTAAGCATAGAAAGAGAAACATCACATATTCCCTCCCCTGTTCTTGTCTAGGATTGAATTTTTAAATATGTATACAGGTTGGACTAAGAGTCAGTAGCAGGGGCCAGGAAGCTAGAAATGGGCCATGACGTGGGAGAGGGGAGAGGGTAAAGAGTAGGGATAGTAGAACACATATAATAGAATGTATTTTTTATTCCATACAAGATAAGGTTTGCAGTTTAGATGGCTGCAGGATTGTTCTTTAATATTTCAATGAGAAATACAGAAAGCTGTAAGTAGAATAATTTATATTCTTATGGCTGTGCTGTTGCCATTCATAGTCTCACTGGACAAAGAAGTGGCTTAGCAAATGTACTGGGCTGATTTTGTCAGGACACTTCTCCTGGAAAGGATGACTTTGTTGTTTCCAATCATAGCTGAGCCTTCTAAAAATAGCTGTTTGTCTTCTTGTGGGAGAAGCAGGCCTTGACTTCAAATGTCTATATACCTCCCATATGTAACATTAGATCAAAAACTTGTCACTTCTAATTAAAGGCTCACATCCTTAAAGAAAGATCCAGCAGGAAGCAGAAGGCAATTGAACTACCTCCTGCTATGTGTGCTCTGTCATTGTGAAAATGGCAAAGGATAATGTTAGCCTGTAATGAATTTAGACAAGCAGGGTCTTATTAAATACATCCTCTTTCTCTACTCTACAAGTTTAACCACCAGATAACGGAGGAGCCATCCATCCCTCACTGAAATGCACCTATAAAACATTAATATATCAATTTTAGCTTGGATTTCCTAATTGGCTTAATTCATTTTCATACAGATATCGAGCAATTGTATTTTGTCAGGCAGAACAAAAGAGATTTCATTGAGGTTCAGTCTTCTTGGACAGAGTGTGGGAGCTAATTTTCTGTACTACTCCAGTCTTCAAAGCAGGAAAAAAAGAGAAAGTCTTATACTTTCTTGTCTTTGCTTTCATGGGAAAGGTGTACACAATGGAAAGTCAGAGACTCATCCTTTGCAAAATGCTTCAAATAATTTAAATGAAATTTCTTTTCCACCATTATCCTGGAGGGTACAGTTACTTAGATCAAACAAATGTTTATTGAGAAGTAATTTAAGGCATTTTAAAGTTCACTCACCTTTCTATTTATTTATTTATTTATTTATTTATTTATTTATTTATTTATGATAAATAGAGAAAGAGGCAGGTAGAGAGAGTGAGTGAATATGGACATGCCAGGGCCTCCTACCACTGCATATGAACTCCAGACTCATGTGCCACATTGTGAATCTGGCTTCCCATGAGTACTGGGGAATCAATGTGTTTAGCCACTGAGCAAATTTCCCACCACCTTTTTTTTTTTTTTTTTTTTTTTTTAGTAGGGAGAGCAACTGAGCTTAAAAGTATTCAAACATATTATCATTCCAAACACCAGCTTCAGCCCAGGGATTGTTCTTGATTTGGTTGTTGCTACATATCCTATTATTT
This sequence comes from Dipus sagitta, assembly GCA_036346955.1. Classification (NCBI taxonomy): domain Eukaryota; kingdom Metazoa; phylum Chordata; class Mammalia; order Rodentia; family Dipodidae; genus Dipus; species Dipus sagitta. The sequence goes on from CM070777.1 coordinate 54,377,304, forward strand.
GGTTATTGAGAATCATTCTTCTCTGATTGACATTAATAAATAATTCACTTCCAAATCAATAATACTAGAACCAGGTTCTTACATTATAGTGACCTTTAAGAAAAAGAGACTATGCATGTTGTGATCCTGGATTGTAACTCAGGACACCATGTGTTGAAACATTTTGCTGGATATTTTTTAAGTAGGAAAACATATGGAAAGTCTACTCATCTTTCTCTTTGTTAAGCATTGCTGACTTGTTATACTGTAGTGTGTGGATCTCTTTTATCGCCACCTATGCGGGCCCCTGGTTGCCACCCTCCACTGCTTTCAGTCGTAAGCTGGCTGTGCTATTTCAAACATCCAAAATTGCCATGATCCAAATCAAAGGTGTGAAGGTGACTGATGCAGGAATGGTAAGAAACATGGGTGTATATTTCAAGGAGGGGAAAGCCAGCTGTTTTCTCCAAATAGCAGGCAGATTGTGCTACATGCCTGAAGAATGAGTGTTGTAGTGTCATTAACGTGACTGAGAGGAGAAACATTGAAATACACTGTGAATATTTCATTCATAGGATCATACAGAGGCCTATGTATAATATTTTAAATAAAATGTACAAATAATATTGTTATCCATAACACATACATTGGCAAAAATTGCATGCTCTTGATTTCACTGGTTGTGAAGCCTCTACATCACCAGGATACTAGAAATGTGGAAAGAAGAGAGGACTTCATCTTATTTACTATTTTTATCTGATTTTAAGCCAGATATCTCTCAGAGGATGCTTCAAGCTATTTCTGTGGAAACACGCACACACATACACAGTCATATACTGTCAAGGTTTTTCTTCCATTTGTCTTGCATTAAAAGTGAAGGATAGATATGACTTCCATAAATCAAACATTACAATAATGCAGAAAATTCTCAGCATTAGTTTAGATATCAAAATATGTCTAGTCACATTTGCAGAAACCTTTGTGCTATTTTGATTTCTCCAAGCCATTAAATGTTGTTAGCTTTTGTTTGCTACTCTACCAGCACAATAGAGAAAGCCAAAATTTACTTGCAATGAGTTTACTTATGATAGTTTTACTTACCTTTAGACCAGATATGCACTGAGGACAGAACCTCTAACCTGGATTCAAACTGCCAAGCATGCAAAAAGAACCTTGGTGGGGCTGGAGAGATGGCTTAGTGGTTAAGCGCTTGCCTGTGAAGCCTAAGGACCTCGGTTCAAGGCTCGATTCCCCAGGACCCATATTAGCCAGATGCACAAGGGGGCTCATGCATCTGGAGTTCCGTTTGCAGTGGCTGGAAGCCCTGGTGCGCCAATTCCCTCTCTCTCTCTCTATCTGCCTCTTTCTCTGTGTCTGTCGCTCTCAAATAAATAAATAAAAACTGAAGCAAAAAAAATTTTTTTAAAAAGAACCTTGGTGGAACAGACTACTGGGTAAGATCCAAACAGTACACCAAGGAAGCTCTATTTTCTGCAGCAAGTCACAGTGTTTGGTTAAGCTTTATTCCCCATAGGAAAGAAAAAATGAAAATTGGTTTTAAAAATTCCCATCTTGTATAAATTACCTCAAAAAAATTTTATTAAAAGACTTTTGGAAAACATTTTATTCATTTCCTTTTGTAAATGTATGTTAATGGAAGATTTATAGCCTAACCTTATCACTTTACTTGGAGGTCACAAATAAAGAAAGCCTTCTCTTTGAAACCAACCCAGTGTAATAGGTTAATGACTCTAATAACATTTAACATAATATAAAATGCTCAAGCTATTTTACTTCCCAGAAGTAGCTCATTATCTTTACTCTTATGGACAAAGTAAAAGGCATAAAAACATTAAATGGCTATAAATCCTTAGAGAAAGAGGCTAATCTCATGTTGGACTGTTCTTACTAGCCATAATGGAGAAAATAATTAGGGCTTTATACATCAGCAGCTGTAATAGGCTGACAAATAAAGGTAACTACTGAAAAAAAAAAAAAGACTGGATAAAGCACAAACATTCTTCTGGGATCAAAGTACCAGGGGCATGTGCATATTTTCTACCTTTGCCTAATAAGCCAAAGAAGCCAAACTGTTGAGGGAGCAGTATTTACAGTGTGAAGAGCACTGATTTAGGGTGGGACTGCTTTGTTTTATGGTCTCTTGATCACCGACTGGCTGTGCTCTATCTTCCTGAGTCTGCCCCCTTATCAGTAAAACACAACTTCACGGTGCTTACTTTGTAGGATCATTGGGGAAATTAAAAACACAAATGCTTATAAATCCTCTGGGAAAGTGACTGGCATATGTTAAGTTGTTTGTAAAGACAGTGTTATTATCAATGCAGCTACATGGGACACAGCTTGAGCCGCTACACTCTGTTGTCTGTGTGTTAACTTGGGGTGACTTGCAGCAAGAAGGAAGGTGGAAATCTTTATTCCTTACCCCCACCATGTGAGTGTTGGGGACACACGCAGACATGCATTTAAGACATTCAATCTCTATGGCTCAAAAACAAGAAGGTTACTAGAAGAAGGTAAATAAAAGAGGATAGGATACATAAGTAAGCCAGAGTCTAGCTTCAAAAATACTGAGAGTTTAAAGTCACCGAACAGGTATCCATATTGAAAACGATACTATCTGCCTTATAGAAGTGCAGTCATTTCATTTTTAAAGTGAAAGTTTTTTAAACTGAGACATTTTCAGTATTATGCACGTGTAGCATTTTACATGTCTAAACTAGGGATAGATTCAAAGTCTATTTGACCATGAAGCCTAAACTCTTCATGTTATAATTGCCTCAGATGAAAAGAAATAATACAGTGCATGAACTGGGAGGTGGGATCACAGGCAAGCACTCAGAATTCTGACAAGACTAAGAACTGAATATCATGATCCGGTCGGACTACCTAGAGTTCATAATATATGCAGTGTTCAAACAGGAAGCTGAAGAAAAAATTACTAGTATTAATTTGTGTTTAATAGAATGTATTTATTTTCATTAAGCAGATCATTGAGCATATAATTCATTTATGCATCATTCCCAATAAGCTCCTAAGCCAGCATTTCTAGGTGCTCTGGGTGGTTGGAAGGAGGAACAGTGGTGGATAAGCCAGTCCCAGACACAATGCCTATCTCCAGAAGCTTGTATGTACTAGTGAAAAATACAAACTACCAGCAAAATGAATTCAATGAAAGCAATTAAGCAGGAGGACACAATAGCTAGGGATTGAAGACACGTTGTTAAACCACACAGAAGGAATATGAAGAGGGGAGATCTAACATAGTTGTCCTTAGGTCAGAATAACTTAGTATGCTCCTGGAGAAACAAAAGAAATACCACTTTACCCAGAACTTTCACATCTCTGTGTTTTATGGTCTTTATAAATAAATGTGTGATTGTTACTTTTATTGCATTGCTCCAACTAGAGTATCAGCTCCAGGTGATCAAGGGCCTCTTTTTTGTTGCCCACTGCTTACACTTCAACATCTACTGAGTGTGTGTCCCCCAGGAACTAGTTAAAATGCATTATTATATGTTTGACTAGAAGAGCCATTGTCATCTTGCTATAGCATATTCAGTTCTATAGATCTAAGTCCCCGACTCTATTTACCAGTAAACTGGGGCCTGTGGTCTCCTCGGTGTTAATTTCAAACTGAATTTACATGTTGCATCTCTCAATGCAGGTGACAGGGTACCTGGCTGGCAATAGATTTTTATTTGAGGCAAATTAAAAGTAGAAAGAACAAAATCAATTTGATATATTTACAACCCATTTGTCAAAGATTATTATGTTGCAATGAAGTGAAGGATCATCATATCATCATTCCTAGTAATGTGTAGCATTTCTCTCTATTTGCACTAGAAACCACATTAGTGATAACATTGTGCTTTGGGTAATCTCAGGGTATTTTAAAACAAAGGCAGCACCAACTCTTGTCATGAACTGCAAGTTAAATATGGATATGAATTTATTATGTAGAAATTTCCATTGGCATAGTATTCTCTTATTACTTAGCATTTGTGATTAATGAACTATTTTAACAACAGAGATATCAAAGTAGAGAGTCATACTAATGGGACAAAGTACCTGACCAGAAGCAACTTGTGGAATAAGAAGAGTTTGATTTAGCTCAGTTCTAGATAGAAACCATCATGGTGGAGAAACCATGATTGGAATAGAAAATGAGGGCCACAGCATCCCATCAGCAAGAAGGACATAGACAGAAATAAATAAATAAATAAATAAAACTTCAATGAGCATCGGCTGTAACACCTCAGAGTATGACCATAGGACAAACTCCTTCCAGGAAGGCTCCACAACCTTTTCAAAAAAAAAAAAAAAAAAAAACTACTTTGCCAAGGATCAAATATTCAAAAACATTAGGCTGTGGGGTACATTTTGAATTTTACATTCAAACCACCATACCAAGGTATCCCATAGTAGCCCCCATCATGAATGAGTAAGCAGTTTCTATAATTAGACCTTGGGGTTTTTAGAACATGCCTCAGAAAATTTACTAAAAATGAGTTTAAAGGGATTGTTCTCTGTTACTCATAATAATTAAATGTTTCGTAATTAAAAGTGTGTGTAGCATCTCACTTATTGCACAGCAGTGATAGTATATCCTCTTACTGCAGGGTATGTTTCTGTTCCACTTGTAACATCCTTCCTTCAGTCAAGTGAGTGATCGTGTGTGTGGGGGGGTGTGGGTGTGTAACAACACTCATGTGTTCTCATTTTATCTGTGTGACAGGAGGTAATACAGGCAAGGAAGGGAGTTGAAGAGAGACTATTATGTGGGAAAAAGTTACACATTCCTACAAAACTATATTTCTCTCCAATCTTAAGTATTTGATGCCACTTGGCTGGGCTCCCGAATTTATTATCCCTGCAGACAATTAAATTGCATGTAGCAATGTGAAAGAGGCTCATGAGGTGACGGAGGGATGCCCTGAATTCTAACCCAGGGATGTTTTTTTTTTTTTTAGCTAATTCAGTGTGAACAAGTTGTATTTTTCACTGTTTCATTAATGTGACATACTACAGCTTGATTCATGGATCTTGTGGGATGCCCAAATATCTAGATAGTCAGCCATCATTTCTGATGTTATGGAGAGTTTTCTTAACGGAGCAAGGCCATAGCACAGGTATCCAGGGCTGGGTAGAGATGACTAGAAAAGGACAGGGGAGAGAAATCCACACGGTATAAATATGGACTCCCATTAAAGTATAGCTACAAGAAAAGGGTTTTATTGTGTAAGGCAATGTTGCAAACACTGGAATTAACAGTCATTCTAGTTCAAGTTTTGGAATCACCACAGAAGCTGAATTCAGTTTGGGTCCCTGAATAAGTTTTGTATGTGTGCTGAGAGAATCTTTGGCATTGTAGAGAAGGAAGACACCCTTGCTGTCTCACACTTTCCTTTCTTTGGATTCTGTCGCTTTCATTTGATATGCAGGCTTCTGGGTAGTTTTCTAGCCTAAGTGGAGTGCTGTCGTTGATTTCAACTTTTGTCGTGTTGAAAATTCTGACAAACCAATGTACCGTCATTCAGTGACAATCTTCTTTAGTTGCAAAATGCCATTTCATTTGTGTGAAATTTCTGTTTCTGGAGGCATGGATGTAACAGTATAAAATACAGTTTCCAAACTAATAACAGATCCATACTGCAGTTCCTGATGAGAAAAAAAAAATGACAGGGATGTGCTTGCACGCTGCAGGTGATATTAGTGTGGTATTCAGGGACATGCCAGGATAAGGAGTTATTTGCATACAGCATTTACTTCAAGCCAAGTATCAAACAGGAGTGTGTTCTTTATAAAAGCCATCACACCTTCATGCTTCAAAATGTGGCTTCTGGTTCCTTATTTTGCACTGCTCCACAGTAAAGAGATTCAACATAATCAGAGACTTGGGGACATTAGGCTTTGTGACTTTTCTGGACAGGACCATCTGTAGGAACAGATGGGGAAACATGTGACAGAGCTAGAGGGGGACTCCAAGATCAGAAAAAGAGGAGAGATGAACAGAGAACGTGATGGCAGAGGAGGCCAGAATGAGTGTCAGATACTGAGCATTCCTCACCTTCTGACCAAGGTCATGGTCATTGAGTAGCTGCTATCCATAGGATCCAGGTGACTCTAGGACCATGACATTCTACATATGACTGTGGAAGATTGCTCTTCACTAGGAATGCATGCTTACCTCTGTTTTCATGCTGATTAAAGGTGATTTCTGGTGCTGTCAGTTCCAACTCCTTGTGGTAGATAACACGGTTTACGTTCTATTAAGCTTTCTGTGTGTGTTTGCCAAAAAAGGAAGTCACAGTGTCGCCAGTAGTGGAGAAATCATTATAAATGTATTCCCCAGTTTACACAAAACATACACTTTTGTTCTTTTCTTTATTTTCCTACATATTTGATTTTTAAGCACTTATTTATTAATTCATTCAATCATCCCATAGTTCAGTTATTGAATAGTTACTAAGTGCTAGGTGTTGTAATAAATAATTATTTATTTGTTTGAAAGTGAAAGAGTAGAGAGAGAGAGACAATGGGCATGCCAGGGCCTCTAGCTAGAACTCCAGGCACATGTGCCACTTTGTGCATTTGGCTTCACAATAATATTGGGTCCTTAGGCTTTGCAGGCAAGCACCTTAATCTCTGACCCATCTCTCCAGCCCCTTTAATAAATATTTTGTGCACACTCATTCTATGGAATGAGTATTACCTTTAGCACATTCATGTGTGTGCAGTATGCTTGCATGTTTATATGTGAGATCACATGTATGTGTGTGCATAGTGTGCCTACATGTGTATATGTGTGATCACATGCATGTGGCACACTAGTGTATTTGAATACAAGTGCACATAGATGTATAGGTGTGTGGAGGCCAAAAGCTGATGTCCCAGTGTCTCCCTTGACTGCTCTCCATTTTTCCATTTGTGACAGCATCAAGCACTTCAACCCTGGACTCATCAATTAGCTAGTCTAGCTAGCTAGTGAGCTCAGAGACCCACCTGTTCTCGTCTCTAGCTCTGGAACTAAAGGCAGACTGACAAGCCCACGGGCATGATATAAGTGCTGGGGATCCAAACTCAGGTCCTCACACTTGTACAGAAAGTCACCAAGATTGATATTTTTATACAAAGAGAAAAGAGAAACTCAGAAAAATTAAGTTGCATAACTCAAGTCACTCAGTTGGTCAAACTGAATATTGGACCAATGCTTCTTTCACACTTGAAAATGTAGTAACTACTTTACATTGCCTCTTTTACCTTTACCTTTCTGGGAAAATATGACTGCATAACTGATAAAATATTACCTTAAATATTTGAAGACACATTATGTTTAATGATGTTTTAGATATATCTTTGTGTGACAGAAGGAAGAATATATCAGTTCAAATCACATTTTTGGTATGTAAAACGCATTGCTCTTATAATTATTTAATTTGTGATAAGGCTGGTCCATACTTGCTATACCTGCAGACCATAGGTGTTGAAAAGATTTTATCATAATTGTTTGCATTATTGTAAAAGCATGTGTTCTGAGAAGAGGCACCAGATCACTTAAAATAATTTATTCAACATATTCCCTCCTTCACTATCTTCTTCCCTCCTGCCTCCTCTTTCTGTCCCCTCCTTCCTTTCTATTCTCATTCTCTCTCCTTCCCTCTTTTCTTCCCTTTCTCTGTCTCCTCCTCTGGCATCATCCATTTTTTTTCTTTAAATGACAGTAATATTTCATTGGCTGTCTCTATATACATTATCACCTTATTAAGTTGGAAAAGTAATAAATTTGAAGATATTAGCTACCAAAAAATGTAGTCCAATATTTATGCCTTCAAAAATGTCTATCATGGGCCAGAGAGATGGCTTAGCGGTTAAGGCACTTGCCTGCAAAGCCAAAGGAACTTGGTTCAATTACCCAGTATCCATGTAAACCAGATGCACAAGGTGTCGCATGCATCTGGAGTTTGTTTGCAGTGGCTGAAAGCCCTGGTGTGCCCATTCTCTCTCTCTCTGACACACACTCTGCCTCTTTCCCTCTCAAATAAATAAATAAAAATACAATATAAAAAACTTTAAAAAATATCTATCATGAGCATGTCAGACAGAGAAAGAGAGAGAGGGAGAGTGAATGGGCGCCTCAGGGCCTCCAACCACTGCAAATCAACTCTAGATGCATGTGCCACCCTGTGCATCTGGCTTACATGGGTCCTGGGGAATCAAGCCTTGAACCAGGGTCCTTAGACTTCACAGGCAATTGCTTAACTGCTAAACCATCTCTCCAGCCATATATATATGTTCTATTATATATATATATATATATACATACATATATATATACATACATACACACTATTTGGATTATGTTGGATGTTCATTTGGTGAATTTTTTGCTCAATAAATGATGGATGCACTTTCACTATTGTAGCATCATTTTACCAATGGTTTACTTTGGAATACTTACATGGGATTCAACTTTTTAATGCTTTCATTGGTATGTCTTCTTATGCTGATTTCTTATTTTTAATTCTAGTGTTTTGGATTTAATAGATTTTTCTGAATTTTGTATTTTCTTAAGACACATAAGGTGCCATATATATATATATATATATATATATATATATATTTTTTTTTTTTTTTTTTTTTGAGGTAGGGACTCACTATAGCTCAGGCTTACCTGGAATTAACTGTATAGTCTCAGAGTGGCCTCAAACCTTGAACTCACAGCAATCTTCCTACCTCTGCCTCCCAAGTGCTGGGATGAAAATTGCGCACCACCATGCCCAGCTATTTTGTTATTTTATCACTTGTTTTTGTTTTGGCTTAGTTTGGTTCTGGGAGTCAAACACCAGGCCTCCCACATGCCAGATATGGGCTTTGCCAGTATGTTACTTCCTCAATCCCACTATGTTTAATGTGGGAATATCTATTAGAATCAGTAAACAACTGTTTTGGGGTTAAGGTATATGAATTTTAAGGCATCTGGACCTGAGTTTGTGGCTCAGTGATACAGTGCTTTCCTGGAACACACAAAGCTGGTTTCCTATTAAAAATAGGAAGTAACTTAATAATAATGACTCCAGAAAATTCCCCAGGAGCAACATCCTTGTGTCCCCCTTTGTCACATGAACTTGTTTGTCACATAGCAGCTCCCGAAAAAGAAGCATGTCATCTACCCTGGAGAGTGATTTCATTGTTTTACAGCTCTCACAATCAGCCAGGTCATCTCTCCACTTAACCTAAATCCTCTGTCTGTATCCTTCTTGGTAGAATTTATGACCAAAGCTTCCTGTTTGGTTCACAGCCGTATATGTGGACAGTTCATCATTGCTCCCCTGAGCCCTACATGTATTGAATGGAGGCTGGCATTACACTTACGCCAAGTAAGATTTTTACTGAATTGCTAAGCCATTGGTCCATCTACTTTTATTTCTTCTCAGAAAAAGAGGTAGAACCCACGCAAATCCCAGGATGGGGAATCAGGAGAAATATGTGTGGTGTAGCTGGGCTTTGATGCACTGGTCCATTCCTTCGTCCTCCAGCCCTGTTCCCATCTCACAACGCTTTTCATGCTTTTTCTTTTCTGATGTCACCTATTACTAATTTTCTTCTTTCTTCTTGGAATGAGGTGTCAGTTTTTCATCCATGTCTGTGGCTCAATTTATTGTTATTATTTAGTGACCTTTATTGTCACCTTAGTTTAGAAGATAAATATGGTACCAACATATTTTTGGAATTTCTGTGGATTTTTGAGAAGAGGTCTCTATATAGCCCAGGCTATACAGCAAAGCCATTTTGTAAAACATACACACACACACACACACACGTATATAGATAAACATATGAAGCATTTTAAATATTTTATTTTTATTTATTTACTTGATGGGGAAAAAGGCAGAGAGAAAGAGAGAGAGAGAATGGCATGCCAGGGCATCCAGCTACTGTAAATGAATACCAGAAACATGCTCCACCTTGTGCATCTGGCTTATGTGGGTCCTGAGGAATCTAACCTGGGTCCTTTGGCTTTGCAGGCAAGAACCTTAATCACTATCCCATATCTCCAGGCTAATATGAAGTATTTTAATGTTCATAAGCTATAGCAATTTATATAATTGTATTGAGCAGACTCTAAAACCACTGCTTGTTTTAATTCAAGTAATTACTGTACTTCCAAGCTGAGCTGGAATTCATGGCAATCCTCCTTCCTTAGCCTTTAAGTGCTAGAATGACAGGTGTACGTTACTCCTTACTGTTTTATCTTTGTTTGTAAACATTTTCTGATTCTTTGAAATCCTTCCTTATAGTAAGCCTCCATTTCATATTATGATGCATTTTACTTAATTTAATTAATTAAGCTAAGTTTACTGGAAACTCAGCCCCATTTGAATCCAAGACTCCTTTTCTTCTTGTGATATTTAAACAGTCTTGTATACAGGCAAGTGTTTTGAGGAATTTTCAGTCTCAAATTGATTTTTTTCCAACTTATCTTCCGTTTTGCTATTTGTCTTGTTATGCAGTTGTAAGGGGCTCTGTTAATTTCAGATTCAATCTCAGAGGTCCACACACCCTCCCATGCCACATCACTTCAGAACTCCTTCCTTTCTGAGTCACTCAGCTTTTGAAGGACTGGCATCCACAAATCAGAAGAAAGTCATCCCTATTTTGCTTTGGGAGGTGGTTTTCATGTGAGACTTCCATCGAATTCTGAATACATACTAAATGTTCTAAAACCAATTTCACATAGTATCTCCTCTTCAATGGCTGGCTAAAGGTCACTGCAAAATCATGCCCAGAGGCTACTCACCCCCAGAGGGTTTTTAAATTTTTTGTCTGTTCTCTTCTATGTCTTTGTGCTGAGGAGTTTTTCTTAGTTTGCCAAACCCCACAGTTACTGCCCTCTCTGTCACACATTATGTGGGGACAAGCATTCTTGTACTGGCTTCTTTGTGTCCTCTTCTCCCATCATTTTTGTTAATTGATATTTTCTTTGAAAGTTAGAAATGGTAAACTCCTAACTTAACATGTGAAAGGTGCTTGATATCCTGCTCTATAAAAACATATTTATGTTTATATAAAGTTTATATTATGTTCTTATCAGAAATAAGATAATCCCAATTTATCCCTCACTGCTTATTAATTATGAAAAAGACAGTTTGTCACAGAAAAAAATAAGAACTATTTTGCTTTCTCAGTATAAGCAATACCAAGTCCTGATGGCTTTATGGGTTAAATATAAACTTTGTACTGGATCACTAAAAAAAAAAAAAAAAAAAAAAAAAAAAAAGGAGAAATGCCTCCTAGACAAAAACAGCAAAGTCTATGAATAAATAATTTACAACTAAAGAAATTCAAGCTACTGTTAAATATAGAAAATATTTTTGGTAATCACAGATTTCCAAAGATGTAATAGATTCCTTTTATGAAGAGTGAATTCCAAATCAACAAAGTATTTCATTTGAACAATTACTGAAACCTTATGGAAAGAACTTAATCATCAGAAATTTGTAGAAGTGTCACTTAATAATCTGTTCAACTTTGACAACCTATAATTCAGTATGATATGTCCATAAATAAAACATTGTATTTCAAATTCATTATGTACTCTAATGTGATTTATATGCAATGGGTTAGTGGCCATGAATATTGCTGGTGGGAACTTAAGCAGACAGAGAAAAGTGTCTTCATAATGTTTGTTAGGGAGAAAAAATAATGAATATTCATTAAACTATTAAGAAAACTACAGACTATAAAATAAAAAACAGCACAATATACATAAGGAAAGTATAGCATATATAAGAAAATAAAAACCAGCCATACTGTCATAGCATCTCTATTATACTTTTAAATGTTTAACTGTATGCACACTCAATTTATCTTTGTAAATTGCTTTCTACATTGATACATCACCAGGCAACTGGAGAAGGCTGCTTGGGTGAGCCACAGGCAGCAAAATGGTGGGAAAGAAGTGTCTCATTTAAAGTAGAGGGAGTAGAATATCTTCTCTTGTCCTCAGTCTATCATGATAGAAAAACCTGGAATGCAGTGGTTCTAAAAGTTTTTTGACAGCGTAACTGGGAGAGCTTTGGATGTTAAATATATTTCTACAACATATTCTGCCAGTCAGGAACCCAATAGCAAACAGATGGCACACTGAAAATGGGATCCTATGATGAGAGGCAACGAAGGGCCATTTACAAAGACAAGTGTCCCTGCTTCCAAACGTAGGATCGGCAGGCTGCTTTCAACTCTCCAGATTTCACTCTTGAGGCAGGTGAGGAGGCAGGAAGAGACAGGCAACACAGACACACCCCCAACAGGAAGGGAGTCTGGAGACCCCGTGCCTGGGATTTGGCTTCCTCCTGCCCCAACTGTGGGATTCATTACCTATTGGTTAAATCTACAGTGAAGCCAGAGAATCAGAGAGCCAAGAAGACCAATAGGGGCTCACAAAGCTGGAGATTAGAGGTGCAAGGGGAAAGAGGAAAGGCAAGAAAGGAACCCAACGTAGGTAGTTTGAATTTTAAAATAATATGTAGAAATGGATTTGAAAGGAGTAGAGACCCAAATGTCTTGGGAACCTTTCTGCACCGGCTACGTATAAATCTATATCTGATAGTCATTTAAATCGTAAGCCAAATAAATATTTTAAAAAGGAAACTACTGGGATAAACTGATGAATGTTCTGAAGTGATATCTTTTTATGGGTCACACATCTGAATACAATATAGTAGATTTATTTTCATGAATGTACTGTTACAAGTAACCAGCATATCAAAACACTACTTTAAAAAATATTTAATTATTTGAGAAAGAAAGAGAGGAAGAGAGAAAAAGTGAGAGGAAGAGGCAGAGAGAATGGGCACACTAGGGCCTTCAGCTGCTGCAAACAAACTACAGACACAAATGCCACCTTGTGCATGTGTCTTACATGGGTTCTAGGGAATTGAACCTTCGTCCTTAGTCTTCACAGGCAAAAGCCTCAACTGCAAAGCCATCTTTCCAGCACTCAAACCATTATTTTAATGTGGAAAAAAAGTACTTGAAATAACCAGAGTCCTAGATGGTAATGTATGTCTCTTTAGTTTGCAGAGAGCTTAGGGTTCAAGTAAATCTCATATTATGATGTAAAGTCCTATTTAAGCTATTAGTTTATGAGTCAAAAATATAGAAGTTACTTTTATGTATTGAATTGTATTTTGTATTGAATTCCCTTGATCCCTAGTTTGTAAAAGAGGGAGAGAGAGAGAGAGAGAGAGAGAGAGAGGAAATATAGCTGAGAGTAGCCCAGCATTATTAGGTGAGACCCTCATGAATTCAGCATGAGAAACCAGGGTAAAGGTTGACAAGAAAAGGAAGATGTAATTTATGTATCCCAAAATGAGATTTTTTTAAAGATTTCCGGTTACAGTCCATGAGGGAGATATTTAGGGAAATATCTTTCATAGCATTGGCTGCATTTGTGACAGAAACCTGGGTAGCCCTTTAATGTTCACAATATCTTCACAGAGCATAAGATTCCAGAGAATCAAAGAGTCGCAGAAGGCCAGGCAGCTGCGGAAGACTGCAAATAGCTCTGATCTGAAATGCATGATGTATCAAATGAGAACATGATTGCTAGCAATCTTACTTTTTTGGGTGATTGCAAAATTGAGCATAGTAATGCATGTGACTCTGCATGAGGACTTTTAGAAAGCTTTTATTAACAATTATGCAAGTCTTGGAGGTTTGGATTTAAGCAGAAGGCCTTGGTGGAGGTAAATCAAGTGGATCAAGGCAAAAAAAAAAAAAAAAATGTCAATGCTGAGGGAGACCTTCAGTCAAGAGAGACTATAAAGTAGGACTCCTTGGGGAGAGGCTTGTATTTGCTTGTCTGGGGTGGGCTAATCTACATAATTGACTAAAACAGAATGAACAGCTGTGAAATAAAGCATTTGGATATGTGGGTAAAACAGAATTACACCATCTACAAGGTCAAAACATGTATTTTATAGGGTTTGGGAACTTCTACGATCATTCAAGATAAATGCAATAAACCAGTCTTCCCGACAAAAGAAATTACTTTGTTCAAGTAACTATAAGTAGCTAATTATCACATTCTCTTTCAATACGTAGTATACTTTAGAATCAAATGTCTGAGTTTAAAGTGCAGCTCTACCACTGACTGAGACTAATGAGATGATATGTTCCAATCAGGACATAATACAATATGCAACTTAGTGATCCAAGAACATTAGGTCTGTTTACTAATTAGAATGACAAAGCAAAAATCAGATACTTCTATGTGCATAGTCAGCCAAATAAAAAGCAGGAACTCATTATATAAGAGAATCATATGTGAGAAATTAATTTATTGTCCCAACTAAAATGGTTAAAAGGCCACAGAATAAGGTCAAGCCTAGTAGTAGAATAACAAAAGTTTTTAAAGTGAGTTTTACTTTTTAAACTTTTATTCGTTTGTTTGTTTTCAAGGAGAGAAAGTGTGTGTGTGTGTGAGAGAGAGAGAGAGAGACAGAGAGAGAGAGGGAGAGAGAGAGAGAGGGAGAGAGAGAGAGAGGGAGAATATGAGTGTGCCAGGGTCTCTAGTCACTGCAAACGAACTCCAGATGCAGGTACTCCTTTGTGCATCTGGCTATGTGGTTACTGGTGAATTGACCCCTGGTTGTTAAGCATTGCAGGCAAATGCCTTAACCTCTGAGCCATCTCTCCAGCCCTAAAGGAAGTTTAAAACACTGTTAACAGCAAAGAGTCAGAGGAGCTCTCTACAACTTTATACACTTCAGTTCATAACCTTTGCATAAAGACATAAGTTCATTATTTGGTACTCCTCTTCCCCAGAGGAAATTTTGAATTTGTTTATATACAAATACAAGATGAATATATATATTGTTTGTTGACCATTTAAAACATATTAAATTGCTTTCTGAGAACGTTGTATACTAATTCTACAGGGTCCTCTTTCCCCTAATAATTAAAATAAGCTGAAATCTTAAGTAAATGTGTGTGTTGAGGTTGAGAAATGTATGCTTGCCAGTCACTAATTCACTAGGACACTGTATTGTAAACGGAGTTCAAGATAAGGCATGTGACTTAAAAAAAATACAAAGATGTTGATATTTTTTTTTGAGAAATAATCAAATAGCCATCTAATAAATAAATCAATTCCATTCATAGTCACTTTATCCCCTTGCTTACTACCTCTTACTCTTACAAGCTTATGCACACATTTATATATTTTTTAATTTATCAATCCCATCTTAAAGAATCTACTGAAAGGCCTCTTTTGCACCACTTTGAGGGTGATTCTGATTTTTTTTTATATTTCTTGAGAAGCTAAGGTGTCTATTATTACTTAATAGTTCTCTTTGTTTTTTATTCAAACTTGTAATGATATGTGGGCACCATGAATCTATCAGCAGTAGTTTTTTTTTTCTTATTTTGGTTTTTTGAGGTAGGGTCTCACTCTAGCCCAGGCTGGCCTGGAATTCACTCTGTAGTCTCAGGGTGGCCTCCTACTTCTGCCTCCCGAGTGCTGGGATTAAAGGCGTGCACCACCACAGCCTGGCTTTCAGCTGTAGTTTTGATACAAGGAGCTAGCTTGGATTTTGTACTTCTTAATCTTATAGATAACTAAATATGATTGAGTTTCTTGCTTCATATTAATATTATATGACACAGTCATTTGGGTATTTTAGTGATCAATTGCTAAACAATAAAAGACAATTTTCCAAAGATATTTTAGTCCAAGCAGAATATTAGGATTTCCCAAAGATATCCATCATATGAAAAAAGGTCAGCACTGTAAAAGGCATTTTTGCACTTTTACCTACAGAAGAATTTCCACAGGTATGTAAGATACAATGTGAAGATTGCCTTGATTGCTTTCCTTTAAAACAGAGCTGTCTCCATGTTTTTCACGGTGGTCTACAAACATAATCAGGATAGAGGCATAATGGGTATTACCAGGTAGTAGTGCTGAGTTACTTAAACCCCATTACATATTTGTAAGGATTCAGAAAGGGGTGTTTGTGCAAAGTCCATTAATTTTATTCATTGCATTGGCTTATTCCTGTAGAACTTCAGCTGTGTTGTGAATTAACAAAGAAAACAAAACAAAATAAAATAAAAAATATAGAAAGACCACTGGTCCTCTCTGAATGGGATTCATTCCAGGATAATTTCTTCTGTAAAAATAACTTTGATTTTCAAACTTTTGAGAATCTTGTGTTCATGAGTTATACTCAGTCCTTAATAAGAATTGTCTCAGCATCCTGAGTCTGTCATTGTTTACAATTGTAGTCTTTTTCTATCCTTTTGATTTGTTCATTTGTCATTATTTTACTCTGGAGTTTGCTATACGTGTCAGGCACATGTGCTCAAAATACAAAGATGATAAGCACAGATGATGTTCCTGATCTCCCAAGGTATTTGGAAAGATCCAGGCTCATCAGACATCTATTCTTTGTAATACAGAATTCCCTGTGACAGATCGGGAGTCAACTCTGAAACTCTTCATAATGGAAAACTATATACATTCACATTCATATCATTGTGCTTGTAATAAAGCATGTGGGTACCCTCCATCTCTTCATTTACACACAGAAATACTTTTATATTATCAAATAGCATGCATTGAAGTGAAGTAACATGACCTGCTCATTAGTAGGTTAAGGTTAATTTTAAAAAGTTGCGGGACATCTCTTATGAACTACAGATCCCTTCCTACTCTTTCAATCCTACAACAAACTAATTTGGCAAAGTTTTTCAGATGCTGGAAGATAGCCAGGACTTAATCTGAATGATCAAAATTCCAAATGGATAGTTTGTTTCCCCAAGTTTCTACTTTGCCACGATTAAAAAAAATTACCTACAAGCTTTGTAAATATTGACTAGAAAGAATTTATGTTGGTAATATGAAGTATATTATATTGTTAAAAACAGCTAAACAGTTTAGAACTATGGATGCTTGTGGGGAGAAATATCACATTCTTCTACTTTATTTTTAAAGCATGAAAAGAATCCATTGCTTCTCTGATAGCGTTAGTCTATTTGTTTTCCTTGGTGCACATAGCACAGTTCACTGATTTTCATTGCCATGAATACATATCAATAGAAAGTGTGAACCACAGCCTATAGCAGTGATTGCAAACCTCACCTCAATTACAGAATTGGATTTTCTCTACTTATTTCTCTGCACTTTCTATTGTATGCATGCTCTTGTAACTTTCATGCCTTTTTATTAGTTTTACAGATCAAGTTAATTTTTTCTAGTTTCTGGAAGGAAGAATTCATTGTAGGCACACAAATAACATAAAGTTTAGAATGTTATGTAGTAAATTTTATTTCCTTTCACAATTGCGCTCTGAATAGTATGGACTCTGTGTGTTAGTGTCAATTCAGACAGTATCAGTCTGTAAATGGATGCAAAATACTAATGAGAAACTTATGAGAGCCAATGATAAATTTATGCAAGTGTCACATAGCCCAAATGAGTCGTATAACTTAAATATTTAAAAAATAATTTATTTATTTATTTATTTATTTGAGAGAGAGAGAGAGAGAGAGAGAGAGAATGAGAATGGATGTGCCAGGGCCACTAGCCATTGCAAGGGAACTCCAGACACATGCACCAGCTTGTGCATCTAGCTTTACTTCGGTCCTAAAAAATCGAACCTGAGTCTTTTGGCTTTTCAGGCAAGCACTTTAACTGCTAAGCAATCTCTCCAGCCCTAATTTAAATATTTTTATTTATTTATTTACAAGCAGAGAGAGAGAGACAGAAGGAAAGAATGGGAGCATCAGAGGCTCTAGCTGCTGCAAAGGAACTCTAGGTGCATGAGCCACTTTGAAATTGTGTAATCTAAATGTTCACGTTAATTTCAATAGAATTGATAGAATTTAAGAAATATGTAAATCCCTTGAAAGCAGCAGTTGGATAAGGTAAACTCTGGTACTATTTATGAAAAGGTCTTTAAGTAGGGTCTTTAAATGGATTAACTTTTATCTGCTATTAAAAAATAAAATAAGGCTTGAGAGAAGGCCTAGCAGTTAAGACACTTGCCTATGAAGCCTAAGGACCCAGGTTCCCTTCCTCAGAATCTACATAAACCAGATGCACATAATGGCGCATGTGTCTGGTGTTCCTTTGTAGTGACTAGAGGCACTGGTGTGCCCACTCTCTCTCTTTCTCTTTCTCTCTCTCTCTCTCAAATAAATAAATAAATAAATAAAAATATTTTAAACAGAAAATAAAAATAAAAAGAATGTCTTCAACTTAAGACACAGTGCAATTTTAAGCTATAAAAGAAGCAGTAACATAAAATAATCTTCCAAAAAATAGTGACTTGGGATGAGCAAGCCCAACTGTTTGTCTTGTTACAAATTCATGTATTTATTCATTCAGTAGATATTTATTGTGTGACTTTGCAGTGAACAGAATGGAGTCTGTGCCCTTAAGCATTGTAAACTTTATTGAAAGAAAACAATTAAGCAAGATAATTCCAGATTGTGGTAATTGCTTAAAGGCAGGGAACAGAAAGCTATAATGGAGCATTAGTTAAGGCAATCAGTTTTGGAGGGCTGCTTGGGAAGGGCTTCTCAGAAGGGGGCTTTGAGCTGGCAGATGAGAAGGGAGGTCTCTATAAAGATCAGAGAGACAGAGGGTCTAGGCTAATGGTGCATGTTGTCATTTCTCTCCTAGAATCACAACCACAGCTGCCTGCATGATGGACCTGAGGCGGTACCCACTGGATGAACAAAACTGCACCTTGGAGATTGAAAGCTGTAAGTCCGAGAGAATCCATTATAGGCTTGACTCTTCTGTAAGGTTCACCTTAGGCTTTAAGGACGTGAAATTTGGTGGAAGCAGGCACTGACTGGCAGTCTTTCCTCTCATTAATGGTGCCAACTTCTTACTACTATTTCTACATTCTCAGAAAACATGTTTAGGGAAAAATGATTTGAAAATAAAAGGAAATGCAAAGACTCTGGAAGAGGATGAAGTGTTATTAATATGATAATGGTACAATCAAAAGAGGCTTGAGAAAATAGGTGGAGGTAATAGGATATCATGGAGTATGCTAATTCTCTTTGTAACTCATGCATTTTGTTGCTTTGTAACTGTTACATAAATGTGAACTTACGGGTTAGTGGCATGCTTTCTGTTGTTTTTATGACACTATTTTAAGTATCTGCAGCTTGCATTCTTACAGAAGACTATATATTTAGCAAGGTTAGTGCATTTGTTCACAAGTGTGCACACGTGCACATGTGTGTTCATTGATTTTAGTGTGGTGACCTGCTCTGTAATGCAGTTGCTTTTCTGGGCCATGATTTTAGCTTTCATGATGAGTCAGTCACCTGCACTGTTGTTGGAGCTATAATGTTGATTTCTACCATTCTGAGGTCACAAGGCAGCAGCTTGAAGGACAAGAGAATTTTGAAATTCTTTCTGTCCTTCAGTCCTTAGAAATATCTTCATAACTTACTGAATTACAAAATGGAAACATTTTACACACGTATTCCAGTTGATGAGTAGGTGTTCTACAAGGATACTCTCGGCCTTTTGAGAAATTTCAGCTAAGGCAAGGCAGCGTGACTCCTTATGACTGCTGTGAGCAGAAATCCAGCCTGCATGACATATGGTAGGATTTTTTTTTTAACTTCTCATTTTAAAGGATAGCTTCAGCTGGGAGTGATGACACACACCTGTAATCCGAGCATTTAGGAGGCAGAGGTAAGAGGATGCCATGAGTTCGAGGGCAGCCTGAGACTACATACTAAATTCAAGGTTAGCATGGGCTAGAGCAAGACTGTACCTCAAAAAAAAAAAAAAAAAAAAAAAAAAGAACAAAGAACAAAGAACAAGAAGAAATATAGCTTCTGGCTACAGAAATGGCTCAGACGTTAAAGGTGCTTGCTTACAAACCCTAAATGGCCCAGGTTCAATTACATAGTACAGTTATTACAAATGTAAATGGATAAAGAGCCTTTGCATATCTTATTTCATTGAAGCCTTTTGTGTCCCTCTCAGATAACTAAAACAATTTTTTTTATTTTTAAGAATTTGCATGAGCACTCACTTTGGTAGCACATATACTGAAAGTATTTTGTCCATGTAGACCATATCTATAAACATTCATGTATGTATTTTGTCTATATATTGCTATTTTTCTAAAGTAACATTGCCAAATAAGAGCTAATCTAATTAAAATTCTTTTACATGTTCTTGCTGTTCAGGAATGAATTCTAGAAGTGCAATTTATGAATTACCCTTGGTTTGCCAGTGATTTGTAAAATCACTGTTGCCAAATGTTACTTAAGACTCTTAGTTAAGTCAAAGATTCTTATCTGTTATATAATTGTATGTATGCATGTATTTGTGTGTGTGTGTGTGTGTGTGTGTGTGTGTGTGAGTGAGTGTGTGTGTATTACATGCTGCATTCAGTAATGAAAAGTATGAAAAGGAAGTGGGGAACAAATCATATGGCTTTGAAATGGGAAAAGTTGCTTTGGTGATTTGAATATACAATGTCCACCCCCCATAGACTCAAGTGTTTGAATCCTTAGTCCCCAGCTTTGGGAAGGTTATGAGACCTTTAGGACATGGAGCTTTTCTGAAGGAAGTGTGTCACTGGAGTTGGGCCTTTGTAGTGCAGGAGTGTTTGCCATTCTCTCTCTTCTTCCCCATCATGCATGTGATGGTGTGTTGTGATGACCCATTCCCTGTGCTGGCCATGATTTTCCACCAGGATGGACTGTGGCCTGTCAAACTGTAAGTTCAAGTAAGCTCTTCCCTTCCGTAAGCTATTTCTAGCCAGGTATTTTGTTCCAGCAATAAGAAGTTTGTTTATAATAGTCTGAGCCAACCTACTATTCAAACACCATCATCAACTACATGGCTGCATCACACCCTGGGCCCTCCCCAAAGAGCAAGGCTGCCTTGTACAGTCCACAGCTCAAGATTCTGGGTTCTCTTCATGCAGCTTGTAAACTGTTTGGAAGGGAAAGTGGAGTTCTCTTAATAGAACCCATTGCAGAACTGCTCATCTTACTAAAAACCCAAATGTTCCTTCTGCTTTTTACACGATATATAGGTTACTTGGACAGGTCCACACCATTGTGTTACACAGCTAGGTCAGTGTTTTCACTCTCAATGTGGTTGGATTTTCAGCCTTTGTGGGTTCAGCAATGAATCAGAAGATGTACAATTTTCTCAGCAGTGCTTTCTCAGGCTACTTCACTGGGATATGTCAAGTGCTTCATAGTTGGTCATCTTCTTTTAAGATTTTTTTTAAAGGGGCTAGAGAGATTGCTTAGTGGTTAAGGTGATTGCCTTCAAAGCCCAAGGAACCAGGTTTAACTCTCTGGGACTCAAGTAAACCACATGGTTCTCTCCTTTGGTCAGTTTAAATGGATAACCACCAGGTTATCATCTAGAACTTTCATGGCCCGTATAACAAGATGTCACTGTGAGAATGTAAGTGAGTGAGTATAAGTATCTCCTGTTCTTGGAGATATTTACTAAAGCACCTGGGCTAGGGAGATGACTAAATCGATCTGAGCATTTGTTGTGCAAGCATGAAGACACATGGGTCCCCAGCATACACATACAAAAGCCAGACAAGGCAGTGCATGCCCATAATCACAGGCTGAGGGGCAGAGACAGGATGATCACTGGTGCCCACTGTCCAGATAGCAGATCATAACAACCTTGAGCTTCAGGTTCAGTGAAAGGAAATAAGGGAGAGTGACAGAAATGCACAGTTGATACTCTCTGGCCTCTGCAAGCATGCACATAGGTATGGACACATACATTCACCGTACATATGCACATGTGTACATGACTACAAAGGAGACAGAAGACAGAGAATGCTCTGTTGTAGTCTCATTGAGTTACAGTTTGGATATGTCCTGTTAGATTATTAACTGAATGGAGGTTATATTTTTGTTATTCAACAGGTTCATTCTAAGTTGTCCTCTTAAAGATTTTATACATATATATATTTAAGATTATATACATATATACACATTTAAGCATTTAAGTCATTAGTACAAAATTATTATTAACAAACAGTTAATATATATTGGAGCCAGGTTATGGTATAAGCTAGCTAATATTTCCATAAACATAACTATATTTTTCAAGAATTGCAAGTGGATGGTATATGTCTACTACAAAGGAAAAGCCCATGGCACCTTTGAGTATGTCAATAGTCCTGCATGGAGTAGACAGTGAACATATAGGACTCTGTACTACACTGGTATGGGTTAGACTATTTGAATACAAGTAGACAAATAGCAAAGCTTCCTCCAGTAATGGCTTCTCATCTGTAACATGATCTGTAGAGGTAATGAGATAAACAAAACAGTTTTTGTAATGATATTGCTATGAGTAGAAGCTCTTATCATTATAACATCATCATTATCATCAGATTACTCCTGGAGTATTGTGCTCAATTGGAATCACAACACTGCAAGATATTTAGCAATTAGAACAAAACAAATGTAAATATGAATGTTACATAAAACAGAAAGTTTGAAGAAGTAGTAGGAGAAATTGGAGGTGTAAGTGAGGGGACACATTTGCCTCCAGGAAAGGCCATGTAATCTTGGATGGAGAGAAGTATTTGGACAGTATAGCTATTTTTCAAATAACCAAAGAATTCCGTCTTAAAAGAGAAGACTGTATCTTCCCTAAGGGAAAAACTACATTAATGCCAAAATACGCCAGAGGCAAATTGAGTCTTAAAAATTAAAGCTCTTAACAATTATAGCTGGTGAAGATATCAAATGGGTATCTGCATTCAGTAAAACCATTTCCTGTGCATAAAGGAATTATTTTATTGGGTAAGTGATATGATTAGATAAGTTTGTAGCTCTAGGTTGAAGGTTACTGGGCACCAACAAAAACCGAAGGACTTTAATTTAAAGACTATGAGGCAGCCCTGGTTTGTGTGAATTGCACATCCCATCTCCACAAACCTCTGGGGGCATTGCTATATAGAAAAGATAAAAATCATATGTCTGCTAAAATTTCAAGTAGAACCTTGTGTGTATGTGCACGTGCGTGTATTCCTGGTGGTTTACTGTTATTTAGCTGACAATCTTTCTTTGCTAAAACTTTATGCATAAGAAGCAATTGTATAATTGTATCTGTATGGAGTATGCCTAAAACCCTATTGTTTCTTTTTATATAACCAAGCCCTTTTGAGAATTTTCCTCTTCATAATTTCAACGTAATGTTGTAAGGTAGAAGCTCTATGAGGATTAGATCTCTCTCTAATTATGCAGGAGAGAGATTGGACACTGAATTACCTCACGGCCCTTGAGAACAGTGGCTTTCAATCTCGAGTCCTTGTTCATGTCCAGCCAAGAGTTGGAAAACACTGACATGAGAAGAATAAATTGTGGAGGATTTATTTGGTGAGAGTGGAAGCACAGAGCAGAGAAAGCTTGGGAGCTCCCAATCCAAGAGGAATTACTCCCCACTCAGACTGCTAAGAAAGAAGAGATGCTCGCATGTGGAGGCTTGACTCGGGCCCTTTAATATGTATTAGGCATCAAATTAGGGTGTATGTCATTGCCAAATCAAAAAGTTTATAATGGATCTTGATAGGTTGTTGGCCCAGAAGAACAGCTGACTCAAGAAGAGTTTATCCACCAGTTATGCCCTTGGGCAGTTGGGAAGAAACCACTACTGTTTTTAACCAGCTGGGATGAGACTGGATAAGAGTGTCTTTGGGTCTGAGTCTCTAGCTGATTACCTAATATGAGACAAAACAAACAAAAGGTACCTTATTCCCAATCCTTATCAATAAGATATGTGTGCAAGTGTCTGTTCATACATGAATGTGGGTAGGGTGTGACTGAGTGATAGGTTGATAGAGCAGCATGATGAAGCTAGCAAGAAAAATGATCCCATGAATTATTTTCAACTACAAAATATTCTTGAGGAACTCGACAGAGGCTTAGTTATAATTATTTATCACAGAACAAGCAAAGAGCGTTGCAAATGCCCTGTGGATTCACTGCTTACAAATTCAGTTGTCATTGCTGGCCTGATTTGGTAGTTTCTCCAATTTTATCTACTCTTGTGGAAGCGAGTTATTTGTCTTCCAGCCCTTACTGTTTCCAGGTACTTTGTTGGAATGTAATGTTGCCTAACAGTTGTCACTCCCTAATGACCATAGACAAGAACTTGATGGATATTCAGAACTTCTGGGAACTGAGAGCAGGAATTGACTTGAGCAGTCTGTCCTTTTAAACCTTCTGTCATCTGAAAATACTGACTGGGATATACAAGATATATTTAATATAGGATATGAAGCAGTGCCATCTAAAATGACTTTCTCCTCATTAAATAAGTCACAATTTTAATTTATATTTTCATCACCTCTTTTTAAAATATTTTATTTATATGCAAGGGTGGGGAGAGAGAATGGCATACCAGAGTCTCTATCCACTGCAAATGTACACCAGATGCATGTACCACTTTGAGCATCTGGCTTTACATGGGTACTAGGGAATTGAACCAGTGTCAATAGGTTTTACAGGCAAGTGCCTTAACCATTGAACCACTTCTTCAGCCCAACACTTTTATATTCTATATTTTCTCCTTCTGGGTCACCCACTAAATTGATAGTAAGTCTCATTCATCTTAACTAAAACTAATAGAATTTATCTTCCAGATTACTGATTTACTTAAATGTAACTATTAGTAGTAAATGTTTTCTCTTGGTAGCCATTCTTTTAGTTCCTAACTTTAGTCTCTGCTTACTGATTACTCAGCCTCCATAGCCACCCATTTTCCTGTGGAATGTCCCTTTGCTAAGTCTCTCAGTTATTTCCCCAAATCCTGTTTTGATTTCCTTTGGTGATAGGTGTTGGTCTTGTTCCTTCTTTCTTAGGCGGATGAGTTTCCTTGCACATGTCTGGATCTTGGCAGTCTCTTCATGATTGTAGACAAAGGCCTCATTTGATCACAACAAATAGTTGACCTGGGTTTTCTCAGCTTGCTCATGGGTCATCAGCACTCTTGTAGGAGGATGCCCATAGCTAGTGGCTAGGACAGAGACTGGGTGTGCTCAGCAGCTTCTCTCCCTGAAGTTCCTGCCCCAGGACTTTTCACAGAGAAGCAGTTTTCCTTTGAGATTCAAGGCCTTAACATTATTTGTTTTTTGTTGTTTTTGCCTTTCTTTCTTTCCCTTCCTTTCCCTTCCCTTCCCTTCCTTCCTCTTCCTCCTCCTCCTTCTTTTCTTCCTCTTTCTCCTCCTCCTCCTCTTCCTCTTCCTCCACCTCCTTCTTCTTCTCCTCTCTCTGTCCTCTCTCTTTCTCTGTCTTTTGTGGAGAACTTGAAACAATAGCTACTTTTTTCCCCTCCATTTGTAGAGTTGCCCCAGGGACATTATAGCTCTGTTCTATTTCTGCCTCCAGTTCAATATATTAGCTAGGATTCAATACATCCCTGTCTGGTTTAAGGACATTTCTTAGAGTCCCAGCTCATGTATAATCACCACAGACAAATTTGTAACAGGAAGAGCAACTTGTATGAAGGTCCCATGGACAAGATCCCAATGGAAATCCTAGCCTTATATTGTAAAATTTCCATGGATAGATTTTCAGTCTTGCTGCACATTCAATGTCCTGGCATTATTTACAAATCCAACTGATAAGGCCAGACCTCAGTCACATTGAAGAAGTACATTTACTTTTTTTAATTTTTTTTTTTTACTTATTTGAGAGAGAAAGAGCTGAGATAGGTATACAGTACATAGATAGATAGATAGATAGATAGATAGATAGATAGATAGATAGATAGATAGATAGGAGAGAGAGAGAGAAAGAGACAGAGAGAATGGGCATGCCAAGCCCTCTAGCCACTGCAAATGAACTCCAGACACATGTGCTACCTTGTATATCTGGCTTACATGCGTACTGGGAAATTAAACCTGGGTCCTTAAGTTTTGAAGGCAATTCCTTAACTATTAACACCATCTCTCCAGCCCCAAAGAAGTATTTTTAGAAGTTCTACAGGAGATACTGTGAGCAGCTAAGGTTGAGTCTCTCTAGGGCTTGGTCCTCATGCCTTGGTGGGCAGTCTCCAAGAAGACTCATTAAAATGTAGATCCAGGGGCTGGAGAGATAGTTTAGCAGTTAAGGTGTTTGCCTCAAAGCCAAAGTATCTCAGTTCAACTCTCCAGGACCCACATAAGCCAGATTCACAAGGGGGCACATGCATTTGAAGTTTGTTTGCAGTCGCTGGAAGCCCTGGTATGACCATTCTCTCTCTTTTCTCTGTTCCTCTTTCTCTATTTCAAATAAATAAATCACCCTAGAAGAGACACTATTCTAGCACAATAGGAGGGTAGGCCCTGCCTCATGCGTTGATTTATGCATATACCTTCTCTTTGGGCAAGGTTTTTATTTTGCTTTTTTTATTCTCTAGTCTGTATAAACTCATTTGCATTGTAGGTTTTATATATATTTCAAACTTTTAAGCCCGAGTGCATTGTACTTATTGATATTCTTTACTTTGACACTTTATTCTTATGATAGTGAAGTAGGAAAAGGAAAATAGATACACCACCTTAAACTGAAACTTCCTTTCTTCCTTCTCACATTAACTTTTAACTGTGTATCCAATCATTTAACCTTACTTCAAAAATTTAAGGGTAAATCACACATATCTTATTTTCTGCAATACTCTTTAACAATATAATTTATGGCTCCCAATTAGTGTTCTGCATTTTGATAAAACCATAATTTAGTTCACTATTTAACAATTGTAGAAGATAAATTATATTGTGTTGCTACTTTCAATAATATTCTATTTGCATATGATTGTTTTGTTTATCAACTAGAATAATGTTACATTATATGTATACATACAACATATGTAGATTTGAGCATATCATACTGGCTTGTCCAAAATGGTATATAAAGTTAAATTTACATTAATTAAAATAAAATGAAGAATTCAATTCCTTGGTCACACTAGAATTATTTCCTGCTTAGTAACCATGTACCGCTAGGTGCGGCATATTGGACAGTGTAGACAGGTGAAGATTCTCCACCTGTTCAGGTAGGTCTGCTGAAGAAGATGCATATATGTAAGGTGCATTGCCACATCACAGAAAATGTGAACTATGAAGTATATCATTGGTTGAGGACTTTGCAGTATCACTCCTTCATGGTGTTTTTTGTACATTGATGATGGCATTCAATGCACAGGTTGCATGAGCAACATATGTATTTGAGCACACATGATAGCAATGTAGGATATCTTGTTTGATGAGGTGGCAGCATCTGGTAAATAATTGTTTTCCATAATTAAATACCATTATTTGTTATATTCATCATTATGATGTTAAGAAAAATAAAACCCTACATTAATTTTATCTCTTTTGGTAGTTATGTATAATTTCAAAATCACTAAAGCAAAAGGGGAACGTGTTCTGGGGTTCTGAACTCAGGAACTCAGGCTTCTCTTGCACATTTTTTATTCACTGAGCCATCTCTCTAGTCTCAGAATGACCACGTATTGTAAAGAGTACTTTGTGCCTGACGCTGTGCTCTCCAGATAAAGACTTGTCCTCACCCAACCTCTCCCATGGCAACTATGAATATCATTTCGTCTTCACGAGATGAGTACATGAGGTCTTAAAGAATTTAGGTTGCTTACATAACGAAATATGAGCTGGACAGTGAATGTATTGATCAAAGTTTAGTGTAAGAAATTAGAGGCCAGTGCAGCTGCCTTAAGCAGAAGGGCATTAATTTGGCTTATTGAATTCGTTGGAGGACTGAAGAAAGAGACCACCTTGCACAGTGCTCTGTGCACATACCCCGGATGCTGTATGATATACCTGTCTCACTCCACTCAGCCCAGTCCTGAATTCAAATCTTGAGCAAATCCACCTGATTGGCAGGTTCCCAGACCGTGTTCACAGGATCAAACTGAACTTGAAGAATGTGGCTTTTATTGAAGTCGTCAGTATTTACCAGAATCTGAGCTGGCATTATAACCTATGCTGGTCTCATTTTAGAGTTCATGAGGAGGTAATTAGGATAATGTTTTAAAGCATTTGTTAACCAGTCATGGTGGTGCATGCCTTTAATCCCAGCACTCGCGAAGCACAGGTAGGATGATTGTTGTGAGTTTGAGGCCATCCTGAGATTACATAGTACATTCCAGGTCAGTCTGGGCTACAGGGAGACCCTACCTCAAAAAAAAAACACAAAATAAAAGAATAAAAAATTGCCCATGATAATTGAATCTTTATTAAATACTGCTCTTTAAATTATGTTCTTTATGCAGACATTTATTTTCTTCCTATATTTTATAAAACAGATTTCACTTTCTATATATGAGCCTTGGAAAGGAAGATATTCACTCCCTCCCTGCTTCACAGCTAGAAGGTAGATGCAAGACCAAACACTACCAGTCATGCAATTTGTAACTGGAAGTTCATGGCATAAGAACCAGTGACTTAGAAATATCCAGCAGACAAAAAAAGTGCATAGGTGGTAGTGCTCAGAGACATATATTGACAGCATCTGTAGTGAACCTTATGCTCTCTGCCCAGCGGAATCAGCACTGATGATGAATTTGGACACTGTTTCTGACTCCGTATCTTCCCCCACTGGTCTTTTGCCTTCTGTTACCTGTTCATTACCAGTTTAATTAAGGCATTTTATATTTAATTCAGTGAAACTTACTTGCTGTTATTTGCAGCTAAGGGTCTCGATTGCTAGGCATTTTAATGGAAGGATCCTGTAGTGTGTCATTTCTTATGTCCTGTTGTGCTTCGTGTATGATAGTAAGCAAATTCATTGATTTAATTCATTCATTTCCCTAAAGCTTACAGTAGCAACAGCCTTCTCAAAACAAACAAACAAAAATGTAAAATAGTGTAATTATTAATCCCTCAAAAATATTTCCCACTAATGACATTTATCACAATTCCTCCCCAAATATATTTGGTAAGTGATTTCAGTCTATTAAAATGTAAATATTTAGTTAATGCAAAATTTCCCATAACTACATATAGAAATAATATATTCATATATCTACATGAAATGTATGATTATATTTTGGCAGTTTATTGAATACTTGTTTCACACTATGTGCCCTATATTCCTGTCTCATTTTGACATATAAGCCCTATGAGAAAAAGACAAGGCACAGAGATTAAGTAAAAGTCACACAGCAAATGAAGTGGAATGTCAGGATCCAGCCACAGTCTCTACCCACTGAATCTCTCAGTCAGCATAACACCAAGTTATAACTGCAACAGAAGCATGTCAGAAAAGATGATGATGTCATATAAATGCTACTGATGGAACTGGGCACTAACCTGTTAAGCATTTTAAGATAGGCGGTAGTTCTAGTGTTTTTATTCTGATTAATAAGGAAAGGGCTTCTGATATTTCAGTATGAGTAGTTTAAATCAATATATCCATGAAGGGCCAAGAATCTCTTAAATAATTGCTAGTAACTGTTTGTATATTTTTTTCTGATAAACACTAAATAAAAGATTTATTTCTTACCAGAATAAAGGCACTCAAATTGTTAGATTGATTTCAAATGCCCCTTTTCACCACCTTTGGGGATAAATATTTGCTATATTAATAAATTCTGAGGCATTTTGTTTACACTTAAAACTTTGACATAAAGTACTACTTATGTATATATTTAATCAAATTTACTGCCAAGCAGAGAAGATTAGTGTACAAAAATGGGAAAAATACATTAAGGATGAAATGGCCTTGAGTTGAATAATGATGGCTGTCTTCAATTATAATTATACTGGAATCACTTAGCATATGAGGAGAAGGATGTTATGAATTGCTTATATGTGCATAAGCACCATGATTTGACTATCCAATCCACCTCTCAGTATTTTCACTAAGGTCATGAGACCAGATACATTAATTTTAATTTTTTATTTTTTAATACTTTATTTTTATTTATTTATTTATTTGACAGAGAAAGAGGGGGAGAGAGAGAGAGAAAGAGAAATAATGAGCACTCCAGGGCCTCTAGCCACTGGAAACGAACTCCAGATGCATGTGCCCCCTTGTGCATCTGGCTAACATGGGTGCTGGGGAATTGAACCTGTGTCCTTTGACTTTGCAGGCATGTGCCTTAACTGCTAAACCATCCCTCCCGCCCTAATTTTATTTTTAGATATCTTTTGGTATTTACTTTAATTTTTTTGAGACAAGGTCTCACTGTAGCCCAGGCTGCCCTCAAACTTGCAACAATCCTCCAGCCCTCACTTTAGTGTCCTTCATACTTATAGGTTTGTACTACCAGACATAGTTCAGTTTTTTTCATTGTAATGTGTAACAAAACATTCCTTAAAGTTTAGACACAAAACCCTTACTTAAAATATATTTTCATCTTGCTTTAATTTTAATAGGTCATATGTATCTAAAATTTTTCCATATTTTTCATATATTTTTTTTGGTTTTTCGAGGTAGAGTCTCACTCTAGTCCAGGCTGACCTGGAATTCACTATGGAGTCTCAGGGTGGCCTCGAACTCATGGCGATCCTCCTACCTCTGCCTCCCAAGTGCTGGGATTAAAGGCGTGCGCCACCACACCCGGCCATATTTTTCATATTTTATAATTTAGTATATATTTGTATAATTTTCTGGATTCGTTTATTTTTACAATCTCTACCTTTTCATTTCTAATTGAATTAATTTGAGTATAGTTTCATTTTCTTTCAGCTAGTTTGACTAAGGATTTGTCAATCTTGTTTAACTTTTCATAGAATTAAGTCTTCGCTTCATTGCTTATTTTTAACATTTTATTTCTTTTTTAATATTTTAATTTTTATTAGAGAGAGAGAGAGAAAGAGAGTCAGACACACAGACAGAAAATATAAACAAGCCAGGGCATCCTACTAATGCAAACAAACTCCAGACACATGTGCCACTTTGTGCATCTGGCTTTATGTGGGTAGCAGGGAATTGAACTCAAGCCATTAGGTTTTGAAAGCAAGCACCTTTAACTGCTAAGCCATTTTTCTAGCCCCATACTTTTGTTTCTTATTCATTAATTTCTGCCTTGATCTTTGTTGTTTTTCTTTTTATATCTACTACTTTTGTTTGGCTTATTCTTGATATCTCATGGCTAAGGCACATCACAAAGTTATTTTAATGTAGGCAATTGTAGACATGAACTACCCTTTTTAGAACTGCATTCATTATGTCCTGTTCGTTTCAATATGTTGAGACTTCAGTTTCATGCAATTCTAAAAGTTTGTTGGTTTCTTCAATGACTCATCATCCAGCAGTGTGTTTTTTAATATCCAACAGATTGGAATTTTTTTGTAGTTTTATCTTGCTAATGATTTCTTGCTATATTTCATGGTAGTCATATTGAATAAGAAGTTATTTCAATTATCCTATATTTGTCAAGACTTGCCCTCATTATAGAATACTCCATGGGATACTGAGAACAATATGTATTCTGTAGTATTTGGGAAAGAAGAATGTTGTGTAAGTGTCTGTTATGTCCATTTTATCTATGATATCATTTAACTCTAATGGTTCTCTGTTTATTTATTTTTTGCCTGGGGACCCGTCTATTGATAAGTTGGGGGAGGCAGCAGGGGAGCTTGTATCGAGGTCACCCACTATTACCGTGCTCATTTTAATCTGCGACTTTAGTCTAGTAGTATTTGTTTTATGTGGTTCACCTATGTGGGCATATGTTTATAAATGAAATGTTCTTTTGATAGATTTTCCCTTGATCAGTATAAAGTGACCTTCTTTATCTCTTCTACTTTTTGTTTGAATTTTAATTCTGCAGATATCAGGGTACTTCTTCTTATTTCCTAGTTTCATTCACTTGGAATATTTTTTTGATCATTTCATCCTAAAATAGTATCTACTTTTGATAGTGTTACAGTTAGTTCCACATTGCTGGGGAAAACATCTAACGAGGCATGGTTTATGGGAGGAAGGTACTTATCTCAGGGTTACAGAATCCAGGGGATCACCATCAATGGCAGAAGAAGCTGGCTCTCTTTCATAGATCCAAGCACAGGGACACCACCAAACAGCTAGCAAACACCAAAAACAGCAAACACCAATTGCCAGAGCTCAAACTGCTCTCTTCCCGCATTTTGGTTGGAGTGAAGAACCACCCCCAGGCACAACTTAGGCTGAACCCTAAGACCACCCTCAGTGACACACCCCCTTTAGCAGGAATCTGCCTGCTAGAGTCTGACCTTATACAAGCTCAATTTTAAAGAACGCACAAGTCTGGAGCCATACATTCAAATTATCATGGTGAAACTACCACAGATGGTAAGGTATGTACCTAGAAGAGAGTAAATAGATTGATCCTGTTTTTAATCCAATCTGATAGTCTATATCTTTTGATTAGAAAATTGAGAACACGGCTGGAGAGATGACTTAGGGGTTAAGGTGCTTGCCTGCAAAGGCAAAGGACAGAGGTTTGATTCCCTAGGACCCACATAAGCCAGACGCACAAAGTGGCACATGCATCTGGCATTCATTTGCAGTGGCTAGAGGCCCTGGAGTGCCCATTCTCTCTCTTTCTCTCTCCTTATCTCTCTCCCTCTGTCTCTCTCTGTCTCTAATTTAAAAAAAAAGAAAATTGAGAAAATTAATATTTAAAGTTGATATTGAAAGGTATTAATTCTTGTCATTTTGTTAAGTTTGAAGTGTTTGGTGCTTTTCTAAACCTCTAATTCTCATTCACTTAATTATTTTTCGAGTATCTTGTATATTTTATTTTCCTGAAGCCTCTTGGATGTTTCTTTCTTGTATCCTCTGTAGAGCTGGCTTAGTGGTCATAAATTCCTTTATTCTGCTTATATCATGGAATGTATTTTTCTATCAATTATGACAGATAATCTTGCTGGGTACAGTAGCCTGGGTTGGCAGATGTGGTCTTTCTGAAATTTAAATGTGTCATTCCATTCCCTTCTGGCTTTTAAGTTCTCTTTGGAGAAATCAGCTATTATTTTGATGAGTTTTTTTATATATGTGACTTGGTCTTGTCTTATTTTACAGCTTTGAATTTAATTATTTGTCCTGAGTGTTTAATGTTTTGACTATAATTCAATCTGGGAGTTTCATTTCCAGTTTTGCCAAATATGTGCTCAGTATGTATCTTGTACTTGGAAGGCTTCTGTTTCCCCAGGTTTTAGAAATTTTATGTTGCAGTTGTACGGAAAATATTTTCTATCTCATTGCCATCAAATTCTTTTTCTGTGCTCATAATTCATAGATTTGGGCTTTTCATGGTATCTCAAAGTCTTGGATGTTCTATCTGTAAGTTTTTTTTTTTCATTTTTTCCCTTTAATAAATATATCAATTCCTTTGGCTTTGGTCCTCATGATCCAATCCACCAATGACGCTGCCCACTACGAGGAGGAATCAAAAAAACATCATAGGTATTATCAAGTGGTAATTTGATTAAGATTCTTGTGAAACATTCTCATCTAAGTACATGAGTGACAAAAATCTGCTCTGAGCTCTGCTCTGTCTGTTATTTCAGAGTCTGTTTTAGTGTCATGAGATCTGGAGGGTCCAATGATATAAAGTTTCTACTTACTCTTGTTTTTAGTACTGGGGATCTAAACTTTAGACTTGCTCATGCTAGACTAGTATTCTGAAACTGAGTATCATTGAGTGTGTTCTGAACTTAAAAACAATTATAAATACACTGGGGGCTGGAGAGATGGTTTAGTGGTTATTATGCTAGCCTGTGAAGCCTAGGGACTGAGGTTTGATTCCCCGGGACCCACAAAGGCAGATGCAGAAGGTGGCAAATGCATTTGAAATTCCTTTTCAGTTGCTAAAGACCCTGGCATGTTCATTCTCTCCGTTTCTCTCTCTCTCTCTCTCTCTCTCTCTCTCTCTCTCTCTCTCTCCCCCTCTCTTTTTCTCTTTTTCTCTCTCCCTCTTTTTTCTCTGTCAAATAAATAAATAAAATGCTTGTAAAAATGAGAAAAAGATACAAACACTGGATTCCACTTTTAAACTTTGTACCCCACAGATTATGCTACCAATTCTTTGCTTGATCTTTGTTGAGTTTCTGTGAAAAGCTGCATGGTGACTGGGAGCTTCATTCAAGGAGTTAGAGTGGGATGATGGTTCTGCAGTAGGGACACAGTGTCAGTCAGTTCCTTCTTAGAAACAGTGCGCAGTCTTGATTTTGTGGTGCATTTCCCCTTTTCTCTTGTATTTTATAGTCTAGCAGGGAAGAAATTTTCCTTTCCACTTCACTGATATTTAAAGTCAAATTGGATCAGAACCCGCTGGTTTTCCAATTGGAGGATGATGAATTATCTTATGATTGGAAAGGCAAAGAGAGAGAGAGAAGAAGAAAGGGAGAAAGAGATAGATGGAGACAAAGGAGCCATCCCTTGATGCATCCTCCTCCATCCTCTCCTTCCTCGTTGGCCTGATTCTCAACACTAATAACACACACTCTTTTTAAGATGTTATGATTTTTAATCTTCATGATGATTCAAGATTTTTATTTCTAC
Source organism: Dipus sagitta (assembly GCA_036346955.1). Taxonomy (NCBI): domain Eukaryota; kingdom Metazoa; phylum Chordata; class Mammalia; order Rodentia; family Dipodidae; genus Dipus; species Dipus sagitta. Next base: position 54,411,834 of record CM070777.1, read on the forward strand.
TAAAACAATGCCAGATCTCTACCAGTGAAAATAATTCATATCAACATATCCTTCCACTGACTCCACTATCTTAGGGGTACCTTTACCTTAATAAATATATTAACTAAATCTAAAACTGATTTTCAGAGAATAGATAAGTAACACTTTGTTGATGTTACAGATTTTTCAGAACTCGGTCTTTGTAAATTGACCTATGAATCTAACAAAAAGGGCATAGTTTGCCCTTTTAAAGCATAGGCTGCTGCTTGACAAAGTTAGTTGAAGCAAACCTGTCAAATGCCAAGATGCAGAGTATTAAAATTTCAACAAAATGTCAGGAGATTTGGAAAAACTGGTGAATTTAAGAAAATCTGTCATAAAGATTGCATTGCATGTTTCTCCCTGAGTTTGGGTGGCATATGGAAGTTTAAAAATATAACCTAATGATGTATCTTTATACTAAGAAGTTTATATAACCTAATTGCAATGAGAGTGTCATTGCTGGCTGGTTAATTTGCTAGGTAATAAAAGATATGTGTCCTTTGAACTCTGCTGAGGTAAGTTTTATCCAGTAATATTGACAGCCTCAAAATCATAAATTTTCCAATTTTGACTCTTAATTGGAACGCAAGAAGAGACACATGGTTAGAAGTATGTAGAATATTTTTAAGTATGTTTATAGTGTGTGGCTGCAATTACCTATGTGGATTGGAAATAAGGCTTAAAGCCTTCTACTGGGGAAGGAGCTTAATTAGCAAAGAACACCTCTTGCTCCTCATCACCTTGCCCAGCCTTCTCCTCTCCATTTCTTTCATACATAAACAGGTAGCGTGGATATCTGTTCTTGAATATAACAGCAACCCTCATATTGACAGTGGCGTACCTAAAGAATTGTGCTTCTAAACTAAATCTTATTAATTATTGAAATTTCCTGTATTTCAATGCTAAGATAATATTAGTCAACGTTTCAAGTTGATTTAATTTTTTGAAGACAACAGAAGGAAGGGATTTGGGGAGTATATTTTAGAAGTTTAATTGTGTGCAGCTTTGACATGGGGAACAACCTCAGATCAGTTCTGATGTGCCTCCTAATCTGGACCATCTGGAAGATAGAAAACTATTAAAATGATGACTTCTGTCAGTTTAAGACTCAACTTGGATGCTTGAGATTCTGGAACAGAACTGGTGTTTGTTGTTATAAGTGCAGTGAATTGAGAGGTACCTATTCTCAAGTTTAACAATCCAATTTTACAGATAAGTAATCAATACTTTCCAGGTCACTGATCTGGCTAATGGCAGAATCAGGCCTAGAGCATCTGTGTGATGAGTCATTTTCTCCTTGATGGCCCATGCTTCTGAAAAAGTTTGGTGCTCACTAAAATATTGCCTTCAGTTAGACTTGCTTTCCAAATACGTACTGCTTAAGTCCTTTATGTAATTTTTTTTGCATTTTTCTTTGTAAATAAGGTGAAAGAAATAATCATGTTTTTGAAAGTAATAACTAAATAGCATGTGTCCATTAAAGACAAAGTAGAGTACACTGTGGCATATTCAAACATACATGGTGAGAGCTTGGTGCTATGATGAAGTCTAAAATAGCCAATATCCATCTTCTACAGGCAAAATTATTTAAGTGCATTATGTATTTCCAGCAAAGCTTTTTGCCCCAAAGTTTGAGTTTCCTAAGAAAAAGCCACAATTATAAACAAATTCTATATTTCAGTTTGAAAAAAAATGTGATTCATCTATAAATAATAAATTTATGGAGTAATGCATCTTGAAATTATTATTTTAAACACATTAACACATTAATTATTAGAGTTTCCTTCTATTGACATTTTCTTTTTGTTTGTTTGTTTATTTATTTGAGAGCAACAGACAGAGAGAGAAAGAGACAGATAGAGAGAGAGAGAATGGGCACGCCAGAGCCTCCAGCCACTGCAAACGAACTCCAGACGCATGTGCCCCCTTGTGCATCTGGCTAACGTGGGTCCTCGGGAATCAATCCTCGAACCGGGGTCCTTAGGCTTCATAGGCAAGCGTTTAACCACTAAGCCATCTCTCTAGCCCTCTATTGACACTTTCAGTGTATTTTGTTTAAAACATCATCTCGATGGAATTTTTCAGAAATAGTTTCACAGAGTGGAATCAAGAGGAATATAGTTTATTTATGTAGTACTTGCAACTTACATAAATGTATGATATGTTTATAAAGTATTCGTGGATACTTTGTGCACTTAAAGCCACTAAGAGGAACTATGAATTTAAAGACTCACATACTTTGTGATTCCAAATTATATATATATAATTTTTTTTTTGGTTTTTCGAGGTAGGGTCTCACTCTAGCTCAGGCTGACCTGGAATTCATTATGGAGTCTCACGGTGGCCTCGAACTCACGGCGATCCTCCTACCTCTGCCTCCCAAGTGCTGGATTAAAGGCGTGCACCACCACGCCCGGCGTCCAAATTATAATTTTGTTGTTTGTGTTCTGGCTATCCTATATTTTGGATTTCTGCTATTGGCTGTGTGTTCTAATTTCATAATGTGTAAATAAAATCAAATATTTATAAATCTTATGATTTGCAAGTTAATCCATGTTAGATTTAATTTCTTACTCACTTTAAAGTATTTTAAAACATTTAAGTCTATCTGTTGTTTGTAACTTAACTATTTTAAACTACTTATTATATTATACTGCATTTGATATTAGGGTTCCTATATTTTTGTTGCTGTTGTTTTCCAAGGCAGGTCTCACTCGAGCCCAGGCTAACCTGGAATTCACTATGTAATCTCAGGTTGACCTTGAACTCACAGTGTTCCTCCTACCTTAGCCTCCAGAGTGCTAGGATTAAAGGCAGAGTTCTAGTTCTGTTTAAAAAAAATAGATTGGTACCAATGATGACCTGCAGCTGTCAATTACATGAGGGGCATAACCTATTTCTTCATGAAAACAGAAAAATCTGAACAATTTATTGACACTAGGTAGTAGATGGATTCTTTGTGATACTGATACATTATTCTCTAATTATATTAATGTATTTAATGACCATGTTCCTTGATACTATAAAATTCAGTGGGCTGTCTTTCAGAAAAAATTAAAAGTGATACATAAACCTTAAAAACGTTACTACTTTTCCAATTTAAAAGGATACATTCTCAACAGAGCAAAAAGATCATTTGAATAATTTGTCTTTGTAGGTGAAATTACTTCCTGAACAACTTATCAGTCAATTGTGGTCAAGCCTTGTGCATTAAATTTAGATTTTATTTGTAGATTTGTTAGTTTTATATTTGACCCAATTTCTATATTACCTCTTGATGCAAATACAAATTTATTTCAAGATCAGCTATAACATATGATTACTAACATAGAACTATTAAACAATTTGTCTCTTTGAGAAAATCCTTCTATTGCAAAGATCTGAGAAAAAATATTTCAATTGAACTGCGGGGCCCGGGCAATGTGAGATTCAATTTCCCAGCCACCCACATAAATAAAGAAGTGTGTTTGCATGCAACAAGAGATCCTGGCATGTCCCCTACACACACACACACACACACAGAGAGAGAGAGGAGAGAGAGAACAATTAAAACCATGGTGCAGACTTATTCATAAAAAGTAACACTTTATTTAAAATTAAAAAGAGAATTTGAGAAACACTCACCAAATAAAAATAAAAAGAATATATGTATGTGTATGTACATGTCTGTGTGTGTGTATTTGTGTAAACTCAGAACTTTTTAGGAAATTTTAATGCTCCCTATTTTCTCCAGATCAAGATTCTGATGGATTAATTTTAATACCAGTAATATAATTTGCATTATTATACTATTATTATTTATTTCTCTTTATACTTGTTGTGTTGCATGATATATTGCCAGGAATTTACTTCAAAAAATAATGTGTGCTTTGGGGAGAGGGTCCGATACAGTGTTCTGCAGCAATGGATGTGCCACCAATATCTAGGATTTCCTAAAATGGCAGCAACTCCTGGTATCTAGAATATGGAAACATGGGCTGTACAGATAAGGATTTGAAATTTTATATTATTTAACTTTAATTTTAGTTAATTTGAAATAATTTAGTGATAAGAAGTTGTAGTACTGTGCAGCACAGGAGCAGTAAACAGAGGTAGCCATGAAGTGACCCAACGCGGAGCTGGGGGACGGGTGCATGACTTATACAGCCTGTCAATTTCAGTTATGATTGCAATATTCCATTATAAAATTTCAGAATATAAAAGATCATGAAGACCAATAATCCATGATGTTATTTACATATGGAGTCTAGAAAAAATGGAAATGAAGAGTGGAATTGTAATGCCCATTGCTAGAAGGAGACTGAAATGGGGAGATGTTAGGCAAAGTTTCAAACTCAGGTTTAATGTGAATAAGCTTCCAGCATCTGAAACCCAGCATGATTGCTGATGGATGTGTGTGCTCATTCACTGTAACAGTTCTTACACAAAATGTGTGACTGTATATTGGATCATTGTGTCATGTTATAGGATACATGCAAGCTTTGCTCATTAAATATTTGAAAATAAATATTGGGTGGGGGAGAAAGACTTCAGTAGACAGTAGAAAAGGAGAATACTGGCTCTTTAAAGCCATATTCTTGGGTATTTGCCCAGATGTCCCTTGGACAGATGATCAGAGATCTTTGGATTCCTGGGAACCGTGCCTCAGAAGGTACTCAAAGACATCAAGTGTGTGTTGGGCAAAGGAGTGCATAAGAGGGTCACAAGATTGTGCATCCATGGGGTCACTTGAGCAAAAAGTAAAAACTTGGTTTGTCAACATGAAGATCAAGACTGTAATACCAGACTGCAGGGTGAGCGTGCAGCATGTGGCTACCCTTTCACTTATGAAACAGAAACACAATGTCAAATAATCCAGAAGATTCTAAACAAGTGAGTAGAATTTATACAACAGTGCATAGACATGGAAAGAAACAAGATGACATGGAAAAAGTGAAAGAAAACACAGATAAGAGTGGTACCCAAATATTCACGTACCTCATGAGAAAGAGAGTGTCCTGGAATAGCCACAATTCTTTCCAACAGAAAAATTAGTGAATTAGTGATATAGTATCATCCGCTTGCATGATTAAAGACTAGGACCTAAATAGAGAGTTATCAAAGTTAAAACCAGCATTGGCAGAAGCCTTAAAGATGAATGGAATTGTGCTACTGTAGGAGACAGAGAGAGTTAATGGTGTTCCACCTCAATGTGCTGTTTGTTGTTGTTGTTGTTGTTGTTGTTTTGTTGTTGTTTTTGTTTTGTTTTGTTTTGTTTAATAATCTGCAGCCTTTCTTGGCTGGCTTTGCAGAGGACAGAGCTGTCCCCAGTGCCGGAAGTAGCTAAAGCACATCTCCTGGTAGCTGTCCTCTGCTCTGTTGGCCCTCCCTCCTGCCTTCCGGATCATTCTTCCTTTGTCTTTTTTCCAAGCAACATCTTGGGCCAGAATGGACAAAAACCACATTTTCTTTATTTTTACAATAGAGTTTAGGCTAGATTGACTATCTCAAGATCAGTTTTCTAAAGGTGTGATGAAGTCAAAATAGAAATGATCAGGGTATCTGACCTTAAACCAGATAATAAGTCATTAATATTATCAGTTGATTAATACACACTGAAAATACTTTACATATCCAACTATATACTAAGCATACAAATATTATCTCATTTTGATGACACATGAGACTTATGAAATAAATATTATATCCATTTAATAATGAGGAAACTCAGTTCAGAGAGGCTAGTATTTTGATCCAAATTGAAAAATTAAATAATAGCAGAAATATGATTTGAAATGGAGTTTTTCTCATCTCAGCTTTCATATTTCCAATCATTTTAGTATAAAATTTTGTTCACTTCTAACTTGTGGGCTCAAAGTCTAGCATTCTACTTCTTTCCTGACTCCAAGGGACACAAGGAATTTTTCCTTTATCATGAGCCACTTGAATATCATTGAATATCCATTGGCCTATTTCATAGTTAAACCTGTTTCTTTCCATGTTGCCTCATCCTAAAATTTCAAGGTGTTAATCATACCAAGATTAATCTTTGCACATGATGGATGAAATATCTGGTGAGGTCACCTGGGTACTGTCCTTTCACCTGAGGTCTTTTATTTGGTACCTCTGTTGCCTTATCTGCAGAAGAGGGCACAAAGTCAAATTCTTTAGATCATCATAATCACGATGCTTTTTTGGTGACTGAACTGATGTATTAATGTATTCCATTTATAGAGAACCTCATGTATCTGAGGAATTCTGCATAGAGCTACAGACATTTCCATGAACTCCAGTAGGGGCCATTTAATTTATCATTTTGTAAATGGAGAAACTGAGTCTCAGGAAGCTTTATGTGGGCTGAAATACCTGGTGGGTGGAAATTCTGGGATTGCTTACTATCCGTACTGCTTGGTTCCAGAATTCATGATTCCTCTGCTGTAATTCTGATGGAAGCATCTTGTCTTTCTGAATTGTATCCTGTTCAGAAGCTTTCTGATAGGGTGTGGGATGTCAAATAAACACTTGCTCATTTCAGAGCCCATAACCTTCATATGGCTGTCCTGTGGTCAGTCCTGTTCAACTCTACAGGCAGTAAATCCTATTTCTTCATCCTCCAGCAAGATCTTGAAAGCAATTGATACCTTGTCACTTCTGATATACCAATGCACAGCCACTGTCCTTCCACTTTACTTTTCTGTCTTTCATTCTGGTTCGATGGGATGCATGTGTTAACCTTCAGATACGTAGCGTGCATGTTGTCCAAACTCTGTACATTACTTAAAACTTGGAGTCAGCTCTAGAAATTCTTTCTTTCTCAGTGCTGGGAATCAACCCCAGCCTCTGACACAAACTCAGCCAGTGCTTCACCATCACACATGCTGACTACTGCTCTACCCGTGGGCTGTACATCTAACCCTCCTGAGCTTTCTAATTCTTTTTTTTTTTTCCCCACAAGAGTATTGTATGTGCTCCAAAGAAAGTTCTGTGACTCAGCATTGCTCCCAAAACAGCACAGGAAGCTCATTCCCTTTGGCAGTTGCAATTCAGATCAATTCTCAGTTCCTGAAATCAGTAGTTGCTACTATTTTCAGTTGTGGTTGTGTATAAAGTTGGTGCAATTGGTTTCTGAAGAAAGATATAAGCATGTTTAAAAAAAATGAAGAAGTAGATTAGGTTCTGTGAAGAACTTTGTGAGCTGCAATGGATGACCTGGTTTTCATATAATAAAGATGCTTCCTAGTGCCCAGGTTCCAGTTCATATCCCCAGTAGTGAATTAAGTTCCCCAAGAGGCAAAGGCTTGTGGATGAAAAATTTATAATTATAGAATTGTGGAATAACATCAACTTGTTTCTAATAACAATAGATCCTATTTCAGAAGGCACGTGTATTAATGTGTGAATCCCCTTTGGACCTCTGGAATCAAAATTCCTTGGGATGTTTGCTTAGAATTCAACTTCTCAACCATATTTCAATCATTTTGAATCAGATACAATAGAAGCAGGACCATGAGCAAAAGTGTAAGGACATTCCAATTTGTGAAAGAAGTGAAAAAGGTCAACCCTGTACCACTGGTGAGTTCTAAACACTCACGCTAATCAGTTTGCTGTGTCTCTTGCTTCAGCCTTCAATATCCTGTAATTTTCCTTCTTGAGGAGTCCTTCATATTTAATCCCATTTTCTCTTTCACACTGTGGGTTATTACCTGACGTTGGTTTTCAGTGTTACCCATTCTAGCCATTGCATTTACAAGTCAAAGTATGTTCCAGACTCAGCAATAGTCATGCCTCCTTCGAAAAGAAAACATTAAGCTTTATCAGGGCAAGTTGAGTTGAGTGAGAGGGAGAAAGGGCATTGTTTGAAATTGTAAGTGATGACACCTACCCTGGGACACTTTGTAAATTGTTTTCAGTGTTAAGTGGCCCTGCCATCACAGAACTCTGTCTACAACAGTTCTTAGTTCCCCAGGACCTACGTAAGCCAGATGCACAACATGGATCATGCATCTGGTGTTCATTTGCAGTGACTAGAGGCCCTGGCACACACCCTCCATGCCACTCTCTTTCTCTCTCAAATAAATAAATAAATAAATAAATAAATAAATAAAGTATTTTTAAAAAGAAAGTCTTCCAAGCAGGTTCAAACAGCTGAGTAGTAGAAAACCATTGGTCAGTTGTATTTCCATTGTATTTATTTGTAATAATACCCTTTTCGCAAAAATCCATATTTTATCTGATTGAGAGAATGAGTTACAGTCCTCTGTTGGTATGTACTATAGATGTGTAAAACAACTTATTTCAGAGATATGTGACTAATTCCTGAATATGAGCAATGTCTGTGGCCTTTAGACAGTTTGATTCAGGACACATAGCCAAAGTTCCTCTTTTGAGTTATGATTTCATGCTGCATGTAAGTTTCAGCACACAAACACATTAAGTGATCACTCAGACTCATTTAGTGGTGTTTTTCTCACTTATACTTCTTCAAATTTCACTCACTAGAACTTTAAAGTTGGCCAATTGTGACTCAAAATTTTTCAATACTGCATTTCAGATACAGAGATATAACAAAAATAAAACTTTGAATAGTATCACCTGGAGACTCACATGCAAGCAAGGTGTCTTAGCTGTTTTAGGTTTTATGCCTCCTTTCTAGTCCTCTTTCTCTGCTCGTTTACACTTCCTTCATTCCTTTCTTCCTTGTTTATAATTTAAACATCTAAATGTTTCTTACTATAAATATCAAGGCTACATTTTTCAACATTTTAAAATGCACTATATGTATATATATATATATTTCCCCAATTCTCAACACACACTTCGATCACATGATATATTTTCTTTGCCCTTGCAGTAGAACTGACCATCTTATAGCAATAATTAAAATGTGCTATAGAAAGAAGGGTATGCAGATTTTATATCATTTTTATAAACAATGGAAAAATTTAGAACATTTATCCTTGGTATTGATTACTATTAGGATGAAAAATATATTTTTATGCAGGAAGTTTATATTGAGTTATGAACTTATATTTAATTGATTAATTGTTTTATTATCTATAAATCCAGAAATACTATAAATATGCTTGCAGAAATAGTAAATGAAACATAAAATTTCAGGTATTTTACAACATCCACCTGCAGATGAATGATGAATATCTTTTCTTCTGGTTCTAAATGAGGTTCTACTTGGGAGAGAGGTATTCTCATCTCACTTTCTGTGAATTTTATTCCCAATATATATCTCTGTGTAAACCTCATTAACCATAAATTAAGTTAGATTGTACAAGGTATAAATTCACCTACATCCTAGAATTTTCTTGATACCATGCTGGGTTCTAACACAAGGTTAGTCCATTCCCATGAGCTCTGTTATTCACATAAACTAAGATTAGAGGAGCTAACTATTTCTCACTTTTATTGTCTCTTTCTGCTTTAAAAATATTCAGGTTCTGTCTTTATTACATCCAATAACTAACTGTAAACTTTTAGATTTGAATAAGATTTTTAATGATTAGGGCTTGAATATAATGCTGATGAAGCACTTATCAAGCATCCTTGAGGCCCTGGGGCTCTGTTTGCAGCACAGGAAAGAAAACACATCCTCAGTGCACAGCCCTTTAATTTTTATTTTTATGTAATTTGAAAAGGAGCTTGAAGAGATAATGCTGAACAAGTTATCAACATCCTTACCTGGACAAACAAAATGGAAGCATTGCCCACATTATAATGTTTTTTGAAGTAAACTGGGGAATAGAGAGGGTCATGGATTTTACCGTGGTTGCCAAGAATAGCAATGCGAGTATATATGGATTTAATTGCCTGCAAGGCAGCCCTGTGACACCATTGAGTGAAGTTGTGGAGATCAACTGTAAGTTGCAGGGAATCTCTTGGATTCTGGAGATGGCAGGAGCATTGTGTCATCTTCTGGGGCAAGCTGGAGGACTTGAGACAAAGCCAGCCTAAGAGCAGGGCTTTCCAAACTTGTAGAGCTCAGGAGGTTTCATGACAAGTCCCAGGTGCTGGACATGCAACTGCAGGATTTGATTTTGATTTTCTGGTTTTTGAACTTACATTGCTTCAATTGTTCCTCACCTTGTCTACATTCTTCCCTTTTGGAATGGGAATGTTTTCTCTGTGCCATTACATGCTGGAGTTGTGTAGCTGATATTTTGATTTCACAGGGTTCACAGTTAAAAGAGTGTCTTCAGCTTCAGATGAGACTTTGGATTTTGAAAACTGTTGAGATTGATAAAGACTATAGAATCTTTAAAGTTGGACTGAATGCATTCTGCATCATGAGATGTTCATGACTCTATGGGGTCTATGGTTCCAATATTGTAGCTTGAATGTAAAGTTTCCTGCATACACTCATATGTTTGCATAGTTAATTCCCAGGTTAGGGCTGGAGAGATTACTCAGCAGTTCATGTACTGGCCTACAAAGCCTCACAATCCGTGTTCAATTCCCCAGAAACAATGTAAAGCCAGATGCACAAAGTGGTGTATGCATCTAAAGTTCATTTGCAGTGTCTAGAGGCCCAAGCAGCCCATTTTCTCTCTGTGTTTCTGTCTCTCTTCTCTCTGTGCTTGCAAATATATATGTATTTAATCACCAAGTTGTGACACTGTTTGGGAAAGTTCTGGAACTTTTATGATGTGGAACCTTGTGATAGGAGGTGTGTCACTAAGAATTAGACCTTAAATTGGTATAGGCCAGACATTTCCTCTCAAAATTGTAAGCCAAAATAAACCTTTTTCTTCCCTAAGCTGTTTCTGGTCATATGTTTTGTAACAGTAATGAAAAAGTAACTGAAACAGAGGCATAAAGAGCAATGAGGTTAAGGTTGTTTGTTTATATGAAATCAGCATAGAAAATCATCTCAAGGAAGTTTGACTAGAGACCTGAAGGAAGTTATGAACTAAGTCATGTGATTATAATATTATAATATGATTATTATGAAAATATGAAGTAAGTAGAAAAGCCCCATACAAACCAATTTTAAGGATTTTTCTAATAAGCTAGAACAGAAAGTGAGGATCAGAATGAGAATTTGAAAGAATGAAATTTCCATTTGCAGATCTGGATGCCTATGCGAGGAGTCAATTTAACATTGAAATCAAGATTTATATTTTGTTAATGTCAATTTTGAAATGCTTCTAGTTATTCAAGTCTAGATGAAATGTCAAGAAGGTACTTGGATACAAGAGGATGGAGATTAGTGGAGAGATTTGAGTGGGAGATACCATATGAAAGGGGTAAAAGAAGGAACTCAAGTGAATGATGAAAAGTTGAAGAGTCAGAGTTTAGAGTATGTTCACTGTTATGATCCAAAATCTGCAAAAAAATGTTTAGAATAGATGGGACACAGAGGAGAAGAGCATGGAATGAATGTAGTTTGATACAGCTAGCTTCTGTCATACATGAAAGACTTAGTTGGGAACAAATACCTAAGGAAGAATTTATTTGACTTTTGTGGTCTCCAAATACTTTTGATACAGAGAAATGTGTTTGTGTGTGTGTGTGTGTGTGTGTGTGTGTGTGTGTGTGTGTGTGTGTATGAGAGAGAGAACAAGATGAAGAGAGATTGAGAGACAGAGAGAGAGAGAGGCTTTACTGTGCAGTGGCTAATTGTGTTCAATCAATGGAATAGTGAATGCAAGGAATTTTGCAAATGAGATTCTCCTGAGAAGTGATTGTCAGTGGAGATTAATTTCATATATGCTTATTGCCATAAAACATTGTTGTTTTATGAGTATAGTAGGTAGGTTCCCTTGAAATTGTGTACCTGCATTACTCTATAAGTCACAGCATTGGTGGAAAGCTGTGGAGAATTTAGCACAGAAAGAACTTGTTTGTCACTGATTTGTTTCTTGACTTCATTAGATGGGAAAGGACTGCTACTTGACTGGATTGTTTTTCGTGATTATTTACTCACCGTTATTACACTTGTTTGTAGTTACCTTCTTGTTGCTGGGACAAAGAACCCAACCAAAAGCAGCTGATGGGAGGAGAAGATTTTATATCTGTTTAAAGTATTGAGGGGAAGATTCATGAGGGCAAAGGAAAGCAAAGCACAATGAAAGGCTACACATCATCTTTGCCACAGCAGGTAGAAACACTAGCGGAAGAGCGAACTAACCCCTGTGAGGGGGAGCTGGTTATAACAACTCTAAACCTGCCCCCCAAAACACACCTCCTCCAGCAAGGCTTCACTTTCCAAACGCCCATGAGCTGAAATCCAAGCACTCAGCACACACGAGTTTCTTGGGAGGGGAGGTTGGGGGGGGCAGGAATCTTCTGATTCGAAACACCACACACTTGCACTTCCAGTGATTGTCTTTATATAACACGCTTTATCTAGGAATAGCAATTTCCAAGAAGAAAAAAAAAAACATGTATCAGCCTACTTACAAATGTACAAATATTTTACACTGCCATCACTTTATGACCCTATGAATAAGTGTCCTCTACTAGGGCATACTTTGCAAATGTGCTAGGAGCCACTTGATCCCAGAGCAGAGGAGCTGTGATCCAGTAGTGTCAATGCAGAAGAGCTTATTGCACACAGCAGGGCTGAGTATAGTGTCCACTCTGTAGCTGTACTATGTGCACAAACAGCTTGGCTTTGCCACTGTTCTCACAGCCAGCACCTCATGTGTTCTGTGTATACACTGAAGGTTTCTGACACATGGTGATTCTTGATGTGAGTTTTAACTTAATTAATGAATCATACATCATGTTTAGAACTGTATGTGCAACAGAAGAAGTACTTAGTAACTATATTATATAATAATCATTCAATATTAACTACATGTAATACAGGTATGGGAATGGGATAATGCTTATCTTACAATGAAGGTTATTAGAGCTTAGGGAATATTAACTTATTCTGCATATTAGGGATGCAAGTGAGTATGTATCCCAGACTTAAAGACATATTTTAGACATGGTTCCAAACAGAGGTTGTAATCTAAACTATATGTAAACATTAGGAAGTAAAATAACTGAAACTGACAACAACACACACCCAAAGGTGACAATGAGGTTTAGAGGAAAACAGAGGAACTCCTTCCCCTCCCAGAGAAGACAGTATCAGGTGAGTGTCGCCTTGGGTCTTGCAGGAGTACTTGTGCTAAGATCCAGTCCTGGTGGGACATTTCAAAATGTTTATCTAAAATTATGGCATGAATGTTTAGCAAGACAGTTAAAAATACTAAAGCAACACATAACTTATTTTTCAGCTCTGAATAAAAATGATAACAAAATTAAATGACAAGGGTGTATTCAATAAACCTGATAGATATCAAAGCTTTCATATCACAATTTTTTATGAATCATACATTTCCCATTCTTTTGGATTCAACATGAGGACTTTTGGGATACTCTCCTCATCTCAGCAATCTTGGTACTGTGAGATAAACTTCCTCACCATCCATATCCCATTGAGGCATTTTTACCCACTATTCCCCTTTCCCTGATACATAGATTTAGAATAAGACACTTTACATTGGCTTATTGTGGTCCTGAGTCACACCATCCCATCAGAGTTTGGTTTTCATGGAGATTCAAACAATCAGTCTTTTAAAATTTGCAGTTCAGTGTATATATTTTAAAAGTAAGAAGAAATTTGATTCTGTCTTGTCTTCTCTTTCAGTAATATTTTTTAGAACTGGCCCCAGATGGATATAAATGATACTGATAGAAAGATAAAGAGATGATAGATAATAAGAAAATATGATATAATATATAACTGCATATATACATATTAGTAATGAGGAAATCCTTTATGATTTAAATATATGAGTGCATTCTTTCTTACTTTATCTTTTAATTTCAAGGTCTACAAGTAGGCTTCCAAGAAAACTTCTTCTAAAGATAATGGCTAAGAGACAAAGAATTATCTTGGAATAACAATATTTAGCACTTTATATTCTGGAGTTGATTATTTTCAGAGGGCTTAGAATCTACAGTATGCCTCAACACTCTCTTGTTGTCCAAGGATGATCAGCTATCAGAGATAAAAGGAGGAAGAGGTGAGCTAATGGGGAGGAAATCAACTTCAGAACTTTCACATATCAGTATGTGGCTACATGATGTTTCCGGGCAAAGGAAAGGGACATAACTCTCTGTACTCTAGGAAATTACAACAAAATTGGGGCTGACCTCTGAACATTTGAAGTCTAGAGCCCTTATGTAAACCCAGAAGTTCTTCCATCACAACAAGATGGGAGCTGGCTTCCCAAAATCTGAAGTTAGAGTCCTTATGAACACCCAGGAATTCCTCTATCACCCTTTTTATGAAGAGTACATGTGCAATGATCATTTGACTTCTCTTCTCAGTTTGAGTTTCCAGTGAATAACAGTGGTGTGCACACTACAAAATAAACTCACAGAAAGCACACAGTTGAATTCTCACCCTGGAAGATATGAAATACCCAGTCTTGCGAAATACCTAATTGAAAGCTGGAAGAGAAGACAGAAAGCAGATATTTTAAATGATCCACAGTCGATTGGAAGTTACAGAGCACAGTTTAGTCTAGGAGAAAAGACAAATTTATAGAGCTGAGTCGCAGAGCCTCTGACACCTATTGAGAAATGGATACAGCAGTTCTTTCCTCATTCCCTTTCTAGGCAAACTATTCCAAGTCACGTAGTTCTCATGAAATTACTTTCATTCTGCTTCTAGATAAGCCAGGCCATTCAAAACTACAGCTAAATTTAGGTATATCAGCACTGCAACTGATAGATTGACCTAAGTCTACATCCCACTAAGAAAAAATAAATGCACCAGATATTAAATGAAACTTGCTTCAATGCCTCCTTTATTTCCCCTTTGCAGTAAATCATTTAATTGTATTCCTGTGTGCAATTCAGATTTTTCTTTCTTGTTTGTGGAGAATGAAATAAAACACACTCTTCAAAAGAGCACACTGAAAGGCTTGCCTTTGTATTGGGTTGTTAGTAATTTCTCTGAAGATGCTTTTTGCCCTGAGAAAAGCTTTATCATACTGAATATTAGCCATCACTAAAATGATAGGCAAAATTGCCTGAATATTCTGGTCATTATCTGGTCTATTGCAAGTAAGAAGGTAGAGCCTGACCAAACAGACACAGCTTAAAATATTATCAGAGTAAAGGCTTTAAGAGACCTCTCAGAAAAACTTCCTCATCATTGCTAATTGCCTTCCCAAGTTGGGTACACAGAGCTCTAGTCGCCCTTTAATATGCAAGGGAGAATGGCAGAGATGCTGAACAATATTATATTAAAGATTTCTGATCAATGGTTAATATTAGCTATGTCAAATGTAATGGAAAATTATCTATAAACTTTGTTAGGTAATTGCTCACAGACTCTCACAGAACGAACTGATCACTTTTCTCAGTTCTGACTCAAAGAACATAAACATTTCCTTTCCCCCTTTCTTTCTGTGGGTTGATGGCAGAAATCCCAAGCATGCCTGCCCTGACATGCTGGGGCTTTTCCACGTTTCTGTTGTCAGCATCAAGCCCTTGGTCTAGCAACCATCTCTCTCCTTTTTATCAAGGCCCCCTCCCACTCTCTCACAAGCCTTTTTATATGTATTTCCTTAATACACCCTACATTTTACTTATGTTAAAACATGCTTGACACCATCAATTTTCAAAACAAAAGTTCCAAATAAGCATATCTCACTATTTCCTAGTGGCATCTTGATAAATCTATTTACCTCATGTCACATTGTACTTCTCTTATTATTTTCTTTCTCTCCTTTACTCATTTAAATAACAAGCATATAAACCCATTTTTATAAAAACTATTTTAATGGAGGAAAATAAGATTCTTTTTCCTTTATCTGTCTCTTTCTGTGTGTCTCTGTCTCTTGGTTTTTCTTTGAAAAGTCATTCATTCTTTTCAGTTTAAAGGAAAATTTCAAGGCTGTTCCTTATTAATTTCCTCTTTATAAGTGAAGGGATGATACTCACTCATACGTATGAGAATCTGCATGACATATGCACTTAATGCATATTCTTATCCACAGAGTCAAAAATAGAACTGCCATTTAAAATATTATAAGGGAGAAAAGTTCCCCCTAAAACTCCTTAATTGATAGCAATTCAATGGTGTCGCAGCAGGAGCTGACAGTTCCCCTGCAGGAAATCTATTTTGCAGCAAGATTTGGACATGCAAATCTGTTCACAGCCACATGAGAGAAACTAGAAATCGTACCAGAATTTCTAAACAAAGTTGCTCTAATAATAAGACCTAGAAATCAAAAGGTAGGAAGCTTCATCGTTGAATGTTGCTAAATGCAGAGGTACAGAGCCAATGGGACCTGGGAGCATCTCCCATGTATAATTGAATTGATTCATAGCATCTATTCAATAAAACCAGGTCCAGTGAGTCTGTCGCGAAAATAAAGGTTGCTCTGCAGGACTCTACGTTACATTTTCAGGCATTGTTTAAAATGCGAGAGAAGTGGAGACTGAACAACCAACCCATCGTCTGTCAATCCAGATTAACTCAAATTATACCTCTTTCCACATGAATTTGCAACAGGTTTTACACGTCCTCTTTCAGAAATACTCTTAGTTTCTTCTCTCATCCAACCCCACAAATACATCTCTAGTCTAAGCCATCATCATTTCTTATTTTGGCCACTGTGGCTTCTCACACTGGTACAAAGAAATGACACAGCCTCAGTCCTGGGCAGACAGCCGGTACAGAAAGTCACAGTAAGACTACATGCGTATGTCGTGCCTACAGTAGGAAACTTCTACTCTACTTCATGAAATTATTTCTATAAAATACAGATTTTTTTTTTTTTACTGAAAGAAGTTGGAAGTTGTCCAGGTTTTAGGTGTTAGTAATAAGTCATATCTTTAGGACAAGCTGAGTATACTATATGCCCATGTCTAGCAACTTAAAACTTGGCAACTCCCTGTATTAAAGATACTTTTCCCCCTCGCCTCCATTATAACTTCCAAAATACTGGCAGCTAAATCTCCATAAAACCTTATGCTTTTTATATTTTTCTACTTAAAAAGTTAAGATAATTCGTATGGCCTACATACAGCATTTAATCAGAATTGCCCCAGTGCTTAAAACCTTCATGTTCAATTTACATGTTAAAATCATTTAATATGTGCCCAGTAAGTGATTGAAAATTCTTATAAGGCATTCAGCCAAGGAACACAATGGTTATGTTGGCATTGTGGTAGTTGACCTATAATCAGTGGAGGTGTAGCTGAAATAGCTCTCAGGTACTGGTTGTGAAGTAAATTGAAGATTGCACAGGTCATGCAACTCCAAGTTTAGGTAAAAATAAATAAATAAATAAAATGAATGGATCAAGTTTGATTCAGGATAGGTAGAAAATCCAGTAGAGTAAGAAAAAAAAATAGTGAAAGTTGGGGAAAGAGAGAGAATTAAAGAGAGAAAGGGAGGAAGGGAACTGAAGAGATTATGGGGATAATTGCTTTCTTTAAATATTGACCAGTTTTTTGGTGTGTATGTAGATACATATATGCTTATGTGTGCATGTGTGTGAGTGGTGTGTGTGTGTTCATGTGAGTGAGGGCACGTGTGTGCTATGGCACACGTGTGGAAATCAGAGATCAACTTTTGGATGCTGACCCTTGCCTTCTACCTCAGTTAAGGCAGGGTTCCTTAACGTGAATCACTCTACTGGCCAGGCTAGCAGGCCCGTAGGCTTCTGAGAGATTCTCATGTCTCTGCCTCCCACTCACAATAGACATGCTGGGATTACAAATGCCCACTGAACCTTCCAGCTATTGGTCTGGGGACTTGAATTCAGGTGATCCTGTTTGCCACCAGCTCTTTACACACTGAACCATCTCCTCTGCCCCTACAATTCTTGTTTTATAAGACAACTGATTCTTCTTATTGTGCACCAGTCATTCTAGTATTGATATACAGAATTTCAAAGAAATATTGATGCAATTCCTCATTTAATATTGACAATCACCCTGTAAATAGTGATATTTTGATCTCTACTTGGTTTATAAGGAAGATGTCCTTCAGAAAGACTGTAAAATTCTGAAGTTACACTGTTAACTCATGTTTTAATGTGAACTTGCACAATTCTGGTTTGGAGAAATTTTACTTGGCCAGTTCTATGAAGACATGCACCATGCACATGATAGATATTGCTGTGTTCATTAGTACAGCCTTAACTGGGAATATTTCAATGCTGTACAGACAATAGGCTCATAATTACCACTGTCCTGCCTTAAGCAGCTTATCATCACATTCAGTAAGTAGACTTTTCAGCAGTAAAATGCAAATATGATAAATGCTTTATGGGTATTTATTGACTTTGATTGAGAAGCCTGTAATTTTAAACCTCTTATAATATTATTTTTCCTCTATTTTTTAAAAAAAATATTTCTGGAAATAAAAGCAAGGGGGAGAGAGAGAGAGAGTGGAAATCCACATGAATGAAATCACAAATTAAGCAGAATATTTATGTGTGATGAGATCACAATGTTTTGTTGCAAATTTCAAGTAAAATGTTAGATTTTCCTGCGATGTTAGGCAGTAGATGTGGGATTTCTAAATAAGATGTTCTATGGGCAAGGATCTAAATCTCTACCAAGGTGCCTGGGCTGCTGATAGACTTTGGATATTTTGTGCCACATGAGTCTTTGAAATCTCCCATCAAAATGTCCCCTTGTCCTGAGGAAGGGTATTTAATCTCTGAAACTCCGTTGTGTTTCCTGGCATTAACTTGGTCTTTAAGTTTCTATGACAGTTCCCACTGAAATTTGAAAAATGTGGTAGCATTTTCTGACTCTCCAAGTGACATTTTTTTAGACTGGTTTGATGATAAAGTTACACTTGAGTACTGTTGCAGAGATGCAACCAATCTCAAATGTGTATGTACATAGTAGGATATGAGCAAAAAAATGTATTAGATATATATTAGATATGGTGTATGTACCAGAATTTTTAAAGTACAAATTGGAGATGCTGGGAGATGATAATTCCAACTCACTACATTACAGATAAAAAGTAATGTTGACCAATTATATATATATATATATATATATATATATATATATATATATATATAAATTATATATAATATATAGAATTTTAAAAATATATAAATTTGAATATATGTATATTCAAAATATGTGAAAATTTATTTTAATATTTTACTTGAAGTTTCAATAATATCTAACTTTGATGAAACACTTATGCTGACCTCATGTGGAACATTTTCATATGAACTGTGTCCTTCGTTTTCACAACAATGCCATGTGTTTGTGTAATTGGCAGGATTTTAACCTGTTGTTGCTGTTGTTGAATTAGGGTCTCACTGTAGCCTAAGCTGACCTGGAACTCACTTTGTAGTCTCAGGATGGCCTCAAATTCACAGAGATGCTCCTACCTCTGCCTCCCAAGTGCTGAGATTAAACGCATGTGGCCACCATGCCCAACTTTTAACATGCTTTTAAATTATATGCAGACATATTTTAAACTGAGATAATTTAATGAAAATGAAAGTTTATGACGTGAAGAAATAGAAAGAATGGAATTTGGAATTTCATTTGAACTAATGGTATTAAAAGATTCCTAACCCTGACTTTGAAAGATTGTTATATTGGAAAATGTTCATATTGTATCTCACAGAAATTTTTCCTTTGTCAGTGCAATTTATTGTACAGCAGTATCTGAATTTCTGAAAGGATAGATTTTTGTTTAGACATAATTGCTTCAATTTTAATCCACAGATTGTATAAGAACTGATTCATCCCACCAAGCATGCATGGATGTTTTGAACAGAACACCATCATGCATTCTCATGTGCATCTTCCCATTAAATTAACTGAGCACACTTTTCATGTGCTAAGTAGGACAGTGTTGACTGTTCCCCTGATCTCAAGGTACCCAGATGACAAACATTGTTATAGACAAAAGTATGTTTAAATTAGATCTATGCTGATTTTCTTCAGATAATGTTCAATGATTGGCTCTAAATTTGTGATTGTTTGTGCACTCTTACTTGAATGAGATCCAAATGTGGAGAACAATCACTTTCCTATTTCAAAGCTCAGAGCAGTGGAAACACAGAAACCCTTAGATGGTGGAGAGATAATAGGTATTCTGCATTCACTGCTTCATCAGCAGCATTCTGCCTGGGAGCTGGCTGTGACAGTCAGTCATACTTTTCATTTCAGATGCAGTTTCAAAGAGATTCCCTTTCTGTGACTGTCATTTCCTTTCGAAATGGTTCATTGTATTCTTTGGAATCTAGGTTGCTTTTTATAACATTAAATCTCTGGGGAACTTGGCAGAATAAAATGCTCCCTAACATAAAAGTGCCAACTTAGCTTGCCTTACAGATCTCATTCTGAGCAAGTTGAGGGCTTGTCATGCAAGTTCTTTGGACACTTAGAATTACACAGTACCTACTAGGTGCAGATGACCTAATAAAGCCCAACTTTACCTATAAAATGTACCCCGACTTGCATATCAGGTTCCAAACACAAAAAGAAAAGTCATGGGCTGGAGAGATAGCTTAGCAGTTAAGCACTTGCCTGTGAAGCCTAAGGACCCGGGTTCGAGTCTCGATTCCCTAGGACCCACGTTAGCCAGATGCACAAGGGGGCGCACACATCTGGAGTTCATTTGCAGTGGCTGGAAGCCCTGGCACGCCCATTCTTTCTCTCTCTCTCTCTCTATCTGCCTCTTTCTCTCTCAGTATGTCACTCTCAAATAAATAAAAATAACAAAATTTTTAAAAAAGAAGTCATTTCCAAAACCCACTAAACAGCATAAAATACCTGTATTAAAGATTACCAGCCTCTCCATCACTATGGAAGAAGCAACTGTGCATCTTATTTAAACAAGGTGGTTAACAAGGGAAGGTCCCAAGCGCAATGAAGAAAAAATAACTTTGGGGATGAACAGGTAGCCAAGAAAACTCACTGGCTCATTTTTCATTAATATCAATTATACTTTGCTGTTTACGAAATAGTAACATGAAATATGTATGTGCATATTGAATATAAATGTAGTTTTTACACTTCATATAATGTTTTATATGTTGAACATAATCTCTTCCATACAGCTGTCCCCTATTTTCCACTGTCTCCCTTTCCTTACAGTCCTCATTGTTCTGCTAGACAGTCTCCTTTCCACTTTCGTGTCATATGTGGTGATGATTTTATGTATCTATATAAGATTTAGGCATCACTTATGAAAACTCAATATGTACCTAGAAGTGGTTTACTTTCCGTAATATGATTATCTCCAAATGCATCCATTTCTCTATCAATGACATAACTTTCTTCTTTATGGCTGAATCCTAGCTGAATTTATTCAGAATACCAATTTTTGTTATTTTGCTTTAAGAACACATCTGAACTTGATGGTGATGTATATTTCTTGGAGACAACAAAGAGATATTTCCCATTTTAAAATCCAGTGTTCTACTGTGTATGTGCCTTTTGATTTAAGAATTGAGACCATTAGCATTGAGAGTTAGTATTGAAATGCATATATTAATGCCAGTCATTTGTTGACTTTGCAGTATTTGGTATTGTCTTGCTTCTCACATGCTTAACTTAGTCTAGCATGGCTTATTTAATAATAATAAATTCATTATGTGTTCATTATTCCCTTAAATCTGAACTATTTCTTCAACTGTTGCTTGTACTTCTAAGTTCAGTGCTCACACATTCCTTTAGCTTATTTTATAATGGATAGTCATCATTTCTGCTTAATTATGATAGGTAGTTTTGCTGTGTATACTAGTCTGGGTTGGTCATTGTTGTCTTTCAAAATTTGAAACATTCTTATGAGCTCTTGTGGCTTGTAAAATATTCAACTGAGAAACCTTCTGTTGTTTTGATGGTGCTACCTTCATATGTAACTTCTTGTTTCTCCATTTAAGTTTTTCATTCCATTTCTTTGTTTTTGTAAATTTAGTGTTTTGATATAATATGATTTCGGAAGGTTCTTTTTTAGTATAGATTTGAAAGGGATTGTTGTAACATCTAGTTTTTCATTTAAAAGGCATTTGTTAGCCCGGTACAATGGTGTATAACTATAATCCCAATACTTAGAAGGCTAAAGAAGGCTGCTTGGTTTAAGGCCAGCCTGGTGTACATAAAAAAAAAAAAAAACACCAAGACAGACGTGGCTATATAATGAGACCTTGACACACACTGAGAGAGAGAAAGAGAGAGAGAGAGATACACAGAGAGAGAATAAAAAGGTGCTTCTTAAAAAACAGAATCCTTACTCTGTTAAACATCCTTACATCTTTTCAATGATCAACAAATTGTATTTCAATAGATCTCTTTTTAGGCTGTCTATTCCATGAAATAGATAGATAGATAGATAGATAGATAGATAGATAGATAGATAGATAGATAGATAATTGAAAGACAGATAGATGATAGATATTATTTTATAAATATCACAGTTTATTTTTAAAATATATGCCTTAAAATCTCCAAAATTAGGCAACTTCATTTCTTTACCTTTTGTATTAGACATTTTAATAGTGTGACAAAATATCACAGACAAGCTGACTTTATTTTTAATATGCTTATTTAATCCACCAATTTTGAGCTAAAAGCAGCATTTCAGAGGTTCTTGCAATGATCTGCCTTTGCTGTGAATCTTCCCAGTGGGTCTCAATGTTGAGAGCATGTGGGCATAAGTTTATATTGCCTACTAGAAGGAAGCACCCCAGAACAACACCAAAAGAAATTCCCACTTCTGGCTTTCCATCATCTCCTGCCTGAGAGCCAAGCTTTGAGCACTGGACTCACTGGGAGACAAATAGTATACAAACAATAACAGCCATTCTTCTATGTCAAGGGCATGACTTCTCTGGCTCTTCCACATAAATGCCAGAATCAATTTGTCTGCCACCACAAACTGATTTGTCATTCCTTAGCTAACATTACAAGCCACACCTTGAATGGCCTTGAATCTATGGCTCAGGTTGGGAAGACCTGGCTTCTTAAAAATGCCAAATCTTCCTATTTGTAAACCTGGATCACCTCTCTGTATGTTTAGATCCTTCAC
This sequence comes from Dipus sagitta, assembly GCA_036346955.1. Classification (NCBI taxonomy): domain Eukaryota; kingdom Metazoa; phylum Chordata; class Mammalia; order Rodentia; family Dipodidae; genus Dipus; species Dipus sagitta. The sequence continues at coordinate 54,434,881 of CM070777.1, forward strand.
TTGGACCTTTTCTTAATATTTATTTTAGTTATTTATTTGAGAAAGAAAGAGAGAGAATAGGGGTGCCAGGTGTCTGGCCACTGCAAACGAACTCCAGATGCATGTGCCACCTTGTGCATCTAGCTTACATGAGTCCCAAGCAATCCAACCTGGGTCTTGTAGGCAAGCGCCTTAAACACTGAAGCCATCTCTCCAGCCTTTCACTTAGATCTTTGATTTCTGCTTTTGTTTTCAGAATTTTGTAAGTTTCCCTAAGACCTTTCATATATTTCACTAGATTCTGTTTCTATGTCCGCAATTTTTAGAGCTAATTAAATGGCACTATTAATCTGCAAATACTAATCTGCCTTCTGAAATTACCAGCTATGTCTTTTGATTTCATGAAAACTAAGTTATACAATATGTAGTTTATCCTATCTAATTTCTTTTATTCAATTTATATTTGATTTTCACTTATAATTACATTTACTAAGATTTAGGGAAAAGCAATACTATAAAATAAGTAAATTTGTAAAAAATGTCTGAAAATGACAACTGTGGGCAAGCATGTGATCTTGAGATCTTACACTTGATTTGGGAGTAAGTTAATTAATTTAGCAGCCATGAGCAATACCTCTTAATGTTGGAATCTGTCTACTCTGATAGGTAGGTATATCTAGTTAGGCTGCCTGCTTTTGAATACTGCTCATCTACCTATTATTAGTTGCACTAGCTCTGGCTTTAGCTTCTTTATTTGTATGATGACAATAATTCTTGATGCCAGCTCATTACAGCATTATGAACATTAAATCAGTAAATGCATTTCATATATACAAAATGCTGAAACACCTGGATTGATCTGGAACACTTAAAAAGGATATCTCATTTTATTTTAGCACTTATTTTTGTTTTGTTTCTTTGAATATCATCTAAATAAAATGGGATAAAGTTAAAATTTATAAATCATCTATTATTTTTAAGTACTGAATATATTTTAATGGATTAATATAATTTATAATAATCCTGTTATAACATTTTAATACTCTATATCATTTTTATAAAAATACATTAGAAATAAAATGCTAAGCAACTAAGCATTATTGTTTTCCTTATACTAGAGTGAATTCTTTTGATTATTTTCCAACACTGGTACTACTTTATCTATATTATTCCATGTTTTACTGTCCCTTAAATCTGAGAGAGTTTTGGCACGTGTTTACAACATACTTCCTAGTAACTGGTTCACTGTATATCTGTGTGTATATGTGATGTTAGTTTTATCACTTAGGGATATTAACTGAATTGTACTACTAGAAATTAGTATAAAATGTTAAGTTTTTGATAATAATTATCATCACTTTCATTTACTAAGCATGAATTATCTCCCACTGAGCATGTCTGATGCCCAGAGAGTTGTTGGTTATCCTCATAACTTATGTGCCACTATTGAACCCCTGGGTACATCTGGACTGGCCTTTCCATTTTCTAAAGATGAAGCACTGCACAAGGCATGAGTTCCTACAAACTGACTAATCACAGCAACCTTTAATCTGTGCCTCTAATAAAATCTTTGTTTAATAATATTGAGATTTTGTAAGTCAAAATGAGGCTAAGATTAATTCATTCATATGGTTGTTATTACCTATCAATCAGTCATCAGTCTTTTTTAAATTTTTTTGTTTATTTATTTATTTGAAAGTGACAGACAGAGAAGGAGGGAGGGAGGGAGGGAGAGAGAGAGAGAGGGGAGGGGCGTGCCAGGGCCTCCAGCCATTGCAAACGAACGAACTCCAGATGCGTGCTCCCCCTTGTGTATCTGGTTAACGTGGGTCCTGGGGAATAGAACCTCAAACCAGAGTCCTTAGGTTTCACAGGCAAGCATTTAACCGCTAAGCCATCTCTCCAGCCCCAGTCATCATTCTTAATTTTCTGAAAGACATACCCATGTCCTTGTCATCTTTGCACCCTAAGAAAAAGAAATCATGTATTTAGAAACTGTGGCCATATGCATGAGAAGGGTAGTGAGTCAATCTTATAATTTTGAAAGACACTCAAACTTATCCACAGAACCATTACAAAAAATAATAATAAATGTGAGACTTATAGCAGTTTATCAATGCTGTTTTGCAGAGCTCCTAAACTATTTCTTTTACACTCAACACTACAGATAAGCAAAATGTTATTATATCAAAAATCACTGTGTGTGTGTGTGTGTGTATGTGTGTGTGTGTGAGAGAGAGAGAGAGAGAGAGAGAGGGAGGGAGAGAGAGGTTACCCTCAGATCTATAACAGTTTGGATGAAGTATTCTTAGATGTATTTAGATTTGGTAAGATGAATACTTACTTTCTTTTCTCTCATCCATTGCACACAGAAAAAAAAATACAGCCACATAAATGGTGCCCTAGATATTCATCACTAAAACATCAAAATAAAAAGTTGCCACCCACAGATTTCCCAAGAAGCAAAGCTCATTCCATGTAAATTTATATTCTGGTCTCACCGTTTTTGGATACAAAGACAAAGCCCTCTTACACTAATGCAAAATATGGTGACAGAACTAATTTATATTCATGAACATAGACTTCAACTAAGCCATTAATGCTGCTGATAATATCGTACCTACTGGTCTATTCATTGTGCATCTCCCCTAAGTTTCTCAATAGGACCTCCTGCATTCTCTCTCGGATAATGACCTTGATTTCCACCTCACCAAGAAAGCTGAATCATCGTGAGGGGACTTAGAGTCCTCCCACACTGCGCCTCCCTCTCTCTCATATTTGCCACCTTCTCCCTTCCACTGTCATGCTCCCTCTAAATAGAATTCCTTCATCTTTCCAATCACGGGGACAACTCCAGCCATTTACCCTCTTTCCTACATCGATTCTCACTGCTCTACTGAGGATGTTACAAGTCCACTGCTTTTCCTTCTAAATCAAAACTCAAAACAGAAAATCTCCATTTACTTGAGGAAAACTATTACCTAACTGTAATTGAGATTAAGCCTAGGATCTTTTCCATGTTAGGCATGTGTTTTACCCCTAAGCTATAGCCCTAGCCCTCTTTTTAAGTGTAGTTTGTGGGTGGTATGCCTGTGTGTGTGTGTGTGTGTGTGTGTGTGTGTGTGTGTGTGTGTGTAGATATATGTACCTCTGTGAACACACCAGAGAGAAACATCAGGATTCCTTCTGTATCACTCTTCCAACTTGTATTCCAGAAACAGAGTCTTATACAGAAACTGCAGTTCCCAGTCTTTTAGTTTTATAGGCTCTGACTAGGGAGCCCCAGAGATCCTCCTGTCTCCCTTACTGTTGGGGTACTGCCTTAGTGCTGGGTTCTGGCTTTTTATGTGGGTACTGAGAATTGAACGTAGGTCCTCATACTGGTATAGCAAGTACTCTTACCAGCTGAGCCCTCACCCCAGATCTACCATACTTCTTTGTTCTCATTTGTGGCACCTATTAACCATTTTATTCTGAAATTCCTTTCCCTTAAAAAATCACTTTTGTCCTGATTATTAGTGACCTCTGTCTATACTGCTAACTCATATGGGTACTATGCAGTTCTCAACTTGATGGACTTGATTCAATAAGCTTATTGATAGCATTGACAACTACCTATCATGGACCTCGACATAGGACCTGAAACCTTGAAAGAGATAGAGAAAAAAGTAGGGAGTACAGTTCAATATAAGCATATAAGGATGGAATTTCTCAATAGAATCTTGGTTGCCCAATAAATAGGCAGTCAACAAATGAGACCTTATGAAACCAGAAAGTTATTGCACAGCAAAGGTTCCATGAACTGAGTCAGAGAACGGCCTACAGAATAACAGAAAATCTTCTTGAGGTATATATTTGACAGAGGATTAAAGGGCTCAAAAACTATCAAGTAAATGAACAACCCAATCAAAAAGTAAGTTTTAGACCTAAACAGAGTTCTCTAAAGAAGAAATAAAAATTATTAATAAATATTTTTAAAAGCTTTAAACATCCTTATCCACAAGGGAAATGCCAGTTTAAACTACTTTGAGTTTCTCTGTCACCCCAGTCACATTGTGAGGGGGAGTGAGGAGCACCCTGAAAAGATTTAAATAAGCAAATCCTCAGGTGACCCCTTCCATCCTAGTGAAGAGATGCAAAAGAATGATTTAAAATTATGAGACCCAGACCACTAATGTATTTCTGTAGGATTACAGAAGAATTCACACCCATGGCTTTGTATCTTAATGTGAGATGGCAACTATAGTGACTGAGAGATGAATTCTGTATAAGAGATGACTGAGTTAAATTCCCATCTCTGACACTACGGGAAATAGCCTCTTAAAACTTCAGTCTGTTTATCTCTAAAGTGAAGAAAATAGCAATCAGATGAGGTAAAGCTTATGAAGCACTTGGCTTCACATAGAAAGTGTGTTGAAAACATAAGCCAGTGGCCATTTTAAAAAGCTTTTTCTCTGGGCTGGATAGATGGCTTAGCGGTTAAGCGCTTGCTTGTGAAGCCTAAGGAGCCCAGTTCAAGGCTCAATTCCCCAGGACCCACGTTAGCCAGATGCACAAGGGGGTGCACATGTCTGGAGTTTGTTTGCAGTGGCTGGAGGCCCTAGAGCACCCATTTTCTTCCTCTCTCTCTCTCTCTTTCTCTCCCTCTTTCTTTCAGTCTGTTGCTCTAAAATAAATAAGTATAAATAAAACAAAGGTGTGTGCCACCACATACTGCTAAATTTTTTTTTTTTTACTGCTAAAATTTTTTTTTAAAAAAAAAAAAACCTCTTGCTCTGTTCAACTCAGCAAATGCTTCTAAGCCCCCTGAGACAAACCAATAGTGCCACATTTAACTGTACATCTCTCTGCATGAGTGGCCTGTAAGCGTCTGCCTCCCTCCTCTTGTGTACATAAGCCCTCATATGGAACACAATTTCAGTCTACTTCAGTAAATATGCACTAAATATTTGCTACTTGTCACCTTTCCGCTACATGCTATCATTAATGAACTAAAAAAAAAAAAAAATGAAAGCTTTCTTTAAATTAGATCTCTCAATTGAGAAAGGCAGATAGACTCTTTATCAGACAATTTATATAAATTGTTCGGAGTGGACTTATTGACCCGAGGCAAGCACAAACTGGGGCACACATGTGAAATATAGAGGCAGTGTGATTTTTTTTTCTAATTAAACAAGATACATAGTACAATCTACATTGTCAATCCACAACGCTTTCAGACCCAAATACTCCTCTGTAGGGACATCCTGCCTGCCTTCCCTTACTAAGCAAGCCCTCAGCTGACCACAGTGCGGATATGCAGAGGAAAGGGTTACGGTGGAGAGGCCCAGAGGAGCCCCTGCAGCAAAGCCTTTCCTTGCTTTCCCAGCCCCTACTGGACAGCAGATGGGGTGGTGTCGAGTGTGTGTGTGTTATTGCACAGCATCTCCTTGGCCATGCCATTGGCCTTGTTAATTTAACCATCCTCCACTATTACCCTCGAGTTAGCACACTCTTCTGTATGAATGCCTTTACTTCTTACCAGGGAGCATTGTTGGATTTGATCTGCTGGTATCTGCCCTCCCCCCGCCCCCGCCCCTGCCCAGAGACTGCTATGGCAAATTAGATTCCCAAATCTATCAGCCCAGAGACTTTTGGACCCTGAAAGGACACTTTAAGTCATCCTAGCAATGACAGTATCTATGAAAAATTCACAGCATGCTGGAGTTGGGTTCAACACAGGATCCTTGGCTACGACTTGATATTCACATTCTATGGACCGATGGAAGCAAACTATCTTTCTTTTAAAGACTTTGTGGTCAGTGCATGGGATTTCCACATCCCATGCCACCATTTAAGCCCAAGATTGCAATCTTGCCACTTTGCAACTCTGCAAGTGGGGTGTGATTACAACTATTATAATTTTGCTCATGGAGGGGATCTACTGAATTGTACACAGGTAGAGGACATAGTATGCTTCAAAGTTCAATTCTGAGTTAACAATCCAGAGTTAACACCTACATAATAGGTGATAAGAGATACAGAGAAGGGCCAGCCATGGTTCTTTATGGTCTTCTCACTTGGACTACCATATGACAGATCCTTAGTGGAAAAAATTCATCTAGGGTGTTTTGAATAAAACTCAGCATATATAGGAGAATAAGACCTCAACTAAAGGAAATTGAGATGTCATTCTTGGAAAAGAGGAGGGTTCAGATGGACCCTTAAAGAATGCCCATATTTGATTTGAAGGAGAAAAGTATCTCAACGAATGTAATTGACCCAGGGCCTGAGGGCATATTATTGATGACTCCTGAAGAGCATGGGCAGATGAGAGATTTGCAAAAGAAACCTTAGGACATAAGGCTACAGTTAGAAACCATGTACTGGGGACTGGAGAGTAGTTAAGGCACTTACCTGCAAAGCCTAACAACACAAGCTAAATTTCCCAGTACCCACATGAAAGCCAGATGCACAAAGAGGTGCCTCTCTCTAGAATTCATTTGCAGCAGCTGGAGGCCTTGGAGTGCTCATTCTGTCTATGTAACTCTCTTTCTCTCTCTCTCTCTCTCTCTGCTTGCAAATAAATAAATAAATATTTTTTAAAATAATTCAAATTTCAGAAACCATGTAATGGAATGTCTGAACATCTGACTAAAGAACAATCATTTTCATTTAATGCTGGACTACCTGAAAAGGTGATCATAAGATTTTCTGGATCTATGCCTTTTGTATTGCTTTGTTAAAGCATAAAAAAATAACAGTGTTGACCCATTTTTGTTTCTTTTCCAATCTGTTTTTTGTTTTGTTATGTCCTTCTTTTCACCTGTTTCTTCTGTGCTGTATGTATGTGCATATGCGTGTTCTTCCATGTGTGGGTATGTGCACGTGTGTGGGTGCATGTGTACCAGTGAACATGCATGTGGAGTCCCAAGGTTGGCATTAGGTATTTGCTTTGATCACTCCCCACTCCGTTTACTGGGGCCAGCTTGTTAACTGGAATCCAGAACTCACCATGTAAGCTACTCTAGCTAACCAGCTGGCACCAGAGATTCCCATCTCTGTCTTCTGAGGTCTGAGACTACGGGAAGGCTGCAGCAGGACTCACTGCACATCTACATGAGTTCCAGGCTCTGAGCTCAAGTCCTCATGCTTGTGAGTCAAGAGCTTTATCCACTAAGCCATATCCCTCCTTGACTTTTTTTTTTCTGGTGTGTGTATGTGCGTGTGTGTGCATATGTGTATGTGTGTTCTTTGAGACAAGATTTCACAACGTGGTGCAGGCTGGCATCCTGCATGCAGTCCTCCTGCCTCCTTCTCCCAAGTGCAGAGATTACAGAAATACCTCACTATGTTTACCTCTCAACTGGTTTCAAAATAAAGCAACAGTAGTAACTTATGTGTTGTAAATTGGGGTAAAGGGAATGTCTGAAAGGATACAGTTGAGGAAAAATGCATGAAAAGTGCTCTGGTCTCGTGGTAGGGTGTGGTATTCTTAGTCATAATGAGGCTAAGCATTTAAATAACACTGGCAGGAATATAAATTCGCATACAAATTATGGACCCAGCCTCCTCTACTCTTCTCTGCAGTATTGCTTATTGGTGACTGTAGACTGCACACTGCTAAGACTGCTTTTGTTCATTGCAAACCTTGTTCTTCAATCTGCCAAGCTAGATCCAAGATATACCTTGACTGACATTCATAACATGAAAAAGAAATTTCATTCTACAAAATCCTTTAATCCCTTGGTATGTTAAAGGATGGACATTATACAATCAGAACCAGTTCACCTGGGAATTTGTGAGAACTGCAGTCTCAGGCTACACAGTGATTTCTATGCACACTAAGTTTGAGGAACACTGACCTGTTTTTTTAAACCAAAACTTTTCTGGATCTTATCTATTAGGTTATACCATAAAGCTCATGAATTTGGACAAATCAGAGTCAATTCAGGAGTAGAATCCTGAAAAGCATAACCTACTCCAGCTATCTGTAGAGCGAGGACTTCACAGAAAGCTTTGTCTGCTTGTGGTACCTGGACATTTCCCACTGAGAACTGCTCTTAGTGTTTGTTTGTTGTAGTTATTTTCAGTTATTATTTTTTTAAATTATCTTCAACCTGTGACATCCTATTAATTAGTTTAAGGAATTTATCATGGACTAACTTGAACAAACAGCAACAGATCCCTCTGCTCCCTTATGAGGACAAAAATTAAAGACTTCTGAAAGGAGAAATGGGTCCACAGTGTGACATTTTATTCCATTGTAACAGATTTTATACTCTCTTACATCACAACACTTGGGTTTTATGGATGGTAACTACATGTGCAGAGGTTATCTTTGAGGCAGGACAAATGTTGGCCCATGGCTTGATGGTGTCCTTTGGAAGATAGCACTAGATAACAAGTCTGACCTTCCCTGGGCAAATTATTTCAAACTGCTTGAGGTCTAGAAAAGATCTGACAAAAGAAAACTTGTATCTGGCATGTTCATCTAAAGAGCAGAGTGAGGAATGTGATGCAGTTATGGGGTCAGAGCAATCATTCAGTTTGTCTTTGAAAAACTCATTTCTGAATTAAAAGTGCTTTTGCTGACAAGTATGTGTCTTTCTGTCATTCTGGGAAGTCCCACTGACTCAGGCTTTGAGTGGGCACAGTCCTTTACTTTCAGACAACTTACACTTTGGTGTATAATGCAGTGGCTGTTCCAATTAAGAACCAAAAGGCTTCTAATTATTGGCCACTTGAGTCAGACAAGAGAAGAATGCCTTCCTTCTTTCTGAATGTTTCTCTAGCTAATTTCCTGAAATTTCTGTCTACTTTTTATTGAAAATGTTTTATTTTATCTTGGAAATATTATGGAGAGAAAAATAAAGATGGTTAATCTGATAGAGGAATAAGATTTAGTTCTGAACTTCATAAGTCATCTCAAGTGTTCATCTAGGTGCTTTGTGAGTATGACTAAACAAGATTGTGTATTGTTTTCCTTAAAATGTGTGAGTTATTTCAGTTCAATATTCTATAGAATACTTATATTTGGGTGGATATTTTATTTACTCAAAAAAATTCTATTTATTTTTAGTTATTTGAGAGAGAGAGAGAGAGAGAATGGGCATGCCAGGACCTCTAGCCACTGCAAACTAACTCTAGGCACATAAGCCACATTGTGATTCTATCTTACTTGGATTCTGGGGAATTGAACCTGGGTCCTTAGGCTTTGCAAGCAATGGCCTTAACTGCTAAGCCATCTCTCCAGCCCTTAAATGGATTCTTTATTGTATGACTTCCATTTCTTTAGTGCATTAAATGTTTTATTATAACAGGTATCCCAACTGTCAACTGTGCTGTTAATTTCAAGTATACTGGTTGTAGAAGCCCTTTCCATGCATTCTGATGGAGTAATTTTAAAAAGCGGCTTAAGTGTCTTACACCCAAATTGTAAAAGTCTCAAGCCATCCTCATTAGAGCCAGGTATATATAAAACAAAAGCACTTAGGGTCATACCAACCACCCTGGGAGATATCACAGTATAAAATTAAAATGGTTTGAGGTAAATTTTTACAAATACGATTGACTTTTGTCTACTGTTAACATAACAAAAAAGTTGTCATTTAAAAAATCAATCTTCAGCTGGAGAGATGGCTTAACAGTTAAGGCATTTTCCTGAGGAGCATAAGGACCCAGGTTCGACTCCCCAGATCCCATGTAAGCCAGATGCCCACGGTGGGACATACATCTGGAGTTTGCAGTGGCTAGAGGCCCTGGCATCCCCATCCACATTCTCTCTCTCTCTCTCTCCCTCTCTCTCTCTCAAATAAAAATAAAGTATTTTTTTAAATCTGTATGGCCAGGCATGGTGGAACGCTCCTTTAATCCCAGCACTCTGGAGGCAGAGGTAGGAGGAGGATCACTGTGAGTTGGAGGCAGTCTGAGACTATAAGTGAATTCCAGGTCAACCTGGGCTAAAGTGAGACCCTACCTTGAAAACATAATAATCAGTCTGATGATAAGATGCAACAAAGACCATCTTCAACCCCCTGTACATATGGATTATTCCCTGTGTCACTAACCAATGTTCTCTAGCTCAGCACCTGGTGATAGTTCATGCCTTATGGTTTCTATTAAGTCCTTAAGTAGATATTAAAGACAGATGTATATTTGCAGAGGCGGGTTCCACTCTTACTGCCTTCTATTCAGAGTTAAAGAGGCCAAAAAAAAAAAAAGCATGTCCTACCACACGGCATTTAATTTTTTTTTGTTGTTGATCATTTTTATTTATTTGAGAGTAACAGAGAGAGAAAGAGGCAGATAGAGAGAAAGAGAGAGAATGGGCGCGCCATGGCTGCCAGCCACTGCAAACGAACTCCAGATGCATGCGCCCCCTTGAGCATCTGGCTAATGTGGGTCCTGGAGAACTGAGCCTCGAACCGGGGTCCTTAGGCTTCACAGGCAAGCGCTTAACCGCTAAGCCATCCCTCCAGCCCCACACGACATTTTAAACAAAAGGCGCATTGGCTAACACTAAGGGCACAAGTTCTCTTCTACTGTGAATCCTCATTGTCTTGCATCACTGTTATTCCACTGTTGTAGCAATACACTAAAGTGGTAATGAACACCTTGATGGTGCAAGTAATGGAGCCACATGAGACTTCAACCAAGACAAGATGAGACTGTGCTCTTTCTAAACCGGAAAGCAGCTCAGGCATCCCTGGACAATGGTAATCTGTGTGACTAAGGACTGTATCCATGCCCTCTCCTTGTAGCCTATTAGAGACCTTTATTTATTTAGGTTTTAAGGGCTGGAGATATGGCTTAGCTGTTAAAGTGCTTGCCTGTGAAGCCTAGGGACCCAGATTTGATTCCCAAGTACCCACATAATCCAGATGCACATGGTGACACATGTGTCTGGAGTTGGTTTTCAGTGGATGGAGGCCCTGGCATGCCCATTCTCTCTATCTCACTTTCTCTATAATAAATAAATAAAATATTTAGCTTTTCAGATCACAGAGTAGTGTCATTTTTGTTTCAGACAAAATCAAACCAGGGAGGAAAAGTATTTTTTAACATCATGTTGCAATTGTAAGAATGCATTTTGTTAGGAAGCTATGTTTAAAATGGCACTTCTGTAGATCTCATACACTATGCATTTTACCAACATTTGAAAGAGAATATGTTATCATTCAAAACATGTGCCAGTTTGTACTTTCTGATCCAAGGCTTAAAAGATTTTATATAATTTTAATTCCTCCTCTAAATTTCAATGAATTGGTATTTTGTTGTATTCATGACTCATCTGAATTCATTATGCAGGTTACAGTGTAGATAACAAAGACACCAAATAACTTAGTAACTCCATGTTCGGAATCTCTTATTAAAATCTAACAGATTTTGATTTTCATTGCCTTGATGAAAAGCTTCATTGCATCACTTCCTTCTCATGCCTTTTAAAAGAAATCTAATTATTTGTATTATTATGAAAACTATAAGAGGTCATATACATTTGCATATATTTTCTTTTCGTTTTCAATCACTTTGAGAGACTGGTAAGTATTTCTCTAGAGAAGATTCAAAGTAAGAAGAAAACTAGGTCTTGCTTTCAGCTCATGCTACATGCTGTATTGAACTTTCTTTTGAACTTGACCACCTGGATCAGTGAGATGTTGTGAGTCTTTCATCTTCAGAAACAAGGATGTAAGAGCATGCAGTTGCTTTTCACTTGGGATGTTCTATACTCGGCTAACCAAAATTATGTCACCATGATTTGTCTTTTAAAGCCTAGTGGTAGGCAAGAAAGAGATACAAATATGCTGCAACATTGTGTTGAAGTCCAAAACCTTAGACGTCAACATGTTTTACTGTTAGCTTACAAGCATTTCAGAGGGTTCTAGAACTATGATCAAACCACTGATTGCAGTTTTCTGTACTCATGATTCGTATGAGTTGGTGATGTGGGTTATCGTTCTGAAAATAATGACATCAAATAATTTAGTGACTGTGTGTTAGGAACGCCATGAATGAAATATGAGCAGTTCCTTGTATCTAGTCATAAGACAGCATGTGACTACATGATGTTTATTTTCAATAATTCTGATTTTAAAGTGGATCAGCTAAAATTTGTGTCACTACTGTCAATTACACTGTTGTAAGAACAATTGGATAAGATGACTCCTAAGCTGATTTAGCCAAGAATGAACCCTCCCATGTCTACTGTGACCTACCTAAGGGCTATAGCCTATGCTTCCCATTTATTGCAAATGATTTTTTTCTTGTAGTGTGATTCTGTGTTATAATAAACAATCATAATGACAAAAATAAGAAGTACTAGTAATAGTATGCCAAGTTATAGATGATAAATTAGAGAACAGAAAAGGTAAATTGAGTAGACATAGGAGAGGATATATCATAAAACTGCTAGATATCTTAAAATCTTTCTTTAGATTAAAAAAAAATTCACTTTGAAAGTATTTACTGCTGACTGTGTGCCAGGCACTGTATTGGGAGCATAGGCAAAGGTATACAGTGGATAAATTCCTGAATTAAAATATCTTCATAAATAATTACCCATGTAAATCTGCATGTGTATTAACTAATTATTTTCTTATAGTGTATTTTTGGTCTACCAGGTATTACCTGTCATATGTCTGCCACTTTGACAACACTATGTAGTTAATTCTTAGTAATGCTTCTTCCCATTGAACAATAGACAGGTAACTCCTACACAACCTTTGTTGAAATACTAGTCAGTGTATGAGAAGTATAATGAAGAAAACAAAGTTAAATCCTGAGAGGGGTGTAAAGGAGAACTAGAAAACCAGATACTGTTAGGTTTTACTTCCTCTTAAATAGGAAATTTTGAGGGGTGACTTTTTCAATTCTACTCTTTTAAAGTTGTCTGCATTTTATTTGCATTGCAAAATGTGCACTTTGTTTCTTTTAATGTATTCCATGCTGCATATTTTCTACCAGGATTTTACAATGGGAAAAATGCTCTTTGGGGCAAAATAACAAAAGTTCTTTACTAGGTCATATACAAAATATATGATTCCAAAGAAGTTATTTCCTCTCTTTGCACTTTAGTTTTCAATGCCATTAAATTAAAATAAAATAGTTAATTTGAAATATGAGTGTTCAATACTTAATTTCTATAAATACTGACCTCCTACAAAATTATTGCTATAATGTTTCAGATAGGCCAAGTACTTTAATTGTTCCCATCATCTTTATCTGCTAGACAAGTAGTTCTTAATGTGCAACCTACAGCTGAATTATGTGGGGTATTTATTTTTAAAAATCAGATCAATAAGTTAGTTTCTTGGAAGCTGAATAAGAATCTTGCATGGACACTTGAGTGAATGAAATGGCCACACCCAAAGAGAGGCTCTGTCTCTGTGTGAAAGGGATGGTGTCTGGTGTCTGGTGCCTGGATGATAACACTCCCTATCAACTACATCAATAACTGATAGTTAATACTTCATATTAAAATGATGTGATTATCTTGGTAGTCAAGGAAACTCTTTGTTAGGCTTACTTTTTGGGGGGAATGGTTAGCTTGTTGGCTCACAAAGTCCCTTTTCATGTTTGTATACTACAAATTCAATTTTTTTAAAGTATTCTGTTTCTTAGAGAAAGAAAAAGGCAAAGAGAAAGTGAGAATATGAATGAGTTTGGGTACAGTAGGGCCTCCTGCCATTGCAAACGAACTCTAGATGCATGTGCCACTATATATATGCACTATGCCATTATTTGTGTGCTGAGAAATTTAACCCAGGCCTTCAGGCTCTGTAAGCAAGTGCCTTTTAAGATCTGAGCCATCTCTCCAGTCCTAGAAGCTCAGCTTTATGGTACATTTCTAACTCCCTGGTTTGATCAATTCCAGTGGCTATTTCCCTTTATCCGAAAGTCCAATCTATCTCAAAATTGGAAGATCTATATAAGAATAGATGGGAAATTATATTGCATTTGGGATGTCAGCCTGGACAATGGGTTTACCCTTAATAACATTAGGAAAATTGAAAGTTTTGAAAAATATTGTGATCCTTTAGAATAGACACCTCACTTTTCAGGACTGAAAAGGGTATTTTAATAAGGTGTGAATTCTCTTGAAAGAATTGTTTACTGTAACATTAACTTATTACTTGAGTGTAAAATAAGATCATAAGCCTGAAGGTTTTACATGAAAATAGACATTCTAGTAAGTGGGCCTTATATTAGAATATAATAATAAAATGCTGGTGGCACATAATCAATTAAAATTCTATAATTCTGATTTAAACATATTTTGGTGTTTGCTAGTAAACAAACCTTAAAAAAAATTATTAGCAGGCTGGAGAGATGGCTTAATGGTCAAGGACTTGTCTGCAAAACCTAAGAACTATAGTTCAACTCCCCAGAACCCATGTAAGCCAGATGCACATGGTGGTGCATGCCTCTGGAGTTTGTTTGCAGTGGCAGGAGGACCTGAAATTCTTGTGCTGTCTCTTTCTCTCTCTCTCTTTCCCCCCCTCTCTAAAAAATAAGTAAATAAAATAAAATAATTTTTAAAATTATTAGATATTGTCCAAAACCTTACAATGTGGTTCCAACCCTACAAATAACTTTAAAGAGTATCCTGTATATCAACTTAACATGACTGCTCTTATGAGTAAATAAAACTTCAGACTTCTAGGAAAGTTGCCAGTGGAGCTGGGTTGGGTTTGTACAGAAAACAGAAAATATTCCAGCACTAGCAGAAATAATTTCCAGTTCTGCATAAAGGTCATCTGCTTATTTATTTTCAGAGATGTAATTCTTCCCTTTTGAGGAAAGAAGTAGTTTATTGAATATCATATGCAGTAAAGAGCAGAAGGATTAGCATTTAAGTTACTCATGTCACATTGACTAGGCACATAGCACAAGGCAAACATCTAACATGTTACTACTTTGTACGATACTTTTGAAATTGAGGGGCCACATCTCAGAATTTTAACTTGGATGTAGAAGTTTTTGTTGTTATTGTTATTTGATTCCAAAATGAAATGTGTTGGGCTGCTGGCAGCTGCATGTTTTCTGCTTTGATGCATTTTGAGTCTTCTCGGTGTCTACCTCCATCTCCATGAAAAAGGTTGTCCAGCTAGCCATAAGAGCAGCACTTCCTCTGTAATGTTTTCCGGGCCCTGGCAGGTAGGGTAGAGATAACTCGTCCAGCACTTGGCACTAGTCTTTCTCTTTGTATCATCTTGATGAGTCTTGGATCTCCCTGGTATTTGGCCCATGTCAGTGATTATGAGACCCCCACTGAGGAAGGCCTTCAGTGGGATGAGGATGAGGTCTGTGGTGAGGGAACAGAAAAGGAGCACCCAATGGGAAAACAACCAATCTGCATTTTTCTAATACAAATTATTTTTTTAAAAAAGATAAATGTAATATCTTTTCACATGTAATATTTATAAATATGGTGTATATTTTCTATTTGACAAAAATATAATTGAAGTTATAGCATTTAAAAATTATTAATGTGCAGTAAATTTTATTCATATGGTTCTATACAGTGCTATTTACAGTCTGATGTGTAGTGTTCATTGAAGTTGTTATATCTGAGATGATCTGTTGAAATTGTACTCAGATTCATAGACTGAAGTATCATTTAAAAGAGAACGTGTCTTTTCTATATAGAATCTTCTCCTTAAACACTGCGCATTGATGAGCATCATTTAGAAACCCACCTCCTGTGTCCACTGCTCCCAAGCACTACAATCTATCCAGTTGTATCTACTAGAAATTCTTGGAGCCTATATGAAATGAAAATCATATATAAATATTGAAAACTGATTACTCTTCATGTACACTTATTTTCTGACAGGAACCTCAAAGTTAACAGAATTCATATATTTTCCATGGAAATGAATGGTTTGATAGCATTCAGAACTGCCTGGATGATCTGAAGGAATCACTTCCTTTTGTTTTCTTCTATTCAACATACTCCAGTGTTATATGTCATCATGTTTCATAGACTGAGATTCATAGCCAATTAAAACCTAGAATCAAGCCCCAAGAATACCACTTCTTAATGATAAAATGATGTGTGCTGCTAAATTCCCTAAACCTTTATTATCTTGTGCCTAATTACACTGCCACAAATGCCCAGTTGTGTAAGGTTTCAGAACGGCAGTTGACTTCAAATACTTAATATGCTACTTACATCACTGCTTTTGCGCATTTATAGTGTAGCTTCTATTACATATGGAGTTCGTTTCTAAATAGCCATTCTTGTGTGTATCTGTATGTTTATTTCTTTCTACAGATGGATATACAACTGATGACATTGAGTTTTACTGGCGTGGCGATGACAATGCAGTCACAGGAGTGACAAAGATTGAGCTTCCACAGTTCTCTATCGTAGATTACAAACTCATCACCAAGAAGGTTGTGTTTTCCACAGGTTTGTATGATGGAAAATGGTTAAAGGGAAATCACCACCATAAACTATAGAAAGGTATTTTTTTTTCCTCTTGTGGTAATGTCCTAAGAACCATCGGTATAAAAACTATGCTAGGAACAGTTTCCCACCAAGATTATTTCTACATGATAAATATACAAGTGTTTTCCATAAGGCAGTCCCAGTAAAGCTAGATATTCTCATTGTCTCTGAGTTGACAGAGAAAAGATTAATTTTATACACAGGGTCTAAAACAAGAAATGATTGAGATGAGAATTGTCCCCAACTTTATATACCCCACAGTATTTTCCATTCCTTTGAAGCACTGGGGATTGCCAAGTGAAAGTCTATTACATTTAGCACTTACATGTTATCTAAAGACTAGCGTAAGTCTAGGGTCTCTTCACTTTTGCCTTCTGCTTGACCTAAATACCTTCTCAACATTGAGATTGTTCTGAACTCATCACCACTTTTACTCTGAGCAACAAGGTTGTGAATGGCCAGGAAAATTCATCCATAAAGGATCCAGGAAGGCAGTTATTTTTTGGGTAGTAATTTAGTAGAAGTAAAAAGCTTGCAGGTATAGCTCTCTCCATGCATTCCTTATTGAAATGAGTCCAACAAGCACAGGAATAACTATGACTGCAAGTGTAGATATCTTGAAGGGCCTTTTTACTAAGGATTCATATATGATGTATGGTGGCAAACCACTTCAAGCGGGGAGCTGTGGGTCTTGGTAAAAACACAAAGTTGCCTCTAGTTTACAAAGAAAACCAGAAAGGCTTCATAAATGTGAAGTCTCCAAGTCTCTACAACTCTGGAAAAAGAATTCTTACTTAAAATACTCTAAATTTTATGCTAAGACTCTCTAGGGTTGGGCCAAGAAAACTAAATGAGGTTTTCTTTCAAATAATGAAAATAACCTGCCTTCTGCCATTTGCCAATAAAAAACTTTTTCATGGTCTAAGCCTGTGCACTCTTACATATCTTGTATAAAGAGTTCACTCTCTAGAGCACCACAATCAAGGTATCAGATTTAAGAAATTACTTCTGTTGTTGTTGTTGTTATTGTAAGATAAGTGCTGTACTACTAGCAGGAAACTGATACTGTAGCTGTAGCTCCAACAAATCGTATTCTAAAGCAGTGATTCTCCACTGCTGTGGCAACATCTCTTGGGTACTCTGATGGAAGCAATTCAATTGAACTGAAGAAGTAGGTGTGTACAAGTGAACACCTGCACAGATGCCTCACCACTCATCATAGGCATCTGGTAGTCTATGAAGAGATGTGTTACCACCACCCAAGCTTGCAGCCTTATTCTTCCTGAGGACCAGTTGAAGGAGTGAGCAAAGTGTCCACCTCCATGTCCTGTCATCACAGTTGCAGAGAATAAATGTCATTGATGAAGTAGATGAAGCTGAGCAGGGAGGAGAAAGAATTCTTTACTGCTGCTAATTAAAACTCTAGGGCTCTCAGATGACTTTCTCAAGAAAAAAAAAAAAAAAAAAAACCTGGGTTCTTCACCAGTAAGTAAAATTGCCTTTTAGGGAAGATGTACAAGATGTTTATTGACCTTTAATGGAAAGTATCCTATAATTAATAATGATAATATTCTCAAAATGCTTTTTTTTTAGGTTCCTATCCTAGGTTATCCCTCAGCTTTAAACTTAAGAGGAACATTGGTTACTTCATCCTGCAAACATACATGCCCTCAATCCTGATTACCATTCTTTCGTGGGTCTCCTTCTGGATTAACTATGATGCTTCTGCTGCACGAGTGGCACTAGGTAGGTAGGATATTTTGTGACTATCCTCACTCTCTCTGCCCACCCGACTCTCTCTGCCTGTCTCCACAGTCAGTTTTCTTGCTTAGAATTTGTGATTCATCACAAGACTGGCCCTTACGCATTACCAGAGTTTAGCCTCAAGGCTTTGGCTGAGCTGATTTAGCATCAAATCAATTAAACACAAATTAAAGCTCTTCCCCGTAAAAATTAGTTAACCGAGCATTATCTGTTGATAATGAAAGTAGTTTCTTCTGTTTGATAATCTTATTGAAACATATTTCATGTGATGGTGCTTGCATCGTCACTTAATTTGTAGCTGTTCTTTACCTGAAAAATATTTCCTTCCATCTTCCCCTTACAGGCCCCTGTGGGCAGGAGGACAGAAGATGTCGTGTGTAGCAAAAGGATAAGCAAAAATTAAAGTTTTTATTCCCGCTTTAGAGCAACATACAGGGGTCAACAGACCTGAGTAATGATGCTGGGAAATAATTTCTAGTACTTATCATATAACTGACTTTGATTTTCTGTTGACAAGAAAGGAATAATTATCTCTCTCTCATGGATATTTTTTTCTGAATTCCAAGTTGATAAATCCCATATTGCACATTTTCCTGATATTTGAAATTCTGGCTGTTCCCTTTTAAAATAGTGAATTGTTGGGCTGGGGAGATGCCTCTGTGGCTAAAGTGCTTGCATGTCAGTATCTGAGTTTGGATCTCCAGAAATGAGGCAAAAGCGTATATGATAGCATGCACATCTTTAATTCCAGCCTGCTGCCATGTGAAGGGAGGGGGAGATAGGAGAATATCCTAGAAGTCCACAGGCCAGGCAGCCTGGCAAACGCATGGTGAGCAGCAAGACTCTGCGTCAAAGTGAGGTGGAACAGGAGCTCTGGGCTCAGTGAAAGCAATTGACAAGCAAAAAGAAGACACATGATGTCCTCCTCCAGTCTCCACAGGGCAATGCATGGGTGCACGCATCTACACGCACGCGCACACACACACACACAAACATGTTTTGTCAAACACAATGAATGAATGACAAGGAACTGTGCTAGAAGTTGTTCTCAAACTTCCACATGCATGCAATGGCACACTTTCACCCACAATTATGTACCTGAACACAACACACACACATGTACAAAATATACATATATAATGAATTGTTGGTTTCTTCACCATGTGATTTAAGATACAGCTGTCCTCTTCTGGAAGGTATAGTCTAACGGGAGCAGGTAGAAACAATTGCCACACAAATTATATCACAGGGTAAGTTGGTATGTGAAGAAAAATAATAGGTATGAAAGTTTCAGGAATACCAGGGACTCTTCAAATATTCAAAGCTTGCCTCATTGAAAAGTTATTAGTGGAACAGAGACTTCAAAGAAGATGAAGATCCAGGTCACTGGCTACATGGTGGTACTTCAGATTCCTGCAGTCGGGCTCTGAGGTTGGAACAAGCCAGGAACGTTAGCAGGGCACCTCTGAGACTGCACGTGGGACGTCAAGGAGAGAAATAAGGACACTGGGGTTTGGAGACACGGTGACAGCTTTGCTTTTGTTTTGACTGTCACACAGAGCCAGTGAGCAAGGCAAGGGCGATGTTTGAATTTGTTTTTATTGGGATAATTTTACTCATCATTAGGATTGGACTGTGATTATCCAAGGGTGGGAAGGAAGAGGATAATCTCCAGGAAGAGGACAAGCTATGTGATGTGTTTTCTTAGTGGACCACAGGCTCCCTGTGTATGCTAAACACAGATAGAATACTACTCACTTGGTTATGTGAGGTCTTCCCCAAAACTTTGAAAGATGCATTTGAGAAAGATCAAATTTTATTTTATGTCAGTAGTGCCTTGCACAGGGAGAGTGTTCTGTACCTATTTATTAATGAGAAAATAAACACAGTATACAAATATCCTTCACTCCTGAAAGTAAAATCTGTTGTCTGTTTTATTCATTTTCAAAAAAGAAGTACTTGAAAAATTAGTGATAAGGGGCAAAAATGTTTCATAATGAGATGCTGATTAATAGTAAGGTTAGCATCATCAGGTTTAGTATCTATGTGGTACAGGGCAAACTATGGTTAAGATGATGAAGGGAAGAATGAAACTGAAAGTATTTCAAAATGACTAACACAAAGAATATCTTGGGGCTGGAAAAATGGTTCAGTGGCTAAGGTGCTCGCCTGCAAAGCTTAAGGACCCTAGTTTGATTCCCCAATACCCTTGTAAAGTCAGATGCACAACGTGGTGCATGCATCTAGAGTTCATTTGCAGTGGCTAGAGAGGGGTACTGACATGCCCATTTTCTCTCCCTCTCTCTCTCTCTCTCTCTCTCTCTGTCTCCCTCCGTCTTCTTGCAAGTAAATAACTAAATAGCAAAATTTTTAAAAATAATATTAAAAAAACAAAAGAAAGCAAAAAATACCTGAGACTTGGAGGGTGATACTTCACAGAAAAACTGAGGTCAAGTCTGTATTTCTGTAGCTACCCATGAAATTGTATAAAATCAAAACAAAATTATGGGAGGCCAGAAAGATTGCTTAGTGGTTAAGTTGCTTGCATGCAAAGCCAAAAGACCCAGATTCAATTCCCCAGCACCCACATAAATCTAGATGCACAAGGGGGTGCATGTGTCTGGAATTTGTGTGGGTGTCTAGAGGCCCCAGCATACCTATTCTCTCCGTGTCACTATCTGCCTCCTCTCTCTCAAATAAATAAATAAATAAAGTATTTTAAAACTGTGTTAAAATGTTAAAAGGGATAAAATTAAGTTAGAAAACTACATCCACAAGAAGTCATAGAAGTGAGACTGAACTGCTGAGGTGGGCTTTCAGGTAGTGGTAGAGGTTTGAGGTTCCTGAGTCTGTTTAAATGGTGGCAATACAGCTTCCCACCTGTGTGACTTTGGCCTCTGTGTAAGCATTATATATTTCACATCTCTAGTTCACTACAAAGCCAGATTTCTTCAACTCAGGAACCTGGGCTCCTAAGGTTATTACCTTCCAAGGACAGCTTTGAGAGTAACTGGCCATCATTGTGAAAGGTTCTCACTCAGGTAATCGGTAATTCTGTCCTGACCCAGGGCAATATTTCTAATGAGGACTGTTACAGCAGGCCTGGATTTTCTAACGGGTCAAGGTATTCAACCCAAAAGCACGAGAGGTCTGGGTACTTCTTCTTCCTCCCCCCCTCTGTTTCCAGTTTCCAAATGTTTGTACTTATTCATGTAGATCGTTTGTGTATCTATTAATTTCCGGATTATCACCATTGTTTATAATTTACTTCTCACTATTTATGTGGATTATCTTGTAAACCTTTCAATTGGTGTTCTTTTTTTTTCTTTTTATATTTTATTTATTTATTTACTTATTTATGAAGGAGAGAGAGAGAGAAAAAAAAAAACGGGCACTCCAGGGCCTCCAGCCACTTCAAAGGAACTCCAGACACATGCACTTCCTTTAAATGGGTCCTGGGAAATCAAACCAAGGTCCTTTGGCTTTGCAGGCAAGCATCTTAACCACTAAGCCATCTTCTCCATCCCCTCAGCTGGTATTCTTTATTCCTGTCTTTTATGGTTTTTTCCCCAACTTTACACTATTACCAGAGTCATTTATCTAAATTCACTTTGCTCACATACCATCCTGCTTTCCGTAGACCAGCACTCCACACTGACCTTACTTTTTCAGTTTACATGTTCCTTGACTGTATAATAACACACTCCTCACTTAAACTCCACTCTTCTTACACATCTACTCTTCCTGTTCTATAATGCCCCCTAATGATTTTCTTGGAATCTCTTTAAAGAGCCGTCAGCTCTTCAAAGTCTAACTATTGTGAGGTTTTTCTACTATCAGTGTCCTAAAGTGCACTGCAACATTTTGCCTCCATTTATTGGTGGTCTAGATAAACCCATCCACTACACAGGAAACACCTCAAAGATCTGCGTCTCCTGACGCTGTTGCTAGTACCTTATACACTCATGTCTAGCATAGTATCTAACTCATATTCTAGTCCCCCACTATATAAGTCACTATAAGTAGAAAAGTGTAATTAGGAGATACTTTGCGATGGACATGGGGGTGCACTCCTTTAATCCCAGAACTCAGGAGGAAGAGGTAGGAGGATCACTGTGAGTTCGAGGCCAGCCTGAGACTCCAGAGTGAATTCCAGCTCAGCCTGGTCTAGAGCAAGACCCTACCTCAATAAAATAAAATAAAAGATATTTTCCAAAATGATTCATGATCACCGGAAGTTATTCTACATGTATCTCCACTGACAGACACAAGCTGATATATAAAACTTGCCCAATCAACATAACATGGCATGTACAAATGAATAAAATTATCCTCTCTAGCTATAGTGAGAGCAAAAATAACATAGGAACATTGTTACTGTGGCTTTTTCTTTTCTTCCCCAGGAATTACAACGGTCCTTACAATGACCACAATTAACACCCACCTCCGTGAGACTCTCCCTAAGATCCCGTATGTGAAAGCCATTGACATGTACCTGATGGGATGCTTTGTCTTTGTGTTTATGGCCCTTCTTGAGTATGCATTGGTCAACTACATCTTCTTTGGGAGAGGACCCCAGCGCCAAAAGAAGGCAGCAGAGAAGGCTGCCAGTGCCAACAATGAGAAGATGCGCCTGGACGTTAACAAGGTAAATTTGCAGGACTTGTCTCTTTGCTCCCAAGCATGTGGATGACTGTTAGTGATATGGGTTGGTGGCCTTGGGAACAAATGAGCAAAGTAAGCCCTAAGGAAGAGATGAGTGATTCCCTCCTTTAATTACACAGATCACAAGTAAGGAGGCACAGCTGGCACCCAAAAGCATCACTCAATAAGTAATCCATTAACTGGGTTGTTCAGACCTTCATTGCCTGCACTATACTTTCTTTTTCATATATGTGGATACTACATTATCATTATTTCACATTTCTTTAAATGTGCTCACTTTTTTAAAACTTACCTATAAAAGAAGTTTCATGTTACTCTACTCAATATCACTTGTTAGAAGCTAACCTTAAGTCAATGAATAAAAACTGTGTTACTGAATGGACCTGAGATCTAGATTCTTAGGCTTAAAAGAGAAATAAAAATATTTAGCCAAGCCGGGTGTGGTAGCGCACGCCTTTAATCCCAGCACTCGGGAGGCAGAGGTAGGAGGATTGCCATGCATTCGAGGCCACCCTGAGAATGCAGAGTGAATTCCAGGTCAGCCTGAGCTAGAGTGAGATCCTACCTTGAAAAACCAAAAAAAAAAAAAAAAAAAAAAAAAAAAAAATTAGCCAGGCATAGTGGTGCATGCCTTTAATCCCAGCACTCTGGAGGCCTAGGTAGGAGGGTTACTGTAAGTTTAAGGCCAGCCTGTGACTACATGGGCTAGAGCAAGACCCTATGCAAAAAAAAAAAAAAAAAAAAAAACAGGAAACAAACAAAAATTGTTTAGAAGATATATATATATAAAACCCTACCACCAAGAACCTAAGACTTTCTCCTAGAAGTAACAGACTGGTAGAAAGAAGTATTTTCTCAAAAGACACAGCATGACTTAATGCCTTACTTATCTACTATTTTCCCTTGGACCACTTCTCTGCAGGTAGATCCCATCTTGATTAAGTTAGGCATGATCAAAGACCTCTTACACAACCTTCAATATTTATTGTTGAAGTCAATGGTTATTAGTCTCAATGGCCCAATGAGATCTCATGAAGGGAATTTTAAATAAACTGAAGCCTGGGTCCCTTCCCCAATTCTGGACATCATACATTTTAAAGGTTCCTCAAAATATTCTAATTTGCAACTGTTGCAGTCAGGTTCACATTGCTGTCAGAAATTACCCAACCCAGAGGAACTTGTAGAAAAAAAGGGGGGGGGTGTTTTGCCTTACAGACTCTAGGGGAAGCTCCATGATGACAGAGGAAAATGATGGCATGAACAGAGGGTGGACATCACCCCCTGGCCAATATAAGGTGGACAATAGCAACAGGAGAGTGTGCCAAACACTGGCAAGGGGACACTGGCTATAATACCCAGAAGCTGGCTCCCAACAATACACTGCCTCTAGGAGGCATTAATTCCCAAATCTCCATCAGCTGGGAACCTACCATTCAGAACACCTCAGTTTATGGGATACACCTGAATCAAACCACCACATTCTGTCCCTGGCCCCCATAACCTGATAAACATCCATGATGTAAAATGCAATGCATTCAGTCCAACTTTAAAAGTCCCCATATTTTAAAAATATTTTTCTGATTTATTTATTTATTAGAGGCAGAGAGAGGGGGGAGTGGGGAGAGAATGAATGGGCATGACAGGGCTGCTAGCCACTGCAAACGAACTCCAGATGCATGTGCCACCATGTGCATCTGGCTTACGTGTTGACCTGGAAAATCGAACCTGGGTCCTTAGGCTTCACAGGAAAGTGCCTTAATCCCTAAACCATCTCTCCAGCCACCACCATCCCCATATTTTTTATCAATCCTAATGATGTTCAAATATCCCCAAGTCCAAGGTCTTTAACTGAGCCAAAAAAACCATAATGACACAGAATAAACACTCACACTGCAAAGGATGCTGTAGCAGACAGTTTCAGGTTCACTGAGATGAACTTCCAGACCAGGCACAGTTATGGAGGAAGGGATATTTATTGAAGCTTACAGATCCAGGGTAAGTTCCATAATGGCAGAATAAGCTGGCTTGCTTTCACAGGACCAAACACAGAAAGAAGCAGAAGCCAAAACCCAAAAGCCACACAACATGGCACACTTCAGAAATGCCAGCTAGGCACACTTTGCATATCTTTGGATTGAAACCTGAAACCCACCACCACACCTTAATGCCCAATGAAACCACCTTCAGCCAGGTAGTTGCAGATGCAAACTACAAACTAACAAAAAAAAGAATATGTTGGGGGCCATCTTTTCAAACTACCACATTCTGCCCCTGGCTCCCAATAAATTTATAGCCATTACACATTGTAAATTGTACTCAGTTCAATTTCAAAGGTCCCCACAGTCTTGAACAATTTAAGATATTAAGACCTATAAAAACAAACAAGTTAAACACTTCTAACATATAAAGGCATACAGTAAACATTTTCAACTGGTATAATGCATAGCAATGACAGACTAAAGCAATGCAAACTCAACCACCATCAAGAAATCATCAAACTTCTGCAGTTCAAGTTCAATATAGCCAGAGACTGCTAGTCTCCAGATTTTCCAATTCCACCCCTCCAGCTGGTCAGAGTAGCCAGGGAACACTTCCACCCTAGGCCAACATTGCACTCTATGGTATTCCTTGCATAGTCCTGGTATATCCAAAATGTCATCAGGTCTTCATGCAAACCACGATCCATCTTCCAAAGGCTCTTTCAGCCTCTCAGGGCATCAGGCCCAGCCGCATGCCGCATGTCAGCAGCAGCTCCTGAAACCATGTGCAATTCACGACCACTCCTCATATTTTTCATGCTAATGTGTTTGACAATAGCAGATTCAGTAACCTAAAACCAGTCTCTGCAGGAAATTTAACTTGCTTTAAGTTTTCCAGCTTAAAAATCTTATATATCACGGTCCAATATCTCTAGCCAAGCACATCAGCCAATAACAAATTTAACCTTGATCATACTCTCTGGGCCTCAGCAGCAGAATGCAGCCAGCCTTTATGCCAGGAGCCCAGTTCCAACAAAATCTTCTGTAGTCTTTCCTTCCCCCTAGAAAGCTCATAAGCCAAGCAAGCCTTGAAGTTCAATACTGTCTGCACTTAGCATTCTCAAATTCTCATCAGAATAGTCCATAAAACTTGGCTTACCACTCCAGAAGTCATTTTTAGTTGCAAGCACCAAGTCCATGCCTGTTCCTCCAAAACAAAGGTTCCAAAACATCCATCATAATTGGGTTCACCTCAGCCCACTTCTTGGTACCAAGTTCTGTAGGAGAAAGCTTCAGGTTTGCTGAGATGAACTTCCAGACCAGGCACAGTTATGGAGGAAGGGGTATTTATTGAAGCTTACAGATCCAGGGTAAGTTCCATAATGGCAGAAGAAGCTGGCTTGCTTTTACAGGATCAAACACACACAGAGAGAGAAGCAGAAGCCAAAACCCAAACACCACACAGCACAGCACACTTCAGGAACTCCAGCTATGCACACTTTGCACATCTTTAGATTGAAACCTGAAACCCACCACCACACCTTAATGCTCAATGAAGCCACCTTCAGCCAGGTGGCTGCAGAAGCAAACCACAATCTAATAACAAAATGAATATATTGGGGGCCATCTGTTCAAACTACCACACATGCCATTGGGCATAGCAAAGAAATATTCAACAAATACAAAATTTAAGTAGGGCAAACATCAAACTCTGTAGCTTCATGTCCAATAGCTCTAATCAGTGACAAGTCTCCAAGTCCAATAATTCTAACCAACGAGTCTCTGAAGTTCCAATTCTACCACTCCAGCTAGGCTACTACAGTCCTGGAAAACTTCATCGGAGCCAGCAGCTTTCCTTAGCAGCCAATTCATGATCCTGGCATCTCCACTGGGTCTCCACTGCAACCCAAGGTCCATCCTCATGGCTCTATTGGATCTCCATGCAGGCATCTAGTAAATCTGCTTCACACTGCCCATGGTCGTTTCCACAAGACTGTATTGCAAACTCAATGACTCTCTCTTTCCTGCATTTCTTATACTCCACAATACCAACTCTGGTGCTAATTTGTTAATCCAGGGAAGAATAAAGCAGACTTCGAGGAACATGACACTCCTTGAGCACTCAGGCCCCTTCAAAAGAGTCTACATTCTTCCCGTTGCCCCAGTGCAGATCAGCTGGCCCAGTCTCAAAGTTTGTAATCTCATATAATTGCAGCTCAATAGGCAGAAGTTTTAGCGCAAAGATTTCATTTCTCTGCCATATTCCCCTGCTCGCACCAGTCCATTACTATGCAAAGCATCCTGTACCAGTTCCCAGTACATGGACATAACCGCAAGCCTCTCACACAACTACTTCTAGCCCAATTCAGGCAAAGCTCGTTCTCACCCTCATAAGCCAAACCTCACAGTCCCTAGTTCTTACTGCATTGAGGTCTTTCAACTCTGACAAGAATTTTCATTAAGCTGTACTTACAGCATTGCATGGCATCTCCTAGGCTGAAGTTTCAAATCCTTCCACATTCCTTTGAAAATCCACTCCAAAATGCTAAAGCCAAACAGCCAGGTGTCTAGCAGCAATTGACACCATTCCTCAGTATCAACTTTACATTTGCAGTCAGATTTGTATTGCTGGCAAAAACTACCTAACCAAGAACACCTTTTGGCACAAATAGGGTTTATTTTTGCTTACAGACTCTAGGGAAGCTCCATGATGGCAGGAGGGAAAGATGGCATGAGCAGAAGGTGGACATCACCCCTGGCCAACATAAGATGGCTAGCGGACAACAGCAACAGGAGAGTGTGCCAAACACTGGCAAAGGGACACTGGCTGTAATACCCATAAGCCCACCCCCAACAATACACTGCCTCCAGGAGGTATTAATTCCAAAATCTTCATCAGCTGGGAACCTAGCATTCAGAACACCTAAGTTTACAGGGGACACCTGAGTCAAACCATCATAGCGACCCTGTTTAAAAATCATCACGTTAAGGGTTTAAAAATAGTCTCACTGAAGCCAGCCATACTTTGATCCAAAATTTTTATTTCACCTGATTCCTGTTATATATCTTTCAGAACTGTGTCTTTCAGATACAAGATACACGTATCTATAGTTCTTCATAATATAGTTTCATACTTTTAGAACTAAATAAAATATATTCATCTAAAATCTTCCTAAGTAGTATTTATAAAGTAGTGTGTGGTGTTAGATTTAATAAACAGTTCATGATAATTGGACTAAGAAAATATGAAGACTTTAAACCATCTAGAATTATGCACCATAAAAAAACTGTTTAGTTTGTTTCCATTTTAATATTTCCAACTTCATTTTAACTCCAATTTTAGCACACTAGCCATTGCTACCACTGGAATGAACTGGAGTAAACTCCATGGAAGCTGTTGATTGGCTCACTGCTCACATATCCAGATCTGATTTTTTGACATATAGAATCAAAGACACGTCTTTCTCAACAAATGATATTTAAGATCACACAAATCTTAACTATAACTTTGAAAGCCAGTGCCCCTTGAAGCCTGGGGGATTTATAGTTTCTTTTGAGTGCCCATACTTTCACTTCCTGGAATCTGTGGGCTGGTAGGTGGACACAATGGGAGGCTTCCTGGAATGGCTTTCTTATAGTACTTTCAAACCCATTCCATGATCCTCCTGATATTGTATTCTTAGTAGAGAACTGAGAAAGAGTACACTATCTCAGAGGACTGCAGTTTGAAATGATTTTAAATAATTGCCTAATGCAAAGCTGACTTAATAAGATAACATCTGATCTCTTTTTACTTTCATTTACCCAAAGTTTTCATACCAATTTGCACTTAAATGATAAAGTTAACCTTCTAGTGGGGGAAATTTCATATAAATGGAACTGAATAGCCTTGAGTAGTTCTAAATTCAGTTGTTTCCAGAAGGAGGTAGAGAAAGCTTCAGTGGACAAGGTACCTTACAATAATGAAAAACCCTTACTCCTGGCTGAAGTTGGACACAATGCAGGTCTCAGGGCATGAAAGAACATAATAAGATGTATAGAGATCTCTCAGTGCAATGGTTTTTCCAAACAGGGTTGATTTGTGTCTCTCAAGGATTCCATGGCACTGTCTAGAGATATTTTTTGTTGTCAGACCAAGAGATGGCCTTGCTACTCATGTTGCTGGGTGAAGGCCAAGATGCTGGTTAACATTCTGCGCTGCCCAAGACTGCTCCTCACAGCAGTGAAGGCAGGATCCAATTCAAATCCCAAGAATCCAACCTCCCTATTTCAAACATGAGAAACTGAGGCCCAGAAAAAAATAATATGCTTCAGTTATTTTCAATAGTCTTTGACAACATTATTTCACCATTTTACCTGATTAGTATGTAAAACAGTGAAGATATCAGGAGTTATGATTTAGCAAAATGGTTCCACCTAAATAACCATTTGGAAGTCAATCAGGCCCAATATTTTTCCTCCCCTTTAATGGCTGTGTGTAACAAAAAAGTCAACTTGTCTAGCCTTTCAATTCATCCTCTGTAAAATGAGGTCAGTCCTACTCACAATGTTACTATGAGGATTATTGTTATAATATATAAAAAGATTAACAGAGTTCTCACTAATTAGTAATCATTCAAGATATGATAGGTAATAACAGAATATTAACATTTTATGTATGTCAAACATTGTTTTAAAACATGAAATCGACCTTCTCTAGACCAACTGGCACTGGTTTCATAGTCTGCCATCCCTAAAGGAGAGTATTGACTAGAAAGGGACATATATCAGAAACTGAAATGATAAAGAAATCAAATTGTTTTCTCAATGATGGTTAGCAGTAAAATTTATAGCAAACTCACTATGTCAAACTTCATCAGTTATTTCCTATGATATTTAACAGCAAGCCTAATTAGATTAAAATAGTAAGATGCTCACAGTTGCATTTAGGATGCTCAGTGTCCTTTTCAACCCAGCATGAAAGGTCAGAGGAGATCCACTTTGGATTCTGACTGTACAATCCTTTCTTTTGTGTCAGTGTCATGAATCATGCTACTATTTCTTATGAAGAATGTCCCTTCTTTTCACTGCAATGCTAAAGTTTTGTTTTTTTTTTTTTTCAAAAATGGAAGACATATAACTAACTAAGCATTGTTGTCTGCTCTGACAAAAATCAGAGGCTAGGAGAAAGAATAAATTATTTTATTTTATTTCTACCTTTGATAGTTTCCCAGGAGAGAAAAGAGTGTGTCTGTTCACATAAGGCAACTTGTACATTACTCCTGAGATCAGGACAGGATCAAGTGGGAAAGTCCCAAAGGGGAACGAAATGGTACTTTAGCATGTATGTCCACATTTCCCTCTCTTCTTGTTACTACATTCTCTTCATAATCTTTTACATTTTGAAGAAAAGAGCTTTCAGTTTTTAAAACAATCCCCACTCTGTCATTTGAGAAAAAAAAAAAAAAAAGGAGAGAAAAGCCCCAAAGGAAAATGAACTAGCCGCGGATGCACAGCAGAGGTTATGAAAGCTCCGAGGCTTTCTCTCATCTTCCTACCCCAGGCTTTCTCTCATCCTCCTACCCATACGGGTGTGTGTTCCGCTGTGCTGACGAATGCCAATGCAGTGAAACTGAAAGTTCCATCCACTTTAGTCCATAGACACATTCAGCTTAGAATTCTCACCTAAATCAACTCCACCTTCTAGCACATGCAAAGCCCATAACAAGTGCCAGCCTTAGTTGCCTTCATGTGACAGATTACAACATAGTAAGATTTTTTAACAAACTTCAAACCAACATTGAGCTCTGCCGATATTTTCCTAAGTATCCCTGGAAGTATTTCAAAACATACAAGTCCCAAAAGAAAGTAAAAGGAAAAGAGAAATATAACTGGATGTGGTGGTACACACCTTTAATCCCAGTACTCAAGAGGCAGAAGTAGGAAAATCACCCAGAATTCAAGGACAGCCTGAGACTACATAGTGAAGTCCATGTCAGCCTAAATTAGAGTGAGATTCTACCTCAAAAAAAAAAAAATTAAAAAAAAAAGAAGAGGAAGAAGAAGAAGAAGCTGGACATGTTGGCACATGCCTTTAATCCCAGCACTAGGGAGGCAGAGGTAGGAAGATGGCCATCCTGAGACTACATAGTGAATTCCAGGTCAGCCTGGGCTAGAGTGAGACCCTACTTTGATAAAAACAAATTAATTAATTAATTTATTTATTTATTTATAAAAAAGAAAGAAAGAAGGGAAGGAAAAGAAACAAACAAATAAGAAAGAAATATGTAATCTTGATCCTGGTATTATTGGCGAAGTCCTCCTGTTGTCACTTGAATTTGCGTGTGTGTGTCCTAACAATTTCCTTTTGATTGATGTCCATGTCAGTTTTGCTCATGGCTTCAAGATTTCAGTCCTCTTCTTTGCTCTCAAGGTTTTATACTATTTCCTGGTTCATTTTTCTGTCAATTACTAAGTATATGAACATTTTGGAATCTAGTTAGTATTGCCTTTTCAGTCTTGGCTACTGCACATTTAACATGCCTCCAATATCATTACTGTAGCAAGAAACCCACAACCACCAGTTGTTGTTGTTTTTTTTTTTTTTTTTAAATAAAACACCACCACAAAAGATTGCTCTGTTAGTGGGTGTTCTTTATTCTGTACCTATGCTGTTGTGACTCTATGGTCTTTATCTGTCTTGCCTCATCTTTTATAATGCAAAGCCATTGAGATGTTTTAAATCTATTTCTAATTGTATGCAATTAAATTTTCAGAAAAATAGATTGTAGAAGCCAACTAATTAGCATTCTCTTACTTTCTATTAGCATTGGTCTTTCTTTATGCTTTTGAAGACCAGTAATATTTATCTAAGTCCAGTTTACTTTAACTACCAGTGCTAATCCAGTGACATCAGTCGACTTAATTAGCACATTCTCTACTTTGTCTTCCAGATTTTTTATAAAGATTATTTACAAAATGGGACCCAATATCGATCCTTGTGGGACCCTACTGGAAACCTCTCCCCAACTAGACGGACTACCAATTACGATTTCTCTCTCTATACGGTTAGATAGCCAGTTTTTAATCCATTTACTTGTATTTCTGTTGGGACAAATTTGCTTAGCTGTTCCCTTTAAAATAATGTTTGGGTTCTATGAATTTAACTTATGGATGTGCATCCACAGAGATTTCAGCTTTGTAAAATGTCTTCATGAGTCCTAGTGGGATTTCTCAATGTTGAATTTTCTATATAGCTATGGTGGACCAAAGTCTCAGAATTTCATTGATCAACTATTGTGCTAGGGGGAAAAAAAAAGCAAATGGTCTGCATTTTGAGGTTTCTTTTTGCTTGTATGGTGTGGATATGGTATTATTACATGTCTTGGTTTTGTTTGTGGTAGGGAGTGTCGATTAGGTGAGTGAGTAGGGAGTTAGACTTTTCTTGTAGTGGTTGGAATACCGGATTCAGGAACCCATAGTTTCTGTGGTAGATTGTTGATTTATGCTAAGAATGTGAGGACTGCATCAAGTCCTTGCTGCTTCATATGTCATTTATCTTATAAATATTACCTTGGCAGGGGCAACAGTGTTGTAATCATGGATAAGATACCATAACTAAATTGTTAAAACTTGTGATTTAAATGAATTTCAAAGAAAGTCTGCATTTAGCTAACATCTAGAGTTTAGTTTCTTAATCTTCATGTTTATGTTCATAATTGGAAAATTACCATTCCTACTGCTCTCCAGTGGAGGGAAAGAACATAGTGAGGATAATTCTCACGATTCCAACCTCTCATCCACCACTGGCTGTAGTTGTGATTTTGTTTGTTTGTTTTGATTTTTTCATGTTCATTTCCTGATGTTCATCCCCATCAGGAAATGCTTACAATGAATGGCTATCAATGTCTTCTCTGAGGACTTAATGTCAGATGAGTTTCTGTTACCCTATCTTTTAAATGTTCTGCTTTTCCTTTAGTTTGTGCCTTTGACCAGAATTCCTTGCTACCCCATAGTTTTGCTTTGGGCAGAGGTCAGATATGGATAATCTCAATCATAGCTAATTTGTTTTGGTATCTTGTAGCTGTTTTATTTGCTTACTTATGATGACGTTACCTGTAAAATGGTAATAAGTTCTGAAAGAAGAGGCATTGGAAATTTATTAATCATTGTTATAGTCAAAATCCCTTCAGAATTGTGGCACCTACTCTGTCTGAGCTTCTAGACTGTTGTGATTATGTTGCTGGTACTGTTCCTCATCCTATTGAAATTAAGGTAGACTGACTTGACTGAGCACCACTGTCTTGAATGCTAATCATGTTAAAAGAGATATGGGTAGAAATTGGAATATGGACCCAAAACAATGTGTGAGGAACGTTTTTATATTTAAAAATGAAATCATAGCATGCTACATGACTTGTCTAATAATGGGGCAAAAACTCAAGAAAATTCAAAGCATCCTCCCACCATGAGGGTATTTTGAATGAAAATTACCTCTTTGGTACATTAAATTGTGAAATTGTTGGCTTGAAAGACTTAATATGTATGTCTATGAATTATTCATCAGGTCTCTTGTTTGTCAAGAACTCTTCCTCTGTTTTATAAACCAATGGGTGAAAGAATGTTCCATGATATGCATTGAAATGTGACGTTTAATGTTTTCTGCTTTTGTATGTTTTTCTCAGATTTTTTTATTCTGTCTTTTGAGTCCTCCTTTTAAGTTCAGATTCAGAGTACAAATTGATAATGAATACAATTTAAAGAAGGCTTTATTTATATTAAAGCTGTAATCTGCTAAGAAGGCAGCAAGTACATGATAGTCAGCAGTACCACAGTGGTGGGAGTTTAGAGTCAGACTGAATTGGGTCTGGATTCAGACATTGTTTCTTATGAGCTGTGTGACATTGGATATTTTTACCTTTGCATGTTCTTACTGAAAACTGAAAACATTGACTTCTGCCATACAAAGCTGCCAAGAGGTTTAAGTGAAATAATTATATTAAGGGTTTTGTGCTATACCAGACACAATGTGCTCAATTAAAATGTGCTATTATTCTTGAGAGGGTAGCAGAGAGTATGTACCATGTCAGGCTTACTACAAGTTTTCTAATCATGAAGCTAATTCGTAATTAATTCAAACACAAAACCAACCACATACCTCCACAGGCATAACCATGAACATTGCCTCTTACTTACATGTAGCTACATTTTTTATATAAATCACTTTATCAAAAAATTGGATCGACTGCTACTTTTGCTTAATCTTGCATATCTTTTAAGTATAAATCAAATTAATGACTGTATTTTACTGACTGCCAGACCATTATT
This sequence comes from Dipus sagitta, assembly GCA_036346955.1. Taxonomy (NCBI): domain Eukaryota; kingdom Metazoa; phylum Chordata; class Mammalia; order Rodentia; family Dipodidae; genus Dipus; species Dipus sagitta. The sequence continues at coordinate 54,469,009 of CM070777.1, forward strand.
TATTTAACACTTAGAGAGCACTCATTGTTCAATGTGTGCATTGTTTCTGATAACTTTAAATAAGCATCCCATTATTGACATATTTGCATCTGATTGCTTGATCAAAGCTTTATGCTTTTAAAGTGAAATGTCGATGTACGTTTACGGATCATTCTCTATGCTGTTTTGGCATAGTTTACACAGCTGCTATCATCATGACAGAGTTTGGTCACATCTACATCTCATCTCTAAAATGATAACAAAAAACAGAAAATTGTTTAACTGTGCTCAACTGTGCAAAAAAAATTAAAATGGAGAGATAGAAGAATAAAAGAATCCTACATTCATTGTCTCTGTTTTCTGTGTAATAGCCACTGAAAATAAAACATCAATAGTAATAAAAAAAAAAACAGCAAACTCAAGTTGAAGCTCTGTGCAGAAGCAGAGGTATGTAGGCAAACCCAGAATTAAGACAGAGTGAAGAGAAATCTACCTAAGTGGTAGGTTAACAAATGAGAAAACCCAGCAGCAAAGCCCGCATCAAGATGAATAATCTAAGCAAGGAACCAGAATAGGAACTATAGGGGAAGATTCCTAAATAGGCTGGACATGGAGACAACATTCAAAAGAAAATAATTACTGTTGTTGAAGAACCATACATCTCAAGATAAATTTAAAAACTTATATAACAAAAATACCCCCCCAATTAAACTGAAGGGGAAAGAAACAAAACATAATCAGGAATGAGATGATAAACGGGGAGACTAAAAGGGAGAAAATGAAGGTAGAGCAAACTTTACAGAAACTAGCAGATGAATATAACAAAAAAAGGGGGCTATGCTTGCATCAACATAAACTAACAGGATTGACAGGAAAAATTGACTTCGAATGCAAGAGAGCATCTGCCCTAGAATATTTCCACAATGAAACTTTTCAAACATTAAAACCCAACTACCTCCAGTGGTGAAATTCTTGCAGGTCACAGCAGAAAGAAAAACTTTTAAGTGATTTAGAATCTCTCAACACATAAGGATGATGCTAAGCTTTATCAAACAATAAGATTATGAGGGAAAATATGTACCTGAGTCAAGAATGAATATTAGTGCCAAGAAGAAAAGCCTTCAGCATATATGTCAGCTTGAATCTATGCAATACTCAAAACCAAGCTTTAAGATCACCATGGATATTCATTTAAAATATGAGGACAATATTATTCATTACATAGAGAAGTGGAACGAATAACATATTTACACCCTTTCAGTAGCTATCAAAAAGACTACTAATTAAAATTCAGCATTCATTCTTGGTGATAAATATAAAATACCTTAGTTAGCTAGAAAGCAGTTAGATATGTAAAAGAAGCTAAAGCCAGCCAACATTAATAAAAAGCAATATGGCAGTTTTCAATTTCACAAAAGATTCACCATTTGTAGCTCCTGAAGTTAGGATGAGTCATATATAATATATTTACTTTTTCTGTCTTCCCTTACATATGTATGCTTGGATGTGCATTTATGTGTATGTGTTTTATACTTGTATTTATTTTATACTCAATATAATCTAAGACTCTAGAAAATGTGGTAAAGTTTCCACGATCATGAAAACAGTGGCTCTGGAGAAAATTCTGGAAGGGTTATGCAACTGTGCGTTCCTAAACCCTAAGAATTAAGGGGTGGCACCAAATTTTTACTAACCATCTTTCTAGTAATAATGAATGATTTGTAAGTAGAAAAAAAAAACAATATCCCCAGCAAGTACTTTCTTATGTTCCTAAAGTAATTATGAATTGTTATGACCTCTGCTACAGAGAGCTTTGTAAGGCTGCTTGATGCTTGTTTAATTTTGGTGATGGGCACCGAGGGAGACATAACAAAAATGGACCCTGACATAATTTTTGAAACCTCCCTCAGCCACAAACAAGCTGTCTTTGCCTTATAACACTTCCATGAGGTCCTACTGCAGAATATTTCTGAAAGCTAGATGAGCTTCAAGGGCACTTATATCATGTTTTCTCATCTGAATGAAAGAATACCCACAATGGCTCCCTACAGGGAATTTGGGGCTGAGAATGGAGTCAGGGGATTGAAAGCCAGCTAGTCCCAGACGCCACCCTGAGGGTACATTGTAATAACCAGTACTCATGTGGGAACATTACGGTGCATTACATGTTATCTCAGCCCAGGAACAGAGATGATGAAAATTATGGTGATGATGATGATGATAGTGCATATTTGTGGGGCAGTGTGATACAATTGATGTGCCACACATCTTATTTAGATTAGAGAAATTCATGTTTCTTTTCTCTATCACATCATCTATCATATTATGTTAGAAGCATTCATGTCCCTTTGTTATAGCTCTTGATAAGATAATCAAGGTTATCACAAGCTGGCCACACAGAGTGCTACATTTTCCTCCCCCCATATTTAGTTTGTTACATCTTACCCTTTATATTCCTTATGTACCACACCACTCACAACTTTTAGTAATCATAATTCTACGTTTAGATGTACATTTTTGTTTTAGTTCAGAGACTATTTAAGTTAACACTTTAGAGTGCCGGCCCACTGAAATCAAACACGTCATGTTAGGCGTGTCTACATGTAGTCTCTCTGCTATACTTTGTTCCTCTGGTAATAGTCCTAGCAGGGCACCATTAACATTCTCTCGCAAGGAAAACAGGTTTGAAAGGGCCTTTATGAGCATGCTGATCACGCATTGAGTGTTTATCCAGTGTTATCTCCTGCACATTTGTATTATGGGGCATAAAGTTCTGCCATGAAATGGTGGTTTTAAGAATTACATGGGAATAGAAGTAAAAAGTCACTAGTACAGCAGTTGGTGCCTAATAAGCAAAGGATAACTGTAGCTTTGATCATGAAAACACCACAAGTACAGAACAGACACTTCTGGTTTTTAGACTTGCGTCTAAATGCAGTACTGTAGTCTCACTCAGTCTGCTGGAATCACCTGTTGCCCCTGCAATACTCTCTGTAATAGCAGCAATCCTCAAAATGTCCAGTGTGCAATACAGATGACATACGCTACTGAATTTCAGAGAAGAGAAATGGTACCTTCAGGTGTCTGTTCAGGGAATGCTTCACAGAGTGAATGGTACAACCCACCTCAAACAATAGAAAATGCAGAAGTAAGACCAAGATGTCCCTTAGTCTAGCTAGTGTATATAAGAATACACCACATAAAAGTATCATTTATCCCTGGAAAGAAGTTAAAGTTTCAATCCCTAGAAAGAGGAGGGAGAGACATGTCCAGAACTGCACAGCAGTTAAATAATAAAAGTAGATCACACGTCAGTTTTCCAGTATAATATACGCATACATATATATCCAGTTCATAGCACTGTTTCTATTGCTGACTTGACCTTACATAACAACCTGAAATGTATTCCCTGAATCTCTTTCTTCCAACAAAGTATATCCAGAATCATGAACACACAGGAAGACATTCACATTGTGGAAATGGTTCTGCCCATTGCTAGGTGGAGTGAGTCATTTCCTGCCTCTGAACTGCTAATCATAACAACTGAAAGTTGATATAAAGTTTACATAAATATAGGAGCTGGCAAATTCTCCTCTTTGAACTACCCCACTGTCCACTAGCTCTAAGCATACTTGCATGAGAACATCATCGTCAGTTCTGCAACGACTTTAGAACCTCCAGTGTCCTAAGAAACAGTCCTCAGCTCCATTCTTCATTCAGCACCTCAGAATCTCCCCAAGAAGATAGATTTTAGCAAGTGCCCCAAATAATTCAGAGGAGCACCAACAATTTAAGCTTGAGAATTTACTAGGTGTACTTATAGTTGTTGGAATTTCCTCTGATGACCAACATTGAGGCCCAGAATAAATCCAGCTACTCAGCTAGTAAGTGGAAAAACTGGGAGTTGAACTCAGGTTTTTTAGTTTGTTTGTTGGGTTTTAAAGATATTCAATAGATTTTTCAATAGTCATGGAGCCGTTGAGGGTTGGGGTTTTGTTTTTAGAGATGTATGAGTCTGATGTTCTTTCCTATCTTCCGAATTCATATTTGTTCTCATCCTGTAACTCACACTGTGGCCTCTCTGTTCTGGAGTTTAGCCTACTTTCACTGCCGATCACCTTCAGGCCTCAGAGCCAGGGGTGATTTCCTGTGAGAAGGAAACGGGGGATTTTTGTAAGGAGAAGGTTGGGGAGGCAAAGATGATGATAACTTGACAAGTTCTCACTAGGGTAATTCACCACGTAATTGGTCAAATGCACACATCACGAGACTACAGCTGTGCAAGGCATCCTTGGTTGGGGAAGAGTTCACAGCTCCCTCTGCAGCTGCCTCTCCCACTAAAGGTTTAGTTGAAACCGCATTTATGATTAGCTCGGCAGCCTGAAAGAGGAGCACAGTATGTGTGCATATATGCATGTGCCCACTATATGTGTGTGCACGTATATGTGTGCATATGTATGTGTGTAGGCACATGCATCAAATGACTTCTTCCCCTTTACAATACAGAAGATAATGAGGCCATTTCCCATACTTAGAGAGATAGTCATGATTCGAGGAATCTGCTTTTTTTTTTTTTTTTCATTACATATACATTGAATTTTAGAATGTTGAGTGCCAAGGTTAGGGTTCGGTGACTTACCTCAGTGCCTCTCAATCTTTAAAGTGCCCAGAAGTGTCCAAGGGACATCGTTAGAGTGCACATTCCTATTCTGTAGGGCCTGAGACAAGACTTGAGATTCTACAATTCTCACAAACTTCCCAATGAGGAAAAGGCAAGGGAACCGTGGACCAAATGAAGGATGTAGCAGATGGAATGCAAATGAGTTATTCTCTTTGAGTACCGAGTCCGGGTGAATCATGGCTGCTGCTTGAGAGCTACACTGAGAGTCCAGCAAGTGAGCGTGGACCCACAGGCCAGCTAGCACTGCCCAGCATAGGCTAAAAGTAGGTGTCATCAGCTTCCAACCTTCTCTCATGTTACATACAGAAGCCAAACCCAGAGACCTCAGTGGCTTACTGAGGCTCTCTCAAGCTAGTGAGAAATTGAACTAGCACTGAGGAAGCTGGAATGTAAGCCTAGATTTCTTTTGCCTCTGAGTGGTGCATTTTAATCACAGATTGCATATGAAGCTGTTTAAAAATAATTTCCATCAGTTCTATAAATGTCACAACCAGTCACAAAATCTAATTTGAATTCCACAAGCCAGGATACTCAAATTAGCTTATCCTTTGAAAGGCTCTGCAACTTTCAGAAAAGGAATTTCCTGGCCCTCAGTTTTCTTTGTTCATAAAACAGACAGGACCATGCTTAGTCCTTCCGATTTACTCTGATGTTGTATGAGCCAGGAGCTGAAAGACGTGAAAAAATTTTGATGAAACTTTGGTGACTAAAATAAATGCAGATGAATTTTATTTAAAATGCTCCAAGAAAAACTTAAACTCCCCTTTAAAAGTTATTAATTGGGGGTCTGGAGAGATGGCTTAGCAGTTAGCATGCTTGCCTAAATAGCCAAAGGACCTGGGTTTGACTCCCCATGACCCTCATAATCCAGATGCACAAGATGGCACATGTGTCTGGAGTTCATTTGCAGTGGTTGGAGGTCCTTGAGTGCTCACGCACACACACTCTCTCTCTTTCACTTTGCCTCTCTCAAATAAGCAAACATAAGTGAAATATTTTAAAAGTTACTACTTTTATCCAGATGTGGTAATTTACACCTATAATCCAAGCAATAAGGAACCTGAAGCAGGAGAATCACCATGAGTTTGAGGCTGTCCTGGCCAATGTGGAATGCATAGGGCATTCCAGGACAACCAAGGCTATCAGATCCTATCTCACAATAAATAAATAAAAACTACTACTACTTTTAAATATCTTATTTATTCATTTGAAAGAGAGAGAAACAGAGGGGGAGAGAAAGAATGAATGGGCATGCCAAGGTATCCTGACACCACAAACAAACTGCAGACACATGCTCCACTTTGGGCATCTGGCTGTATGTGAGTACTAGGGAATCTATCCCAGGTTATTGGGCTTTATAAGCAAGCACTTTTAACCACTGAGCCACCTCTCCATTGAAAGATTACTACTTTTGAATAAGAGTATCTACACACACACACACGCACACACACACACACACACACACACATACATACACAAAGTCTTACCTTAATCTTAGGTGAATTTTATCTGAAATATTTGCTAATTCCTATTATGAATCTTTTTATTGACAATTTTGATGCATATGTATATTGCATTTTGATCATAATCCCCTCACAACATTCTCTCTTGCCTCCCTCTCCCACTGAATCACCTCCTCCCTCTAGCCAGTCACTCTTACACTTTGATGTATTTTTTTGTCCTTTTGCCTTCCATGAGGGCATGTTGATAGGTACAATTTTGTGAATTAATGACAGTTGCTCTGAGGTTATGAATTACAATTCTAACAATTCTAATTTTCTACCTATTTTTATTGCAAATGGTGAGAGGGAAGAAAGAAGGAAGAAAGAAAGGAAGAGGGAGGGAGGGAGGATGAATAGAAGGAAAGAAAGAGGAAAGGGGGGAAGTGAGGGAAGAAGGAAGGAAGGAAAGAGACAAACAATCCAGCTAGCTAAAATTTTGCTAACCACATCTTGCTCTGAGAGTCCCATTAGTAAAAGGCTCTGTATTTCCCCTTTCCTGCTCAAAAGAAGAAATGCTTATTTTTAATTTTTATTCAAATTTATCCAAAATTAATCTTGCCTTCTCATTGGCTTACTGGACTTAGTCTTTTTCATCACTGGACCAATCACTGCTAAGGAAAAGAAAGTGTTGAAATTGGCATAAATCAATCAAACTTGCACCTGGAATGGGAAGTCAGTGTCTTCCACAGCTGCAATTCAGCAGACAGCTTCAACTAGAATATCTGCTGCAAGAAGCAGGGGAAAAATACAAAGAATTAGTTTATCTTCCTAAACAAGTCAGTGAATTATGTCTTCTTCCCTGATTGTAGAAGGTCAAAGTTGAAAGTTATATTAGCCATGACTATATTGTTTTTCCATATCTAATTGTATGCTTGGCATGATGGTAGATTATCTGTGTTAGCATTTCATTATTTTAACAAACTCCAGAGGCAAATCAACATATAAGAAACAAAACTTTATTTTGCTCACACTTTCAGAAGTTTCATCCACTTCACATTGCTCCTGTTGTTTTGAGCCTGTGGCAGTGCACATGGGGAGAGTAAAGCAAGAAGACAAAGGGCTGAGTTCTCACAATCCCATTCAAGATCTCCCAGTATACCTCTTATGCTCCCCCCCTCAAAGCACCATAGCCTGGGTACCAAAATTTTAGCACATGGGCATTTGGGGGACATTTACAGTCCAAATTACAACACTCTTTAGACATCATATCTTAAAACAAATATCTTCCAAATAACATCTTTTCATTTTGCTTTTTCTTATGCTTATAAATTACCATCTAAAGTAATGGATTTCATTATTGTATTTCCATGCATATTAGTTCTTACTCATTCTCCTCAACCATTCACCTGGCTAATTCTGGCTGATTGATGTTCTCTCCCCCACACTGTCAAGAGCTCCTCATTTGCTTCTAGGTCATATGTATTCTATTGACCTTTTTAATTTTTATTTTTTTCGTTTTAAAGTTGAGGAAACTGAGGCTCAATGAACTTATGGAACTTTACCAAAGATCACACAGCACAGCAAACTCTTAGATGAGCTAGAATTCAAAACTGCCACCACATCTCATGTCTTCCAGATGTAGCTGACTACACAAATGCCCTGCACACTGGAATTCAAAATGTGACTACTTCATCTACAGAATGGGAATTGAATATTATCATCATCATCATGATGAAGCTGCTGTTATCAATGAGTTTAATTTGAAGAAAAACTTACTTCCCATATACAAATGAAGTTAGAAATGGTCTGTAAAGAGTTGTGCTGATGGGGGCAAACTGAGCTTTCCAAAGCACTGTCTGATTCTGTTGGCAGATAATAAGTGGAATAATTTTAGTTACTTCTTGCCTCTGCCCACTATAAGCATAGAGAACCCAATGAGTTCTCACAATGAAGTATAGGGAAGAAACAAGACTTACTTTACTTCCTGGGAATAATGAGCTCTTGACTTTAGACACTTTCCTAGCATAATGAAACCAGATCAGAACCTGCTCCCTGCTATTGCATTGTAGCGCAGAGAAGCATGTCTGGTCGATACATGGATTTGGCTTGCAGGTATCCCTGGAGGAACTTCTGGGCTTCACCCTCTCACCATTTCTGCAAAAGTCTAAGATGGGAATTGGTTTCCCAGATCAAACCTTTCCTGGTTAAGACATCACATGAGTGTATTTCTTAACCCGCTTACTTCTATGGTAAAAAGTTACTGCTGATTAAGCTCCTCATGTGAGCACTGTTTTAACTGTTTATACAACTCATCTCATTAAATACAATAAATTATTTTATTTTACCTTAGAGGAAACAGGCTCAGAGAAGTTAACTTTCTTAGGATCACAGTGTTGTGCTCTTACCTTGAACTTAATCTGATTGTAACCTAGGTGCCCAGTGAGTAGCCAGGCTTCTCCCTTCACAGTCCTGAACAAAGTAATCCTTCTTCAGCCCTAAGGAGCTTGAATTTTTATTTTGACACGTTCATATATGCACATAATTCATCTTAATCCCATTCCCCTAATTATCCTCTCTTATCTCCCTTCCTTCCGTCCCGCTAAAATCCTTCTTCTTCCCATTTAAACCCCACCCAACTTAAATGCCTTGTATAATTTCTAGACACACTCAGTTAAATTAGTGTCACTTTACTGTTATTAGCAGGGGATTGTTTACCAGGGTATAGGCAATATATCAGTGGTATACCACTGAAGGGCATGACTCCCTCTCTCCCAGAAATCCACTATTGAAATAGGACCCTTAAAAGTAACAGTGCCTATGGATAAGACCAGAGCCCTCAATTGTGTCTTCTACCCATGGAATGTTAAGATCAAATAAACTGACCTCTTCGCTCTTCCCTTGAGAGATGTGTGTTTCATCTGACCCCACCTTTTTGAAGGAACAGAGGACACCAATATCCTCCCATCTTGCCCCCCTCCTGTCCTCCATTTTTGACAGTGTTCCCATATCTGCATTTTAAATCATCATCTTCTTGGAAAACCAGGAGAGATTCCATTCTTCCTTGTTATAGAATTTTAATTTTTAATAAACTTATTTATATTTAACATATTACATATTGGTAAATTTCCCATCAGGTATGAGTATTCCCATACTCTTATGTTCCCTCTCCACTGTGCCATTGCCACTGCCCCTAACAGACGTGCTGGTGCATTCATGACCCCACAGTAAATACCAATTTTACTCTTTTATGAGGGTTTGTGAAGGGTACTTGTCAAGTTAGGGAGAAAAGGAAAGAAGGAAGGATGAAAGGAAGGAAGGAAAGAAGGAAGGAAGGAAGGAAGGAAGGAAGGAAGGAAGGAAGGAAGAAAGGAAGGAAGGAAAAGGAAAATAAGGAAGGAAGAAATGAAGAAAGGAAGGAAGGAAGGAAAAGGAAAAGAAGGAAGGAAAGGAGGAAAGGGAGGAAGAAAAAAGAAAGGGCAAAAGGGAGGAAGGAGGGAGGGAGGCAGGGAAGGAAGGAAGGAAGGATCATTGAACAAGAACAAAAACTTGGGCGTTTTGCCACATTTTTCTTCACTTACTCTCCAGTTCTCAAAATCCAGTTTCAGTTGCTATCTCTCTACTCACTTGGTTGAGTGATTTGAAGAGTCAGCACTGTTATCCTGGCTTTCCTAGACCTTCCATTATACAGTCAGGTTGACTGAACCTTCTTTCACCCCATAGAATATTGGGTGTATATCTACTAGGTGTTTTCCTCTGGAAAAGGTGTTTTAGAAATCCCCAGGTCCTTACCAGCTCACTGCTTTAGCATCTTTGGTCTAACTGGTCACAATGTCATTTCATGGGAAATAAAACAAGACTCCTACCCATACACTGGTTACAGTAATTAGAATTGCACAGTTAGGATTTATTTTTTCTTGTTTTGTTTTGTTTTTCAGTTCCTCTCTTTCTCATTGGATATCAGTGGTGAAGTAGTATTATAAATAGCTTCATTATCCCTTCTAAGATAATCTGATGGTCTTGTCCCATTACTGGGGAATGTGATTTGTTTTCCGTGTGAAACTTCAGATCATATGTCTATCATGAAAAATATATTAGGAAGAAATTAGCAGACCTAAAAACTAAACCTTAAAATAACTGATTCTTTACGCAGAAGTAAACACTCTTCAGTGTTTAATATAACATCTTTTAAAAGAAAAAGACCTAGGCTGGAGAGATGGCTCAGTGGTTAAGCACTTGCCTGTGAAGCCTAAGGACCCCGGTTCAAGGCTCGATTCCCCAGGACCCACGTTAGCCAGATGCACAAGGGGGTGCACGTGTCTGGAGTTCATTTACAGTGGCTGGAAGCCCCGGTGCACCCATTCTCTCTCTCTCTCTCTCTCTCAAATAAATAAATAAAAATGAGCAAAAAATATTTAAAAAAAGAAAAAAAAAACAATGTTTTGGTTAACCCTATTCCTTTCTTTATTATTAAAAAAATTGGCCATCTCAAGACAAGAAAAAAGGGGGCTGCGAAAATGGCTTAGTGGTTAAGGCATTTGCCTGTGAAACCTAAGGACCTTGGTTCGATTCCCCAGGACCCATGTAAGCCAGATGCACAAGGGGGCACATGCGTCTGAAGTTCATTTGTAGTGGCTGGAGGCCCTGGTATACTCATTCTCTCTTTTTCTCTACCTGCCTCTCTCTCTCCCTCTCTAATAAATATATAAAACATTTTTTAAAAAAGATAAAAAGGGAAAGCAAAAGAAACTATGTTTATTCCAAATATTTAGCACTATTAGCTGGCCATTTTTAGAACCATCACTGCATGCATGAGAAAAGAATAAGGCAGGACAGCAGAGAAATCTCTATATACACTAGAGCAGCTGAGCCAGCCAGCTTGCAAGCCACCTTCATTCACACAAGACCATGGCTGGAGACTCAAAGTCCCTTAATTCCGGTTTTGATTCTTGGATGTTCAGCACTACGACTCCAGACAAACATAATCCCTATAGTGTATTGCTGAATGGGCAATAGCAGACTTTCTTTACTGTCATTGGTGGCTTAATAAATCTCCCAAAACAACTTCTTGTTTATGATGGACAGGTGAGCAGAAACCTGAACCTGGAAAGGAAATAATATAAACCCTTGGACTAATGCAAGGCCAGCAACATACTCCCTGCAATGATTTATCGATGTGTAGGACAACTTACTCACTAGTCTGCCTCTTCCCTCCTTTTCCCTTCATTCACTTTCATTTCCCTGTCTTGCTCGCATTTCAGCTTCCATCAGTAAGATTTCTTAGCTACTTAAAAAGGTGAAAATTCGAGGAGACAATAATTTGATAAATATTTGGTATGTTTTTTTAGGGCAATGAAGAGTATCATATAGATCTTATGATGAAAAGGAAGTTATCCCTAATTGACATCCTCAGCACAAAATACAGAGAGTAGTTTCACCTCTGACTTCACTGCTCAAATTAAGAGGTAGACATTCAAGAAAGACCAGTGTACAAATAGGAACTCAGTTGTAAAATGAGTCAAACTCATATGACAATTATTTCCCTTCTCTTTCTAAAATCTGTCAAGTAGGCATAACCTAACACAGAGATATTGTTCCAAGACAAAACCCATCATGAAGGAGTTTGGAGTTATGCAGTCATTTGTTTGGGTTATTCCAAGTGGGAACTTTAGGACAAACTTAGCAACAGTATGAATTACGATATAACTGAAAAAATAATCTCTGTTGCTAAAGTTTCATCTTATTACTTTCAAGGTAGATATGTTAATGAACCCTCTTTCATAGGTTACTGCAAAGTTCAAGAGTAATTGATAATTGCTAGGATCTTTGATATGATACCTAATTCTAGTAACTACTCCATTCATGAAAGCCACATGTTTCCTCATGAAAGTAGCTTTTTGGCTCAGTGGTATGGCCATGATTAGAACCTTAACCTTTTTCACTGTCTTTCTGGCTTCTACTGCTTCCTTATTTGAAGTCATATCACGCCCATCTGCTACTATCTGGTAGACTAAATTTCTAAGTGTGGAGCCCAGATCAACAGCCCAGTGTCACATGGGAACTTGTTAGAATTGCAGATTTTTGAGGTTTAATCTAGATATGCTAATTCAAAAGACAGAGATGTGCTGGTCAGGCCTCTAGAGGATTATGATACTCATTGAGATTTGGTGACCAACATCACAGATGCTCAACTGACACAGCACCACCTGAATAAGATATGGAGATGTGAAGGGAGGTTGAAGGTGGTATGGGGTGTTACTGTGTTGGGATTAACAGTATTGCTAATGCAGTCCTATGACTTACTAACAGTAAAATGTTAAGTAATGCATTTCATTCTATCTGGGCTTCCATTTCCCATCCTATCAAGGCAGAATATAGCCTTCTCTACTCAGCTATAATTCTGACTGGCACTTTGACTTCATCATATTATAAAAATACCTTATAAAAACAGATATTGAAAAGCGAAAGGAAAAGTATTAACTATTGAATTTAAAATCTTGATGTAAGCATTTGTTTTTATTTTATATAAAATTAACAATATTTTACCATTGACATCTCTTATAAAAGAACTTGTTAGTTTCCTGCATTGAGGTTCCCTTTGACCCTTTGAATTTGCTCTCAAAGTGGATTATATTCTTTGAGGGGTAAAGAAAGTCAGCAAAGATGAAAAGGAAAATTAACAAAGAGCAGCCAGTTTAACAGCCAGGGACTCAAATTGAGCAGGTGCCAGGAAGCATAGGTTCCATCGAAACAAAGTAAAACTTGACACTGCTTTGTATACTAAAATCCAAGGCTTTTAAAATAGATTTCCACATTTTGTATTTGAGTTATGAAACATTCTTACTACAAGCAAAATGTCTCTAATTCCTTTCCTCCTCTGCTTATAGTATAAAGTTCTTGAAGCCTTTACATGACATGAATTATCCTTCAGAATTCTTTGAGTCTCATGTAACACAGAACACAAGTCATGCTGGCTTAAGAAACAGAATGGTAGGGGAGAAAGGGGAAAACAGATAGAAAGAGAAAGGAGATATTGATGATAGATGATTGATTAGATGACATAGATAGATAGATGGATAGATGATAGATATATAAATGATTAGATAGGTAGATAGATAGATAGATAGATAGATAGATAGATAGATAGATAGAATGGATAGAAACAGAGAGAAGGAGAAACAGAGAGAAAGTGAGTTTTAAAAAGGCAGAAGAGAAGGTAAGGAAGAATAAGAGAGATTGAATTAAGAAAGGAAGGATGGAAAAGAGAGAAGAAAAGATATTCTTATTGTGAGAAATGTCCAGATGAGGTGATATCAAGACATAAACTCCTCTTTGTGTTGACTCCTTTCCAGTTTATAAATTCATCTGATAAACTACCTCAAAATATCCTTCAGGACCACATACTTCTGTGCAAGACTCTACTAGCATGGTTGAAAGCATTCACTCTGGGGTGTCCATCTGCAGGGTCACAACATGCCATTGGCTCAGAGAAACTCATGTGCCCTCACTGAGCCAATGACTATGTCAGGAATACTCTCATTGAATTCCAGACAGAAAGTAGAATAAATGGGGCTGATAAACAACTAAGGAATAGATATCTTCCCTCCTCCCTTATAAATGTTGGAGTTGACAAGACTTTATACCCGTTCTCATTTTTAGTGATATTTAACTCAAGTTTGACTCAAGACACTCATACCTCATCCTCATTAAGTGAAATTCTGTAAGCCTTCAGGTGACTGTCTATACCATACACTGATGTGGGCTGGTGGGTTACTGTAATACCTAACCATTGCACAGTAAAACCGAGTCTAATTCCTTCTCACCCCCCTGTTCACTATGGTAATTTAAATTTCATGTTTTTAAACTCTATGTCTTACTATCCAAATGCATGATCAGAACCTGCCCTTAAGGCTTACTGGGATAACTGAGTAGGGTCAGCTCATACGATGTTTAATCCTAGCTTCAAGTTGTTGCTTCCTAAATGCTCTCCTCTGGGTTAAGAATGGGACACCTATCATGGAAGTAGTGCCAGTTACTAGACCAATATAGTTTCCATATTTCCAACATTCTATTCTAGAAAAAGGCCTATGTAACTGGAAGCAGAAATCTTAGAACCCAGAGGAACTCAAGTTTTTTTGTTTTGTTTTGTTTTGTTTTGTTTTGTTTTGTTTCCCCATGAGACTCACCCAGGTGAGTTGGGTTTCTCAGGGCCACAATTCTAGATTCACCCAGCTACTCTACACTGAGTTTCTTCTTTGTCTTATACATCATGCCAAGTGCTTGTAGATGCAACACTAAATAAGACAGACCTTGCGTGTGCTGACTGATGGAATGACAGGCATAAAAGCAATGCTGGTTATTTCCTTTGACCAGACTTGTGGTGAAACCAGTGTCAGGAGAAAGCACAAGCCAGGTCCTCTCTGCTGTGTCACTGTTATGATGGTGTCTGACCATGGCTTTGGCCTCTTGGCTCTGTTTCCCTCTGTGGTCTCCATACAGACCTCCAGAGAATTCTGAATCTTAGTAATGGACCCTGAGGTATGTGGTTTCCAGTGAGAGATTCAAGTGCTTCCAAGAGAAGAGTGGAGAACATTATTCTATATGGAACGCTTTGTTCTTCAGAAGTAGAAGAATCAGAGAAGTGCCTCATAACTTTGCCCTGGTGTGGCCTAGTGAACTCCAACATGTTCAAGTGCCCTTACAGCCTCTGTTACTTGAGAAATAAGTTAGAAATATACTGTTCTTCTTCACTTTGCAATTCTATAGCTATTGGAAAGAATTTTCAGGAGAAATCATACTCCATGTGTTCAGATTAATTTATTCTTTGACTACTAGTAGCGACATAGTTGAGTCTGAATAAGTCGTAATGTTTAAGGATAAAGCATTCTAATGAGATAATGGATACCAAGGAGCAATAGTATCTGCTTAATTGACACAGCCATTCCATATCCCTCCAACTCTAACTCACCACTTCTTGCCTTAGCTAAACAAGGTCAATAATAGTTAACCTACAAAAAGATCATCATTCATATCTATTCCAGACAAACAAATTTAATCAGCGAATGGCCACTGCATTTTTATAACAAGGTCAAATGTAATTCTTAGAGTGCTTACTATGTAAATATTTGGGCAACATCATTCTTATCTTTATTTTTGGTATATGGTATACATTATCCTTTTTCAATGTTTCTGAGACATGTAAGTCGCTTTCTTCAATTATCTCATATTGTAAAAATCAGCAGACATAATAAGTTAGGTGTACAAATTCTTATGAAATATTTCATTTCAATTATTTTTCCCCAAATCCTATGTACTTAAAGGAACATATCACTTTTACAAGGTCAGAAATAACAGGGCTAAGCCAGGAATGGTGGCATATGTCTCTAATCCCAGCACTAGGGAGGCAAAAGTAAGAGGATTGCCATAAGTTCAAGGCCACCCTGAGACTACATAGTGAATTCCAGGTCAGTTTGGACTAGAGTGAAACTCTACCTCGAAAAACCAAAAAGAAAAAAAAAAGAAAGAAAGAAAGAAAAAAGAAAAGGGCTGGAGAGATTTCTCAGTGGTTAAGGTGCTAAGGACATGGGTTCAAGTCCCAAACACCCACACAAAGCCACATGCACAAAGTACAGTATGTGCCTAGAGTTCATTTGCTCTGACTGGAGGCCCTGGTGTGCCCATTCTCTCTCTCTCTTAAATAAAAATAGATAAATATTAAAATGTTTTTAAATTTAAAATGGAAGGGTAAAAAACACAGTCTTTTGACTCTGAACCCAGTATAATTTCTGAAGATGGTCCCCTCTGCCATGAGGACCCAGCAGTAATGTCATCATCATCTCCACTGTTTCTGCTTGTAGTAATTGACATGGTCACATTAACAATATTTTTGGAATTTATGAATAAAAAATAAGCAAATAAATAAATAAATATGTTTCAGGAATTGTCTAGGGCAATTTCTGTCCCATTTCTTGCTTTTATTGCTTAAATGTTAGTTCTGCTGTTTGTTTATACATCAAAAGTTTCTTTTCATAATCAATATTGAATTAAAAATATATACTACTGAATTTTTGTTTAGTATAAAAATAATAATAATTAAACTTTTGAACTCCTACTCAGAGAAACCCACTAGGATTAAATGGATTACCCAAGGGTAATTTGTTTTAAATTGTAACAAGTTTCTCTAAATAATAGTCCTTTGCTACCAGTGATTTTTATTATGGTCGATGTGATTGTTTTATACTTTAAAATTTTATCCAGGTGGTATCCACTCAAATCTTTGCTTACTACTCTAATTGTAAATATTCTACTATTTCAAAAGGGAAGTTCCAAGTATCATCCTGTATAGTAGCCAAAGACATTTTGCTAAAAGTTATTATCTATGTGGTTGGAATAATAGTTGGTCATTAAGCTGTTGAAAGCTAACTGGTCATATGTAATTTTAGAGACATATTTTGCCTTGTGCATAATCTATGAAGTTCAGAGCATTACATTATCCAATTAAATTTTTGGTTCTATCCCTTGCTTCCATATGCCACCAACACCTATCATTGGCCAGTTTTCCCTTATTTTATACTTTTAAAAAATAGTGATACTGCATATATATATATCAGTATTAAAATACTTTCCAAGGATGGCCAAGGCACCAGGTTCAATTCTTATGACCCTCAAAAAATAGTAAATAGCCAGGCATAGTGGCGCATGCCTTTAATCCCAGCACTCAGGGGGCAGAGGTAGGAGGAGTGCTGTGAGTTTGAGTCCACCCTGAGACTCCATAGTGAATTCCAGGTCAGCCTGGGCTAGAGTGAGACCCTACCTCGAAAAACCAAAAAAAAAAAAAAAAGGTAAATAATATTAATACTAATAATTGTACTTCATATACAGATTCTCCAGCAAAATAACAAATTAGGCCAGGCATTGTACATAGCCTTGTAATCTCACCACTTGGAGGTAGCTGTAGGAGGCTCAGGAATACAAGGCCAGACTTGGCTACACAATAAATTCAAAGGTGACTTCGAACATGAGACCCTATCTCCATCAATAAATAAATAAATAAATAAATAAGTAAATAAACTTGTAAGTAGATCTTATTATCCATAGTAATTAATGCCTCTTAAGTAACATAAATTTTAATATTACACAAAACATTAATAGATTAATATTAAGCTACATGATGTCAGCATTCAACTTTTACACTTAGAAACCATCGAAAGAGATACTAAACTATCTGAATATACAACTTAACTCACTCCCATGGCCCAGAATTTAACTGAGCAAGTCCCTCTGAGTGAGCTCCCTTCTCTAATGTCTTTCCCCTCTTTTTGAAGACAGTCTTTTCCCCTCTTACACGCCACCACAACAAGTCTCCAGTTATTACACTTTTATTTGTTTCTATTGTTCTGAATTTTATCATATTTGGGCAGATCTCCTGTAAACTGTATTATTATTGCTTGAAACTATTTTTCAACTTCTTTTTATTGACTTATTTTATTGACATTTTATTTTATTGACATTTAAGATGATAAATTATAATTGTGAATATTAAAATATATCAATTAAGTAAAATCATGCAAAAAGATGCCTAGTATATTCACCTAGGATTTGATAGTTGACCACTATTTCCAATCCTGGCTTTGTCATTAATTCATCTACTGTTATGTACTACATAAGTGAGCATTATCCAGCAATTAATTCCATGGTATTATCTTATACCTAGTACAGTTTAAATTTTACATGTTTATGTTGAGTACAAATTATTTAAAGAGGTGTTCTGCCTTCTATTTCTATGCATGTTCTAAGTAGGAATAATGAAAGTAATGCTAGCAATGAACTCTTAGATAAGTATATTGTAGAAATATTCTAAGGTTAAATCATTAATATATCACTTATGAGATGGGAAATGTTCAACTCAAGTAGCTTATACTGGCAGAATCTCAACTCAAATTCAAGCAAAGTATTTGCAGAGTGAATTGTCTGTATGCTACAACAAATGCTATAGGAAGTACCTGCAGTAAATAGTCCATTATACTGCGAGCACCAGTGAAGACCTGGATGTTGCTGTTTTATTTGTCTTCTGATTCTTCCCCTTTGCAGATGGACCCCCATGAGAATATCTTGCTGAGCACTCTTGAAATAAAGAATGAAATGGCCACATCTGAAGCCGTGATGGGACTTGGAGACCCCAGGAGCACCATGCTGGCCTACGATGCATCCAGCATCCAATATCGGAAAGCTGGGTTACCCAGGCATAGTTTTGGTCGAAATGCCCTGGAGCGACATGTGGCACAAAAGAAAAGTCGCCTGAGGAGACGTGCCTCTCAACTGAAAATCACCATCCCCGACTTGACTGATGTGAATGCCATCGACCGGTGGTCCCGCATTTTCTTCCCGGTGGTTTTCTCCTTCTTCAACATTGTCTACTGGCTTTACTATGTGAACTAAACTATGGCCTCCTACAGGAAGCAAGGACTAGATTCCTCCTCAAAACAGTTGTCCAGCCTGCCGTAGGACTTGGAAAACACATCAATCCAGGACAAATGTGATGTTAAAATACCTTAGTTGCTGGCCTATCCTGTGGTCCATTTCATACCATTTGGGTTGCTTCCACTAAGTAACAGATACACTAAGGTCCTTGTGGTTTTCCAGTTAAAATACAAGTGATTTCTCTAAATGCTGGCGAGATTGTGTTTGAACCATCCCCTACTTCATCTGTTTAGTATACAGCCAACTCAGAGGAAAGTGACATACTCTGAGAAAGCTCAGTAGCATTGTCGATGGTTTCCCTGAGGCTTGGTCCCTCCAGATACTCTCCATCACCACCACTCCTAGGTTGGCGTGTTGTTGACACATTTGGTGCTTATGAAACAATCTGCAATACCATGGGAACATGTTACTTCAGCATGGCCAAGATGTTCTGTGATGGTGATAACGGGTGCCATGGCAAGACATTTCTCATTGGACCAGTAGATTCCAATGTATTTTTTTTAAAAACAAAATCAGGGGGAAGAGATAGAGTAATAGGGTCAAAACAGTCAGAAAGTCAATTCAGCCTGTTAGCTGGACCACTAGAAACTAGCAATGATGTCTTTCATTTTGACATTTAAAGATAGGAAGTCTCTTGAACATTTCTTGCATGACAGCTAATTTTTATTTTTGCTAAAAAAATATATTCCAGAGATGGTAAAAATAAGAGTTAACACAGATCAGGGTTGAAAAACACAGAAATGAATGTTGTAACAAAATTAAAGCAAGCCTGGCCCTTATAAGCTCTACAGAGCATCAGGTATGAATATATTGTGTCTCAGGACAGAAGGTAGAGTGAGATGAATTTAGTTTACAAAATCACAAGCTTAGAAGTAATATCTAAAGAGGTTTTCAATAGTTTATCAAATCAAAAGGCAGTCAGTAAATGGAAAAGTGAAGGGAATTAGAAGTATCTTAGATTATCAGGTTAGACTGGGAATCATTCAAATAATAAAATATATAGCACAAAATAAGTTGTTTCAGACTGTGCCATCTGTCTCTACATCGTTTACATATAAGTTTTTTTTCCGATTTTAAAAGTATATTTCCAAAAGAGAATTTGTCTTTTGCTCTAAGGTATAACAGTTCTCTTCAGATTTTCTTGCTTCCAAAATTCTGACTATATTCAAAGGACATAGATGTAGCATGGCTTTGGAGAGACTGAATGAACTGTATGTTCTTAAATGCAGTGAATTTAATCTCTGTAATTTTTAAAGCAAGCATTACTCCAAAGTGGGTGTATGCACAAAAAGAATTTGTGAGTTCAAGTTTAGTTGTTTTAAGGGTGCTTGTATTGTATATATTACAATCTGGCTAATTAGGCAAAATATGAAAATTAATGGGCAATGAGATTCTTACAACAAAGCCATGGGGAGTGCCATGAGCTTCAATTGAAATTGCAGAATAGATAACTCACAGTCAGCCTGGTTTTGTGTATTATATTTATTCTATTTAATTATGCCATTGTGCTTCTTTGCTAATATTCATCTGTGGGACAGAAAAGATAAAAAGAAAATATATTTCATTTTTATCAATGTGAGACTCACAGTTTTCAGTTCCTATAGAAAATAGTGAATTGCTAAGTTTTCTGTAAAGTTTGGTTCTGACTGACCTTTTTCTCAGAGGAAAACTTTGCTTTGTCTATTTTTTTGAATTATAAAAGCTTCAAAGTAAGGTTCCAAATAGTGTCTAGGAGCTAGGAGAGTGTCGTCCTGTGAATAAGATGTATGTTTCCTTTCCCGCCTGACTCAGAAGATTGGAATATGAGAGCACTCTGCTCTTCTTCCATTCTCACTATTACAGGCCAACACAATAAAAAGAAAATGTTCAGCATATGCATTCTGAGTTTGTCCCAAGGGGAGATAATATCTTTTCGCCAATGTATGGAAGGCTGGCACCTCATTTTTTATGATAATGTACTTGAACACCTCTGATTCCACTACTATAGATCAGACCAGAGATCTCCCCATGTGCTCAGAGTATAGATTCCTCAAGTGTCTCCAGGAACATGCTTTCTTCTCAGCATTCATTTCTGGGGATCACATCAATAAAAGTGCCTACCCCTTATCATCAAGGGGTGAAGTTTGAGTAGAAAATAACAGAAAGACACATAACAATTAACTCAGGGGCACATCTGTCAAATGCCATTCTGAAAAGGGATTTTTAAAGATAACTCCAGGCCTAAGTCCAGAAGTGGGCTCTTATTTGCAATTTCTGTAAAAGCCATAAAAATCTTTGATATTGTCAGTTGTGATTATAACAAATTTTGGGATGTTCAGAGAAGCCAATAGAGCAATCTAGATCAAAGCAGAGGAAGATATTTTTCATAACATGGGCCTCAAGTTAATATAACCAAGAATATGTTTCTGCTATCAATGGTGGAGAGAACTTGGAAAAGAATAAGAGATAGGACCTTGAAAAAATACCCCAGAATTAAAACCATATATTACACTCAGTGACCACATACTTAGAAAAATTCGATTTATCCTGATGAGAAATAACAGTATATGTAGAATTCATCGTTAAGCTATACACTGATTTAGAATGCAGGGCAGGGTGCTAGGCCTGACTAATCTTGGAAAACCAATCAGATTGTCATCCAGTATTTAAATTAAAGGACCATAAAGGTATGTTTTGGCGATTCTGAAGTTGTATTACTCTTAGTTTATACATATTTATAGTTTTCTTTTCCTTTGAGTATAAAACAGTTAGCCAGCAATTAAGGTGATTTTTCATCTTTGTGAAATTAATAGGCAAATTCTGACTCTAAAATGCACATCCTAAATGAAATCTTTGATCTCAAACTGTACATATATATATATACTGTACATGACTGCTAGTAGGTATGAAATGCACTCCAGAACTGAAATCTCATGCAACATAACCATGTGTTTGCATAGGAATGTTACAATTCTTTCTATTGCAATTTAATGACGGGGAAAGACTCCAGCTGGGCCATCTAGACCTTTTCTCATGTCTTCAAAAGCAGTGCTAAGTAAAATAATAATAATAATGATAATAATAAAGATTTATAAAACAAAAGACTTTACCTTCTAGCATTAGGACCACACATACACACACACACACACACACACACACACAACCTGTCAGCTTACAAAAGCACAAGACATAACTGAAGTGCAGTGGAATGCCTAGTGGAGAAATGAATCACATTTCTTTTAAACAAGACCTGCATTATACTGGAAAATAAGACAATTTTCATTTCCTATAGGTAACTGTGTTTCAGTTTTATTGTTTAATAAAACAAAAACTGAAAACATTAACATAAAGAGGTTTGACAACATATCTCCATGTGTATATGTGTATATATAGATCCATGTAAACACACATGCGTGTATATGCATTCATATGTTGGAAAAAAAGGAATAAGCTAATATGTTCTGTTTTCTTCATTAAACCTGTGTATTTTTTAATTTGACAACCATCAGTCACCATATTAAAATAAGTAATACAGGGTACTGAGCATTATCTATGAGCAAACCAATGGCCACAGTTCCTATGAACTGTTGCATGGTTTGACACTACAATAGTACTGTACCTCTGAACATCAGATGTTAACTAGTCCTCACATTGCTTGTTGAACTGCTCTCTTTCTAGGGACACAGATAAAATTGTCCATTGGTTATTTAAAAACAAAGATATCTTGAAATGAAAAATAATTCCTCTTGGAAGGAATTAAAAAAAAAAAACAGAAACTAAATCCCACCATGTTGGTTAGGGAAAAAAATACAACTGTAGCAATCATTCCATGTTGCTAATTGTACAGAATATGTTATGTGAGCAACCATAGCTTTCACTGAGCGTGTGTAAATATTAAAACAAATTTCTTAAATATTTTTAACTTCTAATTTGTATTTTATGATAAGGCAATGTGCTAATTCTGTTCATGGCTTAAGTTGATGTGTTGTATTATGTAAATAATTAAACATGCTGTAAATGAATAGTCAATAGATAGAAATAACTGTTTTTTCATTAATTTTTTATAAGTATGGTTTACTGGAGTGCCCCAGCAGAGTAATTTAAACACCCTGTTGTACAAATGGTTTGGGAATCCCAGACAGAAGGGTTTCCATGGCTACCATTACACAAACACACACACACACACACACACACACACATACACACAAACATACAGTCTTTCACTCCCTGCTTATTCACTCCCATTCTCTCATTTTCTGTGGGAAACTCTTAGCATTTTTGTAGTCAATATAATAACCAAGAGTGCTTCAGAACTGGCAAACGGGAAGAGAAATGATTATTGATATCTTAGCAGAGTTTTTATATGTCCAAGAACAAGAAGCCAAAGTTTGCAATTTAAATATCAATTTTAAAAATGTAGAAGTTTGTATCAGTGGCATTCAAAAATATTTATTCATACCAGCTCCAGAAATTTGTTATATACAATGCATGCTAGCAGGTTTTTTTTTTAATATATAGTAGTATTTTGTCTCTAGATAGTATTGTTTCTTTCAACCAAAGACTCCAGAATTATTTTTTAAAAGGAAAGAAAAAAAGAGGAAATGGAAAAAAAAAAGACACTGCTTCACACCAAAGTTTTAAAAATAATTCCAAATGCACTAGTAAGGTGGTTAAAAAAAATAAAACTAAATTAAAAGTAAGGAGTCAACAGAGCGCAAATTCAGATACTGCCCTAAAACCTCTTTTGTTTCTCAAGTGGAGAAAAAGCAGCACTCTTAAACAGCTTTTTTGGGGGGGAAACACATTTTTGCAGATATGTGCAAAATTGTAACGTCAGTTTTTAATTTGCTCTAGTAAGTATTTTTGTCACAAATATCCAAAAATGATGCAAAATATAACTTTATATTGAGTTCCAAACCAAAATATCACTCTCTGTCAGACATGCTCAAACGTGATACTGCGTCTTGGTCCTTGCACCATGTGATACAAGTCAGCAGTTATGTTAACTTGTACTCATATTTTTGTGTTTTTTTTTTTATGGTTCAATAAAGTTCAACCACAGCCATTTAAAAAACATTAAACTCAAACAAAGTTGCCTCTAATTTAAATTCCACGACACTAAATTTTTTCTTTGCATGGGTGTTTAAATAGTTCTGTTATGAATATTGTTCCTGCATAGTTTTGAGCTGTCCTTTTCTAAAGAGTAACACTCTAGTTTCTTCACAATGTAGTGATTATCGGCCTTACTAATTACCTTGTAGCCTTTCTTACCATGCATATCATGCACACTTTCCAATGATGACAAGATGCAAAACATAAGTGACTATCAGTGCATCTATTTTCATGTTTTTTTCTGAAAATCTCTGGGATACATGAGGTAGTAAAAAAAAATGAGGATTATAAATGAATAGCACATAAGAATTATTTTCTTGAATTTAAACTTATTACAGCCAGTTTCAGCATGTAAATATATAATAATGTTGGCTAGTGTGTAATTCTTGCCCTAAGAAATATAAATAAAAAATCAAAAGGTGGTGTGTGTGCACGTGGTTTTATTGAGTCCAGAATACTTATTTGGGGAGCTATTAGTATAGCTTATTTGCCATGACTTTTGTTAAAAGCAGTGAAAAGTTTGAGGGTTTAGGAGCTTGGACTCTATAGTTCAGCACTTTTGAACTTGAATTTCTATTTGCCACTTATTGGGCATATAATTATATAGCTACTAAACCCACTGACTCCTGTTTTCTTGTCTATAAAGTAGAGTTAAAGTTTGACCTTCATAAGATAGTTGTAGAAATGGAATTAAAAGAAAAAAATCTCTTTCAAAAGCTCTTAAGTAGCATAGATTATGGTCAGTAGTCAGTAAGTAATATATTCTTTTGCTATTATTTATTATAATTTTTAAACATTGATTATTTATCTAAAAAGTGCTATTACCATATCTAATGATTTACAAAAATTACTTAATATGCTCCTAGTTTAAATGGTGAATGATAAGGAAAACAAATCAAGACCTGAATTTTCTTTATGAAAACATGATGAGCACGGAGTGTTTGTTCATTTCTTCAACATGTACAAGAAGACACACTAATAGTTTTGCAAACGTGATCTTTTGATCTTTACCACAATTTTAATAAATTAAATGAAATATGTTCACTAGGAATGCATACGCTGCTCATGTGTTGAGAAGAATGTGTATCCTGTCAAGATTGGACTCCAACAGTAAGATCTTTTCTTTTTTGTTTTGCATTTCTTTTTTTTATTATTATTAATTAGTTTTGTATTCAGCAAATACAGTCAGTTTGGTACCATTATTAGGCTCATCCGTGACCTACCCCCTCCCCTTGGCCCCTCCTTGTTGAGATATACGGGTCATGCATTGTGGAGTTAGCCCACAGTTATGGGTAAGCTAAATATCTCTGCATATCATGACCCAACATGTGGCTCTGACATTCTTTCCGCCCCCTCTTCCGCAAAATTTCCCTGAGCCATGTTGGAGCCATTTTTGGTCTGCTTCAGTGATGAGGTGTTGGGGGCCTCTGAGGCTCTGGCTCTCTGATTTGGTAGGAGTTGATTTTTCTCTGTGCTGATCTCCTTCCCCCTTCTGCTGGTATCCGGTTCACCAGGAAAACAGCACCCTTGCTTGGTTCTCCAATTTTTCTTAGTTTCAGTCCAGGCCCTTTTGAGGTATGATGGGGTGGCTCTCTCCTTAGGATCTACATCTATCTGAAAAATAGAAGCAGATTCTCCAATGAAGAGTGAGTTAGCACCAGGACAAATGAGATAACCCTTACTTCTTTAATAGAGAATTTAATAGGTGTAGGCCCTCTTATAGCCCACTATTGATGGTAGCTTGGTAATGGAGAGTGGGCTTATGTTTAGATATGGTTCTGACTTATTTCCCAGCTCCAGCTATGGGTCCTGTACCACTGAGGGGATCAGTTAGCCAAATCAAGAGCAGTTGGTTCCCTACCATGGCTGTGTGCCACCATTGCACTTGTGTGGGCATCACAACAGGTTATTTGCCACTAAGTAGGTTAGACCATGAGTTGCTTGGACAGATATTGGTCATTTTCCCCCAGTCACCCATGTAGCACCTTCTGCCACTAGACGTGCTGACTGTCTGGGGACTGAATCTCTTCCGAGTTCCAGCCATGCCATTCCATTTTACATGTCAACCACATAAGGTGCCTTCAGCAGTAGGGTCTTACCACTAACCTTTGGTTGGTCATCAAGTACTCTGACAGAAATATGTCTTTCTTTTAGGAAACCTTGTAGGTCTCTCTGATCAAAAGCTCATTGTGGCTGATAGCCACATGCTGGTACTGGGAGTTACATGTCAGTGCCCACTAAGACAAGGATGAGAAAAATAACTAATATACAAGAGTTAGAGAGAAGTGAGAGAGAGAGAGAGAGAGATGATGATGATGATGATGAAGAAGACTAACCTTAATCTTCTACAGCTTCCCTCCCTTCCTCTTGCTCTCTCTCACAGTAAGATCTTGTAGGTTATTTCTTCCTCATCATTTAAAATAAGTGGATAGGTTTTCCCATTTCTCATACTTTTGGTCATTTCTCAAGAAACATTCATGGACAGCCTATCCAAAGGTTCCCCTAGATGGAAAAGGCAGAAGTGAATACTCGTGATCCCTAACCATCTTAAACACATGAAATACTGAAGCCACTTAATCTTTTTGTGACAATCCCAGTGTACTTTATACTTAGTGTCTTTATCGTGCCCAAACAGTACCTCAGTGGATGACATTAGCCCAAGGGAAGAGGCCTTATAGGACATAATTGTCCAAAAATGTGACTAGTTAAATGTAGTCATAGGTACCAAGGAGTAAACCCTATAGAACAAAAACTTGTTATGGCATTTTAAGACTCAGCTCTTTTTAAAATTCCCGGTTAAATTTTGTCCCAATGAGCTGGTCAGTTAGTAGTAGAATAATTCACTCACTGATATTCCTACTGTTATAGTTTCTAAAAGTGGTGTTGCAGACAGGTTCACATTGCTAGTAGAAATCACCCAGCCAAGAGCAGCTTGTGGGAAAAAAAAGAGGTTTATTTTGACTTACAGGCTCCATTGAAAGCTCCATGATGGCAGAGAAAGTGATAGCATGGACAGAGGATGCATCCCCTGATCAACATAAGGTTGACAATAGCAAGCAGGAGAGTGTGCCAAATAATGGCATGGGGAAACTGGCTATGACACTCATAAGCCTGCCCCCCAAAATAACACTGCCTCCAGGAGGCATTAATTCCCAAATCTCTATCAGCTGGGAACCTAGGATTCCGAACACCTGAGTATAAGGGGGACACCTGAATCAAACCACTATATTCTGCCCCTGGAACACATAAACCAATATCCACACATGATATAAAATGCAATGCATTCTGCCAACTTAAAAATCCCCATAGTTTTTATCAATCATAATGATGTTCAGACATCCCCATAGTCAAAGATCTTTTAACCGAGCCATAACACCAAAAAATCCCCCAAAAAACACATAATCACACAGAATAAACATTTTTCACACTGCAAAAGATAGCATTGGGAATAGGAAATAATTACCCAAGCAATTCATGACTTAAACAGATCAAACACATAAATTCTGTAGCTCCAAGTCCAACAACTCTAATCAGTGACGAGTTTCCAAGTCTGATAATTCTACCCAGCAAAAAGGCCCTGGAGTTTCAATTCATCCCTCCAGCTAGGCTACTCACAGTCCAGGAAAACTTTATCAAGGATGGAAGCTTTCCTTAGCAGCCATCTCATGGTCCTGGCAGCTCCACTGGGTCTCCACTGCAATCCATGGTTCATCCTCATGACTCTATTAGGTCTCCTGCTTCACACTGCCCATGGCCATGGCCATTCCCAAAACACAATACCGTGTTGCAAACTCAATGACTCCTTCTTTCCTGCATTTCTTATACTACATAATACCAGGTAGGGTGCCAATTTGTTAATCCATGGGAGAATACAGCAGACTTTGAAGAACTGGACACTCCTTGTGTAAAAGAATCTACATTCTTCCTTTTGCCCCAGTGCAGGTCAGTTGGCCCAATCTCAGTGGTTGTAATCTCTCACAATTTGCAGGTGAACAGGCAGAAGTTTAGTCCCAAAGTTTTCTTTTCTTTTTTTTTTTTTTTTCTGTGCTATATCCCTCTGCTCACACCAGTCCATTCCTACTTAATGCAACCCTGCACAACTTCTCAGGACATGGTTATAACATCAAGCTTCTCACACAAATGCTATCCCAGTCCAAGCAAAGCTCTTTCTCAACCTCATAAGCCAAACCTCGTAGTCCATAGTTCTTATGGCATTCAGCCATTTCAACTCTGAACAGAATAGTCCACTAAGCTGTACTTATAGTATTGCAAGGATTCTCTTAGACAAAGGTTTCAAAAACTTCCACATTCCTCTTGAAAATCAGCTCCAAAAGGCCAAAGCCACACAGTCAGGTATCTAGCAGCAATCCCACTCATCGGTACTACTTTACTGTTGCAGTCAGGTTCACATCTCTGGTAGAAATCACCCCACCAAGAGCAGCTTGTAGGAAAAAAAGACATTTATATTGGCTTACAGGCTCAAAGAGAAGCTCCACAGTCAGGTGTCTAGCAGCAACCCCACTCCTGGTACCACATTAGTGTTGCACTCGGGTTGAAATCACCCAACCAAGAGCAGCTTGTGGGAAAGAGGTTTATTTTAGTTATAGGCTTGAGGGGAAATTCCATGATGGCAGGTAAGTTGATAGTATGAGCAGAGGATGGACATCACCCCCTGGCCAACATAAAATGGGTAATAGCAACAGGAAAGTATGCCAAACACTGGCATGGGAAAACTGGCTATAACACCCATAAGCCCGCCCCCAACAATAACACTGCCTTTAGGAGGCATCAATTCCCAAATCTCCATCAGCTGGGAATCTAGCATTCAGAACACTTAAGTTTATGGGGAACACCTGAATCAAACCACCACTTGTGGTTACTTTAGATATCTGCGCTCTTTCAAACTTTGTTCTCATTCTGAAATATCACATAGAATGTCTTATGTAAACATTGGACTGAAGCATTAAGAGCATGTCTGAAGATAATGTCAATGGAGCACAGAAAATCTCAATGATGACAATGGGCATAGTCCATGTTCTTTGATTGCCTAAAGTTGGCAGTAACCAAATAATGTAAAAAAAAATTTTGTGCTCTCAAATCTTTGGGAGAGAGGAGTGTCAAGTGTGCAAGTCTCCTCCTACTCTCCCTTGACACCTCAGGGACACCTCCACTATGCTTGAACTAGATGCCAAGAAACTATCTTGAGACGATAAGTCTCAGAACAGTTTTCAGTGAATTGATGTGTGCACGGAAGCCCAGTGTTGCCAGATTAACACAAGAACTCCCCACACCCAAGTACTGAATCTTTCCTCTGACATACAAGAACAGTGTCATCAGAGAGACACCAAAAGTTTCATTTTCATTATGCCCAAGAGCCCACACCAACTTACCATAGCTGTCATCATCAAGCTGAGGTTAAGGAAGGGCACATTAGGAATTCCATGAGAGGGTATATACACAAGCTCCCTTTCCTTTATAACTGCAAACAGCATCACTTTCCCTTTCCTGGAGGTCGATATGTCTCCATGTGAGAAACCAAAATGAGGCTTTGCGTTTGTTCAAGATAAGAATGAGGTAGTGTGCTTGTGTGTGTGAAAGCGTGTGCGCATGTGTGCGCAAACACGGCCACACATGTGCGCAAGCATACAAAATTGTAAGCATGCTTTTTCAGCCTGTGAACAACCTGAAGAAATCTTAGAATTGTGAAAAAGCTTTTATTTTTCTGACCTGTCCCCTGGATCAGAAGTCTTCCACCTTCCACAGCAATTCCTGGACTCACCCAGTTGTGAAACAGACTAAACACAGACAAAGCCACTGGGCGCATATTCCGGTGAAGGACACAGGGTTGTAAATGGCCAGGGGAGACATTGAGATAGATGGATTGAAAGAGGTACAGAACTCAAGAAGATACTACTTGCATCTAAAAAGACATAAACAGACCCCAGTGAAGGAGTGGGGGGGGGGCAGAAATAAAATGGACAATTTAAGCAACACACAAAATCTCACTGCCCCCAAGTTCCAACCTAGACAATGTTAAGTGAGGATGTAATCAAATTATCCAGACGATTTTTAATTTTTTTTGTTTATTTTTATTTATTTATTTATTTATTTGAGAGTGGCAGACAGAGAAAGAGGCAGAGAGAGAGAGAGAGAGAGAGAGAGAGAGAGAATGGGCACGCCAGGCCCTCCAGCCACTGCAAACGAACTCCAAATGTGTGCAGCCCCTTGTGCATCTGGCTAACGTGGGTCCTGGGGAATAGAGCCTCAAACCAGGGTCCTTAGGCTTCATAGGCAAGCGCTTAACTGCTAAGCCATCCCTCCAGCCCACATCCGGACATTTTTTAAATGAAGCAGCAATGAGGGGGAGGAGATTATAAATGAGAAAGGGAACTTTGGTTATACTTATAATACTTATATCTATAGTTGATACCGTGGCTTGAAAATCAGTTCACAATATTGGGACAAGGAGCTTTTGCATGCCTGAGAAGACCAGGGATAGAGAAAGGAATAAAGGGAAAAAGATATTTGGGAGGAATCAAGGGAAGAATGGAAAGGTAAAATTCACAAATGAGTTCAGCTCCTAACATCCGAACCCTCCAGATTGTGCTATGAATTTAATTCACACAGTACAGCCTTCCCCATACTTCTGTTGTGGACAACACAAAAAGCCCACAGTCTGTACTGTATCCCTAGCTGGCTAAATCCCTATCGATGCCCTGAACACATTTGTGGTGCTGCCATACAACTTGTTATGTAGCTTCCTCCCAATCGTGAGGTTACAACATCTTTCAGAAGGAAGTCAAAAAGAAGTCTAATTTTTAGGGGAAATAGAGGAATTTTTTTAACTTCCATGTTATATTTATAATTTTAAATTTTAATGATATTCTGAAAAGGTAAGAATTTATAAATTCGAATTGTTTTTACTGCCTCCCTAATTTATTTGAGTGAGAGGAAAGGATCTTTGAAATAAATCAAATAAGTGTCATAAACATATCAACTAAGAAATTTTGAAGGTGCACATTCATGCTTTTTTCTTCACTCCATAAATATGGTTCTCTTTCCTCTGATTTCATTTAAGATAGTTATAAAAGTAACACATACCATTGTAAAGGACTATGTTGGCTTTTTTTTTTTCATCCCAGAACTAAAGGTTGAAGCACCCACGACAGTTAGAACAACACAGAGAGAAAGCAAGCCTTGGTGGTCTTCTGGCCAATGAGGAGCTGATGCATCCCTTGATATACAGTAGGTTTTTGCACAGGCAGATGAACTCATGTTTCCAAACAATGACAGGGAAGTATAGGCTTCCAGAAACATCAGGGAAAGAGTAGCCCACATTAGAGTTCACATTTACCATTCTCTGAATGCTCCACAAATAAAATGAGGAAAGAAGAAGGGAAAGGAAAGGAAAGGAAGGGAAGGGGAGGGGAGGGGAGGGGAAGAGAGGGATATGAATACCCCTGAAGGAATCAGAGCTCTGCTCAAGACTGGCAATCTTTCAGACATAGTTTGCCAATTCTTTATTTATTCATTTTGATTTCTCATTTCCCTTGCCAGGAATTCATTTGAACATTTAGAGAATCTTTCAAAAATACATAAAATGAAGCTATTGATGCATACAAAGTACAAAATGATTAATAAGTAAAACTTTTAAATGTTTAAGAAGTTTCAGCTAAAATTAAATGATGGAATTGTGCCTGTGTAGTCCAGCACTGGCAGATTATAGGGAAATTGGCACCAGGCTGTGGGTCTTATCCCAGGAGCAATACACAGGATTCAGGATGGCCTATTTGAGGTGCCACATTGAGAGTAGACAGGAAAAAGCAAATGCAAAAGGGTGATTTTTGAAGACCACAAAGCGCATGCATCCATGATGGGTCCCCTGGCTTTCAGCCTCCCTTCAGGTTTTTCCAGAGTACAGAACACTTAGGATATGTGTAGGTATGGAAGTATTTGATGCTAGGAATTTGCATGATCATAGAAGTTAGTAACTCCAGAAACTTACTTTTCATCACCATCTTGAATCAGAACATAGTTCTACTCTCACCAGGGCAGGGTTGCATCCATGTTATGTTCTGGGCCTGTGACTCTGACTATCTGCCAAAGAAGGTTACCTTGCTCCTAACCTCTTTCATTATGTCATGAGTTAGAAAAGCATGCATTTTTTAAATATAAAGTATTTTATAAATATTTACTGAATAAAATATTTACTGACTTTGATATCCAAATACCTCACCAGGACATGAAGTCCAGCAGTAAGTGGTTTCTTGATCCCTATTTAGTTAAATGTGGGGGTAGATTCAGCAATGTGTGTCTTTTATAATCAATCTAAATAATATCAAGATCATCAAATTTCACCAACGTTATTGAAAATCCCTTAGGATCCCAACTTAGCAAGTCAGTGTCAGTGTCTCTCAAAACTTTCTGAGTTGCCACATTAGTATAGTGGTTGGAGAAAATAGTTCTACCTGAAACATTAGCCAAGGCAGAGACCGTCTTATGGTGGTTTGAATGCATGGCCCTCATAGACTCAGGTGTTTTATTAAAGCTTGTAATTTGGGTTGCCAGACATCTGGTTGGAGGAGTTATCAGTGGGGGTGGATCCTGGGGTCCAGCCCAAAGGTGTGTCTTGGGGTGGATTTGAATTACAGCCCAAAGATGCGGGGAGCAGTGTGGGCCCTAGGCCCTGCTGCTTGCTGCTTTTTGGCGTTTGCTGGCTGGTGGTGGTTTCTCTGTCTGCTTAGATTCATGACTGGGAGTCAGCTTCTTCCGTCCTTGATGAAATTTCCCCCTTGGATCTATAAACTGAAATAAATCTTGTTCCTCTCAGAAACTGTGTCTATTCGGAAGTTCATCTCAGTGTTGTGGAGCTGTCTATGAGACTGCCCTAGATAGGCTGACAAAAAGTTGTTGACCCGCTCTCCTTTCAGAGAACAGTAACACGGTTTCTGTTCTGTAGTGTTCAGAGCTCAGTAGGAAAATATGTTTGCCATTGTTAGAATAAATATGCTCCTAATACCTCACTGAAATGAAAACTTCTTTATCATGGTGATTTTTACTGGATACTTATTGACTCCTTCATATTTCCATATATTATGTTTATTTTTTAATACGAGGTTTTCTGTTCTCTTGTCTCTAAAATCCATTAGAAGAAAAGGAAAGAGAATAAAAATGAAACTGTAATTTTTGATGTGGTTATAAATAATAAACCCAAAACTTAAAAATAAGATACTAGCTTTAGGCTTAGAATAATTCTGTGACACCCCTAGAGCTTCCTTTTAGTTGTATAGAACTCAGGTTTCCTCTTCTGTATGATAGAAGTATAACCTTTTGGAATGTCTTTAAGTTTAAAATTCTGTGTGCCATGAGGTAGTCAGTATTGTGGGTCATCCTCAATTTCTAGATCAATATTTGTAAGGGGCAGTTGTGTTTTCTGATCTACATGTTCTAGAGCACAAAGACATATCAAAACTGGGGAGGGTTAGAGACATGGCAGCAGGTCTCTCTAGATATTAACAATAAGGGGCTGCATTGTCTGCAAAGGTTTTGAAAAAAAACAATAACAAAGCTAGTCAAAAGCTCCAAAGTTGGGGGCTGGAGAACTGGCTTAGTGGTTAAAATACTTACCTACAAAGCCTGAGGACCCAAGTTCAATTCCCCAGAACCCACATAAGACAGGTGCACACATGGCACATGCATCTGGAGTTCATTTGCAGTGGCTAGAGGCCCTGGTGTGCTCATTCTTTCTCACACATCTGTCTCTTCCTCTCAAATAAATAACTATTTTTAGTAAGGTCAAAAGTTTTTCATATTTTTTCTTATTACCATGTTTTCTCCATACTAAACAATGTCAGATACACAAAATTACTTGATTCTGGACCAGATGTCTTAATTGCTCTGCCCCTACCTTTGGAGAATCCTCTTCCCTTCATAATCTTTATGATCCCCCCTGGACTGACCTTCCTATGAACTACATATTGAACACGTGACCATTTACTCTATTCTGTCCTGTCTGATCACAGTGATTTCTTAGATGATAAGTGCCCACATCTATTTAAGTAATGGAAGACAATGCTAAGATTTGTATGTATGTGTGGTGGGTGGGATATCTATTTATTTCAATTAGATTTGAGGAATAGAAACACTGCCTACATGTTAAGAACTGATCTAACACAAAGGAAAGCAGAGATAAGAAATGAGAGATGTTAAGACCATATATAAATAGCATCATTGGATCATGTGGGAATACTAGCCTGAATCTTTAGAAATATGAAACTCTCACTCTAACTTTATTTTTGTTTATGCCATGTCCATTCTGAAGATGCATTTGAAAATCCTTATGGAAAGACTGATTAAAAACAAACAAACAAAAAAAAAAAACCACTGGTAAACAGGCTAGTAGAGGGTTAGTTCATAGCCAAAGTAAAGTATGCAATGAGGCATAGTCAATAACAGAAACCCAGGCTCTCGTGCCAATCTCTCTTGCACCTAATTCACTACCTACAAATAAGAAAGTGGAAGGTCCAGCACTCAGGAGGCAGAGGTAGGAGGATCGCTGTGAGTTCGAGGACACCGTGAGAATGCAGAGTGAATTCCAGGACAGCCTGAGCTAGAGTAAGACCCTACCTCAAAAACCAAAAAAAAAAAAAAAAATTAAAAATTAAAAAAATTAAAAAGTGGAAGGTCCAATAGATGACTGATGGGTCATCCAATCTTTTACTCTAACTCCAGAGATTTCCACACATAGCTCAGACATATGATGTATGATGAAAGTGCCAGAAACTGGTCCAGTTCTGAATGCAGAGCAACCTTTATCTTCTGCCAAAACAGAAACTGAAGTTATAAAACACTATGTCTGGACTGACTGGATGGAAATCTTAGGGAAATTAACATGATGGGCTGCCACAGCAGCATAATCATTTTTATTGCTTTTACAAC
Source organism: Dipus sagitta (assembly GCA_036346955.1). Taxonomy (NCBI): domain Eukaryota; kingdom Metazoa; phylum Chordata; class Mammalia; order Rodentia; family Dipodidae; genus Dipus; species Dipus sagitta. The sequence continues at coordinate 54,503,617 of CM070777.1, forward strand.
TGCTTTTTAATGTCAAAAGTAAATTATACTTCTCCATTTATAATTATTCTGTTAATGCATTATAATTACAGATGTAATCAAAAAGAGAAGTTTGACTTTTACCTAAATGATGACTTTGATGACTTCTGAATAAGGTACGAATCCAATTAGAGATATCTTCAAAAAATCACACCTAATAACATTATTTATGAGAATACTAAACAGGAGCTCTTTATCTCAATGCCTCCCTCCCATTTTCTTCTGTCTTCCAAAGGAAGGTCATGGCTTCTTGCCTGTTATTGCAGAGGGTTTGAGTCTTGTGACCAGAATCCAACATAGCAGAAAATCACTGAACAATTGTTTTTTTTTTTTGGTTAAGATAATTTAAACAAACTTTTTCATTACCCATAAAAAGGCCAAATAGTATATAAGAAGTTCTTTCTGGAACTAGTCTCCCAAACCAGCCCACAGTAGGTTTTCAGCATGATAGAGGAAACAAACGCATTAATAGCAGGTGGCAAGCGGAGGCATGGAGTGCCTTTCATGCAAGAGAAGTAGACTGAGTGGATGAAATTGGGGAAAGGGGAAACAGATATATATTTACAAAAGTAAGCAAATTTGTAAGAAGTCATACTGGGTTAGGTGAACTCAAATTCAATGACTAGCATCTTTGTAAGAAGAGGAAATTTGGACACAGACACAAGGGATTGGTTGTTAGCATGGAGTCAAATTGGAGCCATATGTTGCCATAAACTGCCAAGTATTGCCAGCAATCACTAGAAGCTAGGAAGAAGGGAAGAAGGAATCTTCCCTAAAGATAGCTTGCCTTTACCCTACTATCCACTCCGATGAGAGGGATCTGTCCCAGGAAGTAACACTGAAGATCCATATCAGTAGCCCAGTCAACCTCTGAGCCAAAAACAACTACTTGCCATTTTAAACCATGAAGATCTGGCATCATTTGTAGAATATCATTGTTGCATATAGAAAGAACTATTAAAGAAACCAATTTTCACCTTGATTTTATTGGTTTTCTCTGACATTCCTGGACTGGAAGAATCATTTTTTACTTGTCCCTTATCTAGTGGTTCAACAACCTCTTACAGACCTTAGAATGGAAAGAAACTTCCTGAGTCTATATGAAAACATACTTTTCATGATAATTTTCTATAAAATCAATGATTTTTGTTTATGGAATATATTTTTCCAAAAAAGAAGTTAGAATGTCGGTTGAAGTATCCATAGGAAGAAAACCACTTGGTGCTTAGTGATATGCTTAGTTGAAGAAAGACCTCCTCAACCCAATTGACCTTCTTACATTGTGGGGATGGTATTAATAGTATTAATGTTCAAAATGCAGGTGACAGAAATCTAACCCAAAGTAGCTTAAGGAAGTAAAGGGAATTCTTTTGCTTATACAATACAAGTTAACTACTTAGAGCCGTCTTAGCCACACAGTGCATGGTATAATGTGGGTGACTGGGAGGCATGGCATGAGGCAGCTGCCCAGCATCACCAGAGAATACCAAGCTATGCGTGGCTAGTCCAGGGCTAGGTTAAAATTCAATTCAATATATAGTGTCTACTGAATGTGTTTCACTTTTCAATTATTATAATGTCTTAAGATCAGAAGCCGAGCCGGGCATGGTGATGCACGCCTTTAGTCCCAGCACTCAGGAGGCAGAGGTAGGAGGATAGCCATGAGTTCAAGGCTGCCCTGAGACTACATAGTGAATTCCAGGTCAGCCTGGTCTAGAGAGAGACCCTAACTCAAAAAAAAAAAAAACTAAAAAAAAAAAAGAAAGGTAGAAGTGGAGAAGAGAGATGGGAGTGCTTTAGTGATAAGTCCCTCTTCTTCAGAAAACATTAAAAACCATTGGCATATCAGGAGATCTGTATTTCTTTTTGTCTTTTTCCTTGTTATTGACAGCTTACATACTTACAGACAATAAACCATGACAATTACCTCCCCTCCCCCACCTTCCCCTTCATAACTCTACACTCTATCACATACCCTCCCTCTCTCCATTAGTCTCTCTTATTTTGATGTCATCATCATTTATGAAGGTCTTATAAAGATAGTGCTAGGCACTGCGAGGTCATGGATAGCAAGGCCAATTTCTGTCTGGCTGATTGCACTGTGAGCAGTCCTACCCTTCCTTTGCCTCTGACATTATTTCTACTACCTCTTCTGCAATGGACCCTGAGCCTTGGAAGGTGTGATAGAGATATTTCAGTGCTGAACATTCCTTTATAATATCTTCTCGGCCCTATGGTGTCTTTTGGGTCATCTCAGAGGTCACCACCATCTGAAATGAGAAGCATCTCTAACAAAAAGTGACAGAAGCATTAATATATGGGTATGAATGCTAAGTAAAGTGCTTTCAGGGGCAAGTTTTGTGAGCACAATAAATGCATTTAGCCAAAAGAGAGCAGGCGTTACACTCAAAATGCTCATGACTTCCTTCACCATACACCATAGGCTTTTGATTAGGTTTTAAGTACCAGGCATGTATTCTAGTCCAATTAAAGAATAATTGGTTTCCCCCATAACAGACATGCCACTATTGTACCCACTGGCTCATTTGGCATGGCTGGCCAAACTTCAAGCTTACAGTGTTTACCACTTTCATCTGTCTCCGATAAGGCTGCATTCACTTCAGCTTTTTCCGGCTTTCTGTCAGCTGGTCTACCAGGAGAATGTCTTCAGCTCATCCCCAGTTTGATTTCTCTATGACCTTGAAGCCCAGGCGTGTGGAGTCTTCAGCAAAAGGGTCTTGTCATCCATTCCTGGTGGGAAACCAAGAGCCTTGGCAATATCCTATAGTGTTTGGGGGCATCAGGTAACTCCCTGGCCAACAACTCACTGGAAAGTATCCCATCCCTGGCACTGAAATTTTCCTAGTAACAGTCTATAGGTTCTGGGTACACCATTATCCAAAAAAGTAGCTTATTCACAATACCCTGAATTTTGATTACCCCTCACCCAAACCCAATCTCTTCCCCTGACCTCACTTAGGCTATACCATCCACAATAATCTGTCCATCTACTTATATATATATACAGTACAATCCCCTTAAGTCCACCCCTCTCCTCCCTCCCTTATAGCCCTTTTCTAACTTTCTGGCCTCTGCTACCAATTTTTAGTCCAACTCACACACAAGTCTGAACATTTGTAACTAGGATCCACACATGGGAGAAAACATGAAATGTATGGCTTTCTGGGGCTGGATTACATATATCACCTAGTTTAATCCTTTCCATAAAAGCAGTGCTTTTTTTGTTTTGTTTTGTTTTTTTTGTTGTTTGTTTTTTGAAGTAGGGTCTCACTCTAGCCCAGGCTAACCTGGAATTCCCTATGTCGTCTCAAGGTGGCCTCGAACTCATGGTGATCCTCCTACCTCTGCTTCCTGAGTACTGGGATTAAAGGCATGTGCCAACACGCATGGCTCAAAAGCAGTGTTTTGCATTATCATGTTATAAAGGTAATGGAAATTGTTTGAAATGAGAAGTAAAGCCAGAAGAAAAAAATGAAGTTATGTAAAAAATTATATAAATAGTAAAGAACTAAGATAATTTTGTTTGGAAAAGTCAAGTTTTCGTCCACCTTCATAGTTGACCTTGTGGAGAATATATTTCATTACTAAAAGAGTGCTAACCAGCTCTTTGGGAAACCAAAATAAAGAACAATAGCAGTTATCATTTTCACTTTTGGTTTTATACACAGTATCATGTAGCGCAAGCCAGCCTGGAACTCACAATGAAGTTCATTGTTACTTCAAACTCTTGATCCTCCTAATACCCCTTGCTGAGTGCTGGGATTATAGTCATGTCCTACATATATGGCAACAAATTTAAGTAAAGGAAGAACATCATGAAATTGGGAAAAGATAGTATGCCTTCTGCTATTATAAAAATAGTAGTGATTTATTGCCAATAGTGAATGTGGAATTTATGACATTGGTAAGTGTGGTGGCTTGAATGTAAAATGCCCCCAGAAGCTCGTGTGTTTTGACATTTAATTTCCAGGTGGTGGTAGCATGGGAAGGCTTTGGAACCTACAGGGTGTTCAGCCCTGCTGGAGGAAGTATGTCACTAGGGTTTTGAACTTTCTGTTCTTTCTACTTCCTCCCTGTCACCATGACAATGTGACAACCTGGGGCCTGCTTCTGCCATGGCTTCCCTGCCTTGATGGACTGTGCGCTCTAGAACTCTAAGTCAAATTAAACCCTTTTCCTGTGTTCTTGCAACAAACAAGGTAACTAATGTGGAGAAAATTAGTACTCATACTGGGACCATCACTGCAATAAACATGACCCTATGACTGCTAAGCTTTTAAAAAATGGAAGAATTGGAGCTTTGGGCAAGAAAGTCCTTATTATACTGTAAGTACAGCTTAATTGTCCATTCTGGCAGGAGTTTAAAAGTTCCAAAGTCAGGGAGAAATGCAAACTGTGGAAGCCAGGATGACAAGATTTCCAGGGGTAAGAAGGACGCTATTGTGAACAGAGCTAACGACAGTTCATGTGATGATTCTGGCCAAGAAACTGGGTGCACTCTGCCTATGTACTGAGAACTTGAGTGTGAAGTAACGAAGTAATGAAACAGAGGAAATTTCAAAGCACGATAGCATTGAATTTGTGGCACCGTGCCTCTTAGCTGCTTTGATTCTGATCTACAATGAAAGAAAGCAAAAGAAAGAGTAGAAATATATGAAAAATGTGAGGAAATGTGAGCAAGCTTGCAGTCCTGGGAAAGGAGACAACAGCTGCTTTGGCTGTAACTGTTAAAGAGATTAACTCCATTGGAAAGAAATCTACTGTTCTGCACTGGGACAATAGGAAAGACAGACGCCTTGAGGGCAGACTAGACCCATTAAAGTCAAAAGATAGTAAGTCTGCAAATACAGCTAGAAGCCTCCTGAAGGGAGGGATCAGACTTCATCCTGATCTGGTAAAGGTACTTGGCAGCACCACCCATGTGGTACTGAAACTCATGTACTGAAATTGAGGGGGTTCATTGAGTTCCGTCCCAGAGGATTCTTACTCAAGAAGTGGTAATGAATTAACCATTCCCAGGCTGCAACACTATCCACAAGGTCAGTATGAGAGATATATTTAGGCTTTCTCAAACAGAATTCAGGGGCTGAGTGAACCATGACCCAGTGGTTTTCCCTGCAAAGTCTAATGACCTAGGTTAGAAGCCCCAGTACCCATGTAAAGCCAGATGCACATTGACATGGACTGGAACCTCTGAAGGTGGAAAACTCAAATGAGAGCTGGATTAGAGGGTTTAAATATGATGTGGACATTTCTATCTATAATTTAAAGTATCCTAGGCTGATTAACTGTCTCAAGAAAGTTTCTCATCAACCAAGAACTCCACTGAATTAAGCAACAAGATAGATGATCTATGCAGTAACCTATCATAGAAGAATCATTTGTAACTGCCTCTACACAGCTGCAATGTTTCTGGCTGAACTCCCAGAGTCCTGAACCCTCAGGACCCCTGCCCATTCCCAGTCAACTGTGCAGTTTCTCACTTTCTAAGTTAACCATACAGTTTCAAGAACTGGTGTATTTCTCTCTCAGTACTACTTTGGGGTCATGAAAAATACAAGATGGAGAAAGCCATAGAGATCATGGTTCCAGAGAACTTCTGGGAGCTAAGTATTGTGAGGTATGATCAGAAGCACTGCATGGTGGCAGTGAGACGTCACTTCATGAAGTTGTGAAGGTGAACTTGAAATTGCAATGGAGGCTCCAGGATGTTGGAGATGTAGGTCCTAGGATAGCTGCCAAGGAAATTTTCAGGCTTCAAACAGATTTAGCCCATGGAGGCTACAGGCAGCACAGATGGAGATACACAAGCCTTCCAGACATGAAGCTGTAGGATCTGATGTTCTTCCTGCTATATTTTGGGCCTACTCCATTCCTATCATTACTTGCTAGTCTCCCATTCCTCCTGTTTTGGATTGGGAATGTTTATTATATGTCATATGTTGGAAGTATCTAATTTATGTTTTGATTTTGCAAGAATCACAGTTAAGAGAGTGCTTGGGAATTTAGACTTTGGACTTTTGAACCATATTGGGACTGGTACAAATTATAAGGACTTTTAAGTTGAGCGCATGGAGCCTATGGGTATCAAGGGTGAACTGTGGGCTGAATGAAAGATGATGCCCATAACACTGCATGCTTGGATACTTCATCTATAGCTAGCAGCATGTTTGGGGAAGGTTATCAAACATTTAGGATGTCAAGCATTTCTTGAGGAAGTGTATCACTTGGAACAGGGCTTGGTGCTTATGGTGACAAGTAACATGGGCTTCTGGCTTTGGGCTGTAATGCCTTTCCTGCTTTGATGGACACTATACACTGGACGTATAAGCCAAATTAAACCCTTTTCAGTTCATGTTTTGCCATAGTTCATTATTTTCTTCCAGGAAAGACACAATAACTGAAACAGTAAGTATCTGATAATATGAATTTTCATCATCATCTTCATCACCACCAACACCACCATCATTCACAGACAACTTGGTGAGACCATAAATTGAAAGGTACATAGCCATAATAAATAAATAAATAAATGAAACTGATATTTAAAAATTGAATAATAGGTAGTCCGAGTGGAGCCAGCAAGGCGAGAAGTCATGTGTTCACCGCTGAGAAAAGCGGTAGTCCTTGCATCACGGCTGACCAAGTGGCTGAAGAGCAGATTGCAGAATTCAAAGAAGCCTTCTCCCTATTTGACAAGGACGGTGATGGAACTATAACAACAAAGGAATTAGGAACTGTAATGAGGTCTCTTGGGCAGAATCCCACAGAAGCAGAGCAACAGGAACTGGTTAATGATGTCGATGCTGATGGTAATGGCACAATTGACGTCCCTGTATTTCTGGCAACGATGGCAAGAAAAACGAAAGACACAGGTAGTGAGGAAGAGATGAGAGACGTTTTCCATGTGTTTGGTAAGGGTGGCAATGGCTATGTTAGTGCAGCAGACCTTCACCATGTGATGACAACTCTTGGAGAGAAGGTAACAGATGAAGCGGTTGATGAAATGATGAGGGAAGCAGATATTGGTGGTGATGGTCAAGTAACACATGAAGAGTTTGTACAAATGATGACAGAAAAGTGGAGAAATTGTACATAATGTGTTAAATTTCTTGTACAGAATTGTTTATTTGCCTTTCCTTTTTTTGTAACTTATCTGTAAAAGGATTTTTCCCCTACTGTCCAAAATATACATGTATAGTGATTTGGACTTCATTCCTCCATATTTTCTTCCCTTCTCTTATTGTCATTGTCCTTAAAACTTATTTTAGAAAATTGATCAAGTAATATGTTGCATGTGGCTTACTCTGTATATATCTAAGCCCTTCTACACATCTAAACTTAGACGGAGTTGGTCAAATCAGGGAACATCTGGGTTTGCCCTGTAGCAGGCAGATTCAGGTTTGCTGAGATAAACTTCCAGACCAGGCACAGTTATGGAGGAAGGTATTTATTGAAGCTTATAGATTCAGGGGAAGTTCCATAATGGCAGAAGAAGCTGGCCTGCATTCACAGGCCCAAGTAGACAGAGAGAAGCACAAGTCAAAAGCCAAAAGCCACAGCACACTTCAGGAACTCCAGCTAGGCACACTTTGCATATCTTTAGATTGAAATCTGAAACCCACCACCACACCTTAATATCCACACAGTGACGCTGCCTCCAGCCAGGTGACTGCAGATGCAAACTACAAACAATAAAGAACTGAATATATTGGAGGCCATCTATTCAAACCACCACATGCCCTTTTTAAGTAGTTTTTAGGAACTATCAGCATGTTGCTGTTGGATTATGGAGTTGTGACTCTGCATGGACTATGGAAAGTCAATAATATGTACTTAAAAGCTGCACTATTGCAAAATGGGTATATTATCCATGTACTCTTACACTATTGTACCAGAAAATTTTTCTTTTATTGTTACTTGCTTTTCAAACTTTGTTTAGCCACTTAAAGAAAATTTGCTTATGGTACAATTTGCCACAAAGCTATTCCAAGTTTTATATTTGTTTTCAAATAAAAAAATTGCAATTTACCCAAAAAATTTTAAAATAAAACTGATATGTCACAGCTGTATGAAGCAGCAATGACTGTGATAGCTTTTATCTCATTGGTATTTGGGATTTCCAAAGCTACATCTCTTTTCTGATATGGCTAGGGTTGAGAGCCTAGCTTTATGCTACCTCAGGAGGCTGGTTACTTTGAATTCTAGATCAAAGCTACTTTCATAAAGCTTTTTCTTAGAGGACCCATCATGGTCCTTGATTTCACCTTAACCTTTGGAAATCATCTGTAGGTAAATTAATGTTTCCTCTCATTTGCAACACTTTAAAACAAAATGCAAAGTCGCACCACCCGTAAATGAGATTAATGATTCATCCAGCTCTCACCAACCCTGCTCTAATTTTGCTCGTCTTAAAAGATTTTCCAATTTATTTTTCATGAAAAATTCAAACATTTCATTTTGTGTTTATTTAAATGATAGGTCAGATATTTTCATATGCATGCCCATTTTTATTTCTCAAATAGTGAGCTACCTTTCCGAAATGACAAAGTTTAAAAGACATACATCTCTGGGATACCAGGTTCATCAGAATTGGGGTTGATGAAAAACCTAGCAACTTAAAATTAAGCCAGTACTCCCAAATGACCTCTTCTGAAACAAATGAGAAAAATTAGTATTTTAAATACCTCTGGTTAAGACAATCAGATTTGTCTTCTTACTAATGAATGAATAATCAAGACTAGCAGTATGCCTATCTTTATCAGTCAATGTTTTTTTTTTAATTCCTTTCCCAGAAATTATTATGTACATGTTATAGGTTTATCTCTGGACAAAGAATGTCATCTTGGGTTTCAGAATACTGGAAGAAAGTGAGAAAACTGTCCAAGGGTATTATTAAAAAATTGTCAAGGAAAATTTCACAATTATATAATCAAAAGAACTATATTTATCCTTGATACTTAATCTGGTCTGCTATTGATTTATTGCTTTTTGCCATATAATCTAGCAATTATAGACTGTAATTGGTAATCTATTTGGCTATAGGAGAGTATATCTATGAAGAATCAAGTTAATCCTTGTAGTCCTAGATCAGAGGTTTCAAAATGCTCACTGCCTGTGAATAATTTGCTTTTAAGTCACCTAGGGTATTTTTCTTTACTTACATAACAAATTATAGTCTCTAGAATTTGAACTTAAAGCAGTTTTATTTGTTTAAAAGCATTCATCAAGAAGAATGTTCTCTGAATCATTTTTGTATTGCTTCTAAGTCATTTGCAACGGGGAAGGAGGAATTAAAGTGGCTCAAATCTGATCTCAACCTCTCATATAGTTTACTGTGGTAGTTATGCACTGATCATGTTAAGTTATTCGCAAATCTAACTAGAGTAAAAGAAGGGGGAATAGTGTTACGAGAAGTTCAGGCTGCTGTTCCAGGAGTTTTAGATAAGAATATTCTCTAGTCTTTCAAAAAAGCATAGAGCATTCTTTATTTAAGAGGGCCTTGGGCTGGAAAGATGGCTTAGCAGTTAAGCATTTGCCTGTGAAGCCTAAGAACTCTGGTTGGAGGCTTGTTTCCCCAGGACCCACGTAAGCCAGATACATGAGGTGGTGCATGTACCTGGTGTTTGTTTGTAGTGGCTGGAGGCCCTGGTGCACCCATTCTCTCTCTCTCTCTCTCTCTTTCTGTCTCTCTCAAATAAATAAATACATAAAAATAATCATTTTTTTTTAAAGAGGACCTTTTCCTGAGGTGAGTGTGTCTTAATTCTACTTTAATGTTGAGCACTTAGGAACTTCTGAATTTCTGTTTTGGTATACGTTGAGTATCCTCAGTGTCTGTCTCCTTCACTTTTGTGCAGGAATTTTGTGGAAGAGGGGGCAGAAAGGTTATAAGAGCCACAGGTTGGGAAGGAATGTACAGAGGCATTGCTCCCCTGTCCCCCGCCTCAACAATGACTGACTTGCTGCTCTCACAACTCATAACCCACAACCTCATGGAGAATGCCAGAAGACCTGCTGAGAAGGGCCCTTAGTGGAATGGGGGCAAGGAGGAGGGAAACGATGGTATTAATACATGATGTATCAATACAAGGTAAAAATTTAACAAAAAAAATGATACTGAGGGCATTAATTACCCTTTTTTTAAAATAAGATCTACTCAAATGAAAGAGAACATTGGGGAAATGATAAGGAATACATTGTATGATGCATAAATGATGTGATATCCGTGGAAATGTTCTGCCTGAGCCTAGAGCCAACCGTGTTCCTCATGAACCCCAGAACTCCTTCCAGAACTTTCCTTGAATAACTTAAATTTTCTAATGTTCAATTTTTCTATCGATAAAATGTTGCTAACACATTCTTCTTTGAAATTTTGTAAATGGTTATAAATTTCTACGCATTCATAGATAACTATTAAAGGTCAACTTTCAAAACAATTACACTAAAATATAGGCCATGTTCACTGTCAAAAATAGATCCCAGCTGAAACTAAGAAAAATTGGAGAAACAAGCAAGAGTGCTGTTTTCCTGATGAACCAGATACCAGCACAAGGGGGAAGGAGATCAACACAGAGAAAAATCAACTCCTACCAAATCAGAGAGCCAGAGCCTCAGAGGCCCCCAACACCTCATCACTGAAGCAGACCAAAAATGAACCCAACATGGCTCAGGGAAATTTTGCGGAGGAGGGGGCGGAAAGAATGTCAGAGACACATGTTGGGTCATGATATGCAGAGACATTTAGCTTACTGTGGGCTAACTCCACAATACATGACCCATATACCTCAACAAGAAGGGGCCAAGGGGAGGGGGTAGGTCACGGATGAGCCTAATAATGGTACCAAACTGACTGTATTTGCTGAATACAAAACTAACTAATAAAGAAAAAAAAAGAACGAATTCAGTGAAGAAGGATTTAAGAGGGGAGAAAGGGAGGGTGGTGGGAACTGATTATGATCCTGGTATATTGTTTATATATATGGAATTTGTCAATAAAAAGGGTTTTAAAAAACTAAAAAAAATAGATCAAATTGCAGAAACTTAAGAATGGTAGATTTTTCTTATTAATGTAATAATGTAAGTCTATGTGATGAATCTCTTACAGTTTTGTTGGCCTACAGAATAAGAAACAAGAATAGGTATTTATTGCCGGGCATGGTGGCGCACGCCTTTAATCCCAGCACTCGGGAGGCAGAGGTAAAAGGATTGCTGTGAGTTCGAGGCCACCCTACGACTACATAGTGAATTCCAGGTCATCCTGAGCCAGAGTGAGACCCTACCTCAAGAAACCAAAAAAAAAAAAAAAAAAAAAAAAAAAAAAAAAAAAAAAGAATAGGTATTTACGAATTTCCTTCATTTCACATAAGAAACAAAAGAAGTGAGTTCCTTGCTTTTAAAATTGTTGAATGTTTATGTTACTGAAATGTTCTTTGACTGGAAAAGACAAACCAGTACCAGTGTTTGGAAATGAATCCACTATTTCTAATATGTAGGTTCAGGAGTAAGAGAACCAATAGGAAATGGGCTCCCCTGATTTAACTACCACAGTAGGAAGGAAAAACCTCACTCTTGGTAACAAAAGAGGAGAAATATGTTGGGAAAGGTTTGTTCTGCAGGGAACTGCTATAATGCGCATCCTGTTCAGAGGTAACTATAATACCAGGGGAATGATTTTTTTTGTTGTTTTTTTTTTTTCATGAGATCCAGAGGGAATATAGCCAATATAAGCATCACCTCCAAAGTGTGTTTTGTGAAGCAATTCATAAGCCTTTTTAAACAAAATTAATTATTTCTACTTAGGTGTACTCATGCACAGGCTACTGGGGGTTTTCTGTAGCAAGGTTGACCTGGAATTTGGGAGAGTCCTCTTGTCTTGCTCAGGGCATAAAGAGATATGCCTGATGGCACTGTTTTGTGTCTATATCTATTACAAAAACTGAGTGCTTTTCAGTTATATGAATCAATAAATGTCCTTTTTAATGGTTGAGCTCAATTGACTTGACCCATTAAAAGCTCTATTTCATTGGTCTAAGTGATTAGGCTAGAAAAAATAGGAGCCAACCATTTTCTCCCACATTCCCTAAGTCTTCCATATAACTCAGTGGTCTTGAGCCACAGCATATACAATTTTCTTTTTTTTATTATTTTTATTTTTGGTTTTCGAGGTAGGGTCTCACTCTAGCCCAGGCTGACCTGGAAGTCATTGAGTAGTCTCAAGGTGGCCTTGAATTCATGGCTGTCCTCTGCCTCCCAAGTGCTGGGATTAAAGGCATTTACAATTTTTAAGGACATGTTCAAATGTGTCGCTGTCTCTTTTGCCTTTGTTGATGTGCTAATGAAAAACTATAAATGTCATAACCATGCTTTATAACCCATAAACTTTGACCTGACCTAAGAAGATCCACATTTATAGACATCTGTGTTGAAGCCGGATGAGCTTCGGAGCATGCAGTCAGCTGGACAGGCCATAACGAAGCTCCGTGTTGAGGGAGAGCGCCTGCCAGGAACACGGCCGCCAGCCTATTGTGAGAGCAGCTGGCACAGCAGCAAGAATCCATCAGGAGAGAAGGTGAAGCAGAGTGTTTGTAACAAGCAGTTTGAGAGGAAGGGATTCAGAAGGCAGAGCCTTTTCTAGAACCCAAGTAGGGGGAAGCCTGGCCCTTCCATCCATGGGAAGGAAGCTACAGATTTGCGGAGGAACCCATTTTGCAATTAGATTGGAATTTATCTCATTATACACTGGAATGGTGATTCACTCTGCATTTGGACCTGCTCCATTAACAGGCTGTGTGCCTTCTGCTTGGCTACCAGGCTGAGGGAAAACATCCCGTGTGCTGGTTTTCTGATGCCCCACTCTCCCTAGTCTTGAAACATCTCCAGCCACAAGTGACCACCTGAGCCACTGGGGTCTAGGCAGGGTTCTCAAGGTGCTTGGAATTGTAGTCACAGCTGTAAGAAGAAAGAGGAGACATTTTAAAAATCAGACACATCTGGGTTTGGATCCTGGGTTTTCTTTCTCCCCTCCTCTTTTTCTTTCTTTCAACCTGTATGGAATACCTATTGTTATATGCAGGTGTACTAGCTAAAGATATTAAATTTTTTTAAAAAATCCTCTACTTTCCTGCAATACATAGAAACATTTAATTATTGAATACCTTTAAATCTCCTTTTTTGGACCAACTCTATTATTTGTCCTGGCCTTAGTTTCCTCATTTGTAAAACGGGAAGTAGCATGTTGACATTCTATAACTGAGAGTCTTTCCAGGAGACGAGATATTAGAATACAAAAGTAGGAGTCATCTAGAGTAAGAAAATAGTTTCTTTAAAAAATTTTGTTATTGTTGTTGGTCATGGAAGCTAACGAGGGTGCTGAAAACAATATAGGCTATTGCTATTGCTCTTGGTTGCCCAATGAAACTAGATGGTAAACCCCTATCGCTGGTGATCACAACATGCTTCAGTAGAGAAACCAAACTGGAATCGATCAGGAAACTTCTTCCCCGAGGGATAGCTTTCTTTGTGCCAAAAGGTACTGTGCAAGCTCCTGGGGTGGGGGGAAGCCATCAACAGTCTTATTCACCTGTGGATTCTCTGTAGCCACAACTGTCCTGCCAGGTAAGACACTTCCACCGGCACAAGCACAATAGGGACATGAATGTTACAGAAGTAATCAATCACTTTCTGATTGGATTTGTGGCCCACTCTGTGAGTTCATGGTTTCTTGTTCCTGGACAGCCGCAGTCCCCCTAAGGTGCCCAGGCAACCAGGGTGGGTGAGCATGTGACCAGAGAAAGAATCACTCTGGGGAGACAGTTGAACAGCTCTCTCAGTTTATTGTCAGAGAAATGAGTCTATAAGCATCTGAGGGCAGAGGAAGGGTCCTAAGGGGATTGGATACACCAGGTTCATTCATGATGCCTAATTAGCATATGGGGACATTCATTCCAGCATGTAAGCAATGGGGAGGGGGAGAATCAGGTGATCTAGGGTCTCAGGGGGATGGGGTATGTGAAGGTGACAACTGATAAGGAGTTTCCTAGGCAACTGGCCAAAGGTTACAGGGCTATGGGCAAAGCCTAAGTTCAGGTGTGCTGAGCTTGGAAAGGGGAAAGAGGACTTTGTTGGGACCTGAGCTAGAGGAGGTTCAAAGGATATTCTAGTCAAAAGGACTGACTTCACCCTGCCTGTGTCCTGAGAACTTGAGTTGAATTTTAAAGTAATGGGCTAGTATGTTTGATGAAGGAGAACACAAAGTAGAAAGATATGAAAGAAAAGAGAAAAAAAAAAAGGAAAGAAAAGAAGAGAAACTGGTTTGAGGTCCCTGAACAATAGCCCTGTTAAGCCTTTGTGTGGAGTTGTGAAGGTGAATCATTGGTTTCAGTGGAGATACCAAGATTTTGGAGATGCTACAGAAAGAAATGAAAATCTCAGACTGGAGAGCTGGTTCAGCTACAACTGTTTAAGAGGTTGCCTCTACTGTGGAAGGGAGCCGCTGTGCATTAGGACAGTAGTGCTTAGTCTTTTGAAAGGAGGGGGCCCCAGGTCTAGCTAAGATTTTATAATCCAGCCCCCTTGCCCATGTGAGTTTGCTCATTCTGACTGTTTCCTCATTGTTGATATATGATGATATGAGCTAGCTTCCGCTTATAATATTGCTTTTACTTATAATATCTTCCAAGCTTTCCCATATTGTAGCAAGAATCTGTGCATTATTTCTCTGTGTAGTTGAATGGTATCCCATTGTATGGTTGCTCCACACTTTATCCATCCATTGAATATTTGATAGACACTTCTGTTGTTTCCACTACTGGCTACTATGAATAATGGTGATACAGATGTCTGTATATGGATCTTTATAGGAACATACTTTAGTTTTCCCAAGTGTATAGGTAGGAGAGTAAGATTAGTATTTTGGAGTAAACAAATATGTTTCAAGCATGGCACATTATTTTATAAACCCAACAGAAATATATGAGGGTTCTGATTCATCTAACTACTTATCAACATGTATTTTGTCTGCTTTTACCATTATATCTGCTTAGTATGAAATAATCAATTTCCCTAACATCTGTTAATGTACTTATTGACTATTTGTTTCTTTTTATAGAGATATTTATTTAAATACTTCACACAGTCTCAACTTGGGTTAATTACCATTTAATGTTAAATTATAAAAGTTCTTGTGTATTGTAGTTACAAGTACAATATGAAATATATAATGTATAAACATTTCCTTGATTCTTTGTGCTGTTTCACTCATGAGATTTAATTATTTTAATGAAGGTTATCTGATATAGTTTTGTTTTGTCACCATGCTTTTCATATCATTGTCTAAAACAAGATTATGAGGAGTCATTCTTTTTAATAATTTTTTTAATTTTTATTTATTTATTTGATAAAGAGAGTAGAGAAATAGGCAGATAGATAGAAAGAGAGTGAATGGGTGTGCCAGGACCTCTAACCAATTATGTGGGCTCTAGGGAATAGAACTTGGGTCCTTAGGCTTTGCAGACAAGTACATTAATGTCTGAGACCTCTCTTTATTTTTTCTGTTTTGGTTTTTTGAGGTAGGGTCTCACTCTAGCCCAGGCTGACCTGGAATTCACTATGGAGTCTCAGGGTGGCCTCAAACTCGCAGCGATCCTTTTTTTACCCCTGTCTCCTGAGTGCTGGGATTAAAGGCGTGCACCACCATGCCTGGCTACATCTAATTTTAAAAACAAATAATTTACTTATTTTTTATTTGAGAGATAGAGAGAAACAGGAAAATATAGAGAGAAATGAGGAATTACTCTTATGTTAACTTTTGTAGTTTTACTCTTAAATGTATAGCTTGAATTACTTTGACTTAGTTCTTAGATTTGATGGTAGATAGATCTGTAAATTTATTCATTTGTCTATAGATACCCAGTTATGTCATTTTTATTTCGAGACAAGGTCTTGCTATCTAGTCCTGGCCAGCATGATATTCACTATGTAAAACAGGCAAGTGTTGAATTCATCACGATCTTCCTATCTGGGTCTCCCAATTGCTGGGACTATAGGCATGCAACATCACACCCAGTTCAGTTGTTTTATCATAAATACTTATTTTATTTCTTGAAAAGATTATGTTTTAACCAAAAACAGGCAAGTGTTGAATTCATCACGATCTTCCTATCTGGGTCTCCCAATTGCTGGGACTATAGGCATGCAACATCACACCCAGTTCAGTTGTTTTATCATAAATACTTATTTTATTTCTTGAAAAGATTATGTTTTAACCACTTAATTACATACAAAAATATTACATACAAAAATCATTTACCGGAGCTGGTCATGTTATTCAGTGGTAAATTGCTTGCCTAGCATAAAGTGCTTGGATTGGATTCTTAGCATTGAAACAAAAACAACCAGGCCATCAATGTTAGGGGTTATTTCAGGGTTATTCCACTGATCCTTATGTTTCCTTACTGCAGAACCACCAACTGACATACACTTTGCAGTATTTAAGAAACACCAAATCTGAATCCTACAGGCTTGTTTATATTTTTCAAGATAGTTTTGAATATACTGTGTCTCCTGCATTCCACTATGACTTTTATAATAACCTTGTTGATTTCTTCCACACAGCCAGCTGGAATTTCAGTAGGGATTGTATTAATTCCATATGTCAGTTTTAGGATAATTACTGTATCAACAGATTTGTGTTCTTTCATTTATTTTATTATCTTTAATTTCAGCACCTTTTAGGATAGTTAGCATATAGATCGTATACTTCATTTGCTACATTTTTTAATGCATCTCATTATTTTGGTGATATTTTATATATCATTTTTATAATTTTGTTTTCAAATTATTAATTTTAAGTACATAGAAATAACATCCATTTGTATATTAGTTTTCTTTACTTAATATTTGCTTTCTGAAATCCACCAAAACTTACTTGTAAGGGCTGGAGGGATGGCTTAGTGGTTAAGTCATTTGCCTGCAAGGCCAAAGGACCCAGGTTTGATTCCCCAAGACCCATGTTAGCCAGTTGCACAAGGTGGCGCATGCATCTGGAGTTTATTTGCAGTGGCTGGAGGCCCTACCATGCCCAATCTCTCTCTCTCTCTCTCTCTCTCTCTCTCCCACTCTTTCTCTCTGTCAAATAAATAAATTAATTTTAAAAATACTTACTTGTTAGTTCTATTTGCTCATTTTAAAATATTTTATGTATGATTTATTATCTGTAAAAAGGACAGTTTTACTGTTTGTTTTATAAAACAGATGCTTTTTATTTCTATTAGCTAATCAACCTAGCTATGATTTTCAGTTGGCTCTAAGTGGTGAATACCGATATCCTTCACTTACTGTTGATCTCAAAGAGGAAGCACTCAGTGTTTCGCAGAAAAGTGTGATGATGTTACTGTGGGTTTTCTGTAGACACCTTTTATTAGCTGGAGTAAGCTCCCCTCTATGTCTAAATTGTTGGAGTTTTTCTACTTAAAGGGTATAGAATTTTATCAAATACCTTGAAATTTTTTTCATTTGTTCATCTACTGAGGCAATTGTGTGTTCTGTTGTCTTATTTTATTTTGTTCTATTTTCCTTCGTTCTATCAATAGGGTGCATTGCACTGATTTTTTTTTCAAACACAGACTATTTTGTATTTTAAACAAACAGTACATTCCTGGGTTAAATCCTACTTGGTCACGGTACATAACACTGTTCATTTGCCACTGAGTATGCTGTTAGTGCTTTCCTGAAGATTTTTGCATCTATATTCATAAGACATATTGGCTTATATTTTTCTTGGCAGTCTTTGTCTGCATTGGTATTCAAGTAGTAACATCTTTACAGAACAAGATTGGAAAAGTTCTTCCCCTTCTTTCATTTGGAAGAGTTTGAGAGGACTGGCTTATATAATTCTTTAAATCTTTGGTAAAATATACCAGTGAAGACACTGGTCATTTACTCTGTCGTAGAAAAAAAAAATTGATGACTAATTCATCCTCTTAACATGTTATAGATTGACTTGGATATCAGTTTATTCTAGAATTTGTTTTGGAGTCTATCTAGAAATCTTTTATTATAAAAAGGCAATTTGCTGGCATATATTCACTGTACTTGTTATGATTGTTTTATGCATGTGTAAGTGATAGCAATAGCACTTCTTTCTAGTTTTAGTAATTGAAGTCTTGTCTTCATGATCATAGCTAGATGGATAATCCTGAATTTTCACATTTCCTAACATATAGAACTTTCTCTCTTCCTCTCAAACTGAATATACCTCAGTTTAGGCAGTAATGTTGATTCTGCCCAGAACTGACCTTCCTGTAGACACTAACACCCTGCTAGCCACGGCTCCACAAAGAATGTGAGCCCTAGCTCTAAAGCAGCAGCAGCATCAGGAGTGGAGTTTGGACCTTAAATCCTGAAATAAATTAGCCAGGACCCAGCAGGTGATCTGCATGGATGTTAAAAATTAAAACGCAGAAAGACAAACACTATACCGCATGTTCTCACTTATCTGGAACACCGTGAGTTGCTGGCATACTTGGCAGGCAACTCAAGGGCCAGACAATAGGGATGAGGGTCAGGGGGAGGGGAGTGGGAGGTTGGGGGAAAATAAACACAAAACTCAACCCCAAATGAACTGGTAACACAGAAACCTTTCTCCTTGATAGGAGACTAAAAGATATGATCCTCAACAGCAGTATGTGGGTGTCTGGTAAAAAGGACCCTGGAGAGGGGGGCAGTGAAGCCTGACCTTGAAATATTTGTCTCTGGCCTGTAACTGTCAGTACCAGAAATCAATTGCTACTCACATTGAGCTGTTAACCAGAGAGACCCACAAGGTCCCCAAAACAAGACAGGGTTGTGTCAAAGCACTTGATTTTCTGCCTGAGGTAATAGGTGACACCCTATTGCTGAAGACACCTCATGCTGCTGACAAAGAACTCCAATGACTCAGTGGGAATCTGGAAAAGAGGTAGATGGTTAGAACACTTAGTATTGGAAAGTGCTACATGAGTTACTGGGGGAAAGTGGACAACAACAGTTGTAAGCAAGCAGGGGTCACAGCTACTCAAAAGCAACCAGCCTAACAAGACCTATGCACCTGTGCAATGGTGGCCACAGCCTTGGTGGGTAGCCAGTGGCTTTTTGGTTGGCTCAGAGATCTGCTCAGTGGAAATGAACCCATGGCTGGAACTGGGAACCAGGTCTGAATCCCATGGAGACCAAGATTATGGTTTGCAATGATAAGCTCGCACTAGTCTTTGGCTAAAAGAGAGGCTACAGCCATCAAAACCTCTCTAAATTAACAATCTTATCCCATTTAACTATGCTGACTTCACTGTCCATTGCAGAATCTGTTCTTTTTCAGATGCTATTGAAACCAGAAGAGATAAACCACTCCTCGCACTTTAGCCAAGGCCCAGGTCAGACCACAGAGGATTTGCTGAGATGAACAAGAGTGCTGCTTCCATGGCAAACCTGACAATCTGCACCATGGTGATGGAGACAGGCACCGAGGATGCTCAAAACATACCACAGCAGAAATCCAGAAAATCCTAAGAGCTCAACACTAAGGTAGCCTTAAAATACAGGTCAGGCATAGTGGTGCATGCCTTTAATCCCAGCCTTTGGAAGGCAGAGGTAGGAGGATTGCTGTGAGTTCAAGGCCAGCCTGAGACTACAAAGTGAATTCCAGGTCAGTTTGGGCTAGAGCAAGATGTTACCTTGAAAATCCAAAAAGAAAAAGGAAAAAACAAAACAAAACACTACAATGGCTCAGGGAATTTTGCAGAAGAGGGGTCAGAAAGATTGTAAGAGCCACATGTCAGAGGGCATATCCAGAGGCATTTCCTGACCCCCAATGACAGACTTTTGCTCTCACAATGCATAAACAACAACAACCCTATGGGGAACACCAGCAACCCCTACTGAGGTGGGCCCTCAGTGGATTGGGGGCATGGACAAGGGAAATGATGGTACCAACACATAATGTGTCCATAAAAATCATATCCTTAATATTGAAAAAACAAGAGAAAAAATTGGAAATCATCTATTTAAGCTGAGAGCTGTTTCTGATCAGGTGTTTCTTCGCAGCAACATGTGAGCTAACTTATATAGGAAAGCACTCTACTATTGTTTTTTTTTTAATTAATTTACTATGATACATGGGAATAGTTCTTTATCAACCCATAATCTGTGTGTCCTATGTTGTACTGCAGGTAAAATAGAATGGAAGAGAAAACCTTGTTTTATTTTAATTTAATTTATTTATTTGCAAGCAGAGAGAGAAAGAGAGAAAAGAGACAGATAGAGAATGGGCACACCAGGGCCTCCAGCCACTTAAAACAAATTCCAGCCACATGTGCCCCTTGTGCATCTGGCTTATGTGGGTCCTAAGGAATCAAACCTGGGTTCTTTGGCTTTGCGGGCAAATGCCTTAACCACTAACCCACCTCTCCAGCCCAAGAAAACCTTGTTTTTATAAATTGTCCTCTGTGGCTGTCATTACCTGCACAATATTGGGCCCATCTATATGTCTTCATGCATGATAGATTAAGATGTGGGGGGGGGGGAGACATCAAAATAGAAGAAGAACTAGTTGGAAATAAGAAGGGTTTCTGTGGGTGGTGTGGGGGGGAGAGGAGACAAAATAAATAATGAGAAGGGGGTTACAGTCAAAATATATTATGCACATGTATGAAAAATACCAATGAAAACTTACAAAAGTAAATTTAAAGCTAAAATATTTTGCTAGATGCAACTATTAAACCTTTGTAATGTTGAACATTATTAAATAAAAAAGCACAAGCCTTAAAAAAAAGATGTCAGCTGGGCATGGTGGCATATGCTTTTAATCCCAGCACTTGGAAGGCTGAGGTTGGTGGATGGCTGTGAGTTCAAGGTCACCCTGAGACTACATAGTGAATTCCAGGTCATCCTGGACTAAAGTGAGACCCTACCCTGAAAAAACAAAGACATCAAGATAGAATAGATAATAATTTGAAAGAAGAAGGGGTTCATTGTAAGGGGCAAAGAGAGAAAGGACAAAAGAAACTAATGGGAGGGGATTATAATCATACACACGTTTGAGTATTGCCAAGTAAAAAAGAAAAAAAATGAACAATCCATTGGAACTAAACAGAAAGTTCTCAAAAGAAGAAATGGAAATGATTATTAATTTTTTTAAGCATTCAACATCTTTAGCTATCAGGGAAATGAAATTAAAACTACTTTGAGATTTCATCTCACCCCACCAGAATGGTAATCATGAAGAAAGAAAATGACAAGTAATGGACAAGAATCTGGGAAGTCTCAATTGTGTCAAGGAGAAAAGAACTGGTGTTTCTGCCTGTGGAGAAATGGGATGGAAGAGGAGAATGTGAAGGTTTTGGAAGTCAGGAGCCAACAGATTATGATGGGGTTCATGAACACCCCACCTGGGCCAGACCTGCTATGCCATGGAGTTACTCATTAAAAGAAACCTGGTTCTGTTTGCTTCTAAGCCGGGAAGTTCACACATTAATGTCACTGCTATTAGTGTCTCGCAAAGCAATGTCCAAATAATGTAATAACATTTCACAGTTATTAGCCTCTTCTAACTTATTGCACTTTGTTCAGTCCTGGCAAGAAGCCTATGTCCTGGAGCAGAATTCAACTTTTAAACACTGAAGTGAATGTCTATTTATAAATGATGGCCTTGCCAATGGAGACAAAGGGTCTTTGTACTTCTTAAAGAATCATTCATTTATCTATTTTGAATGTGAGGGTTTTGTGCTCTGGGGTGATTAAATCAAAGCTGGGGCCGTGATTTCTCTACAGGTGTCAGAAGAATTGGTGAACCCGCATTTTTACCTTTGAGCTCATTGTCTGTGTGGTCCCAGTAACCCCAAGGGAGGAACATTTTCAGCATTAGATAAGATTATAGCAATGGAAACTACCTAAAGATATTTAAGACATGAAAGGTGCATGTGCAATATGGTAGCATGATAATGTCTGTTATCATAAATTATTTATCATAACCTCTAAAGATAATAGCTCTCTTCTCATTGGTATAATTATATCTGGTAAATATCAGGAAAAGCCTCTTTATCTCTATGTATTCTTTATTTCTTGAGTCCTAAAAGAACATTTGAATGTAGAACAGTACTACTACTTAAATAGTCAACTTTCTCTTTCTCATCTGTACATCTATTTTCTGCTTACGAGAGAGAGAAAGAGAAAGAGAGAAAGGGAGAGAGGAAGAGAGAGAGAGAGAGAATGCTATACATGTATTTATGTGTTGTGGTAGTTTAAATAGATGCCCCCCCCCCCAATATATTCAGTGTTTTATTAGCTTGTAGATTGCATCTGTATCCACTTGGCTGCAGGCAGTGTCCATGGGTGAATCTTAGGGTCCACCCCTAAGGTGTGATGGCGGGTTTACAATTCTAATCCAAAGATATGTAAAGTGCCTAGTTCTACCTGGAATTCTTGAAGTGTGCTGTGTGGCTTTTGGCTTGTGGTTTTTCTCTCTCTCTGCTTAGACCTGTGCAAACAGGCCAGCTTCTTCTGCCATTATGGAACTTACCCTGGATCTGTAAGCTTCAATAAATCCCTTCCTCCATAACTGCCTGGTCTGAAGTTCATCTCAGCAAACCTGAAGCTGTCTACTGTAGCTGTCTATCTTATTTGAGCTGGAGTCTCTTAACTCATCCCAGATCTTGCCAGTTTTTCAGAAGCTTCAGCAATTCTCAGGTCTCTGACCCCTATAGGAGTACAGTTACAGACATGCATGTCCATACTGAGCTGTTTATATGGGCCCTAGGGTTTGAACTCAAGTGGTCTTTCAGGCCTCCTCAGATCTTCATGCTTGCACAGGAAGTGCTCTTAACTGCTAAGCCATCTTTCTAGACCTCTCATCTATGCTTATGTCTATAATATGTCCCATCACATAGCCGGATATGGTGGTTCACACCTTTAATCCCAGCACTCAGGAGGCAGAGGTAAGAGGATCACCATGAGTTCAAGGCCACACTGAGACTACATAGTGAAATCCAGGTCAGCCTGAGATAGAGTGAAACCTTACCTCAAAAAAAAAAAAAAAATCCCATCACAGTGTATAGAAGATGAACTTACATATATGTGATATATGTATTCTAGAATATCTTTCTGCATCTAAACTAAACACAAAGGTGCTTAACCCTTCAAGCACTCAGTTTTGAGAATTTAGAATTAAAATATAAAAAGTGGTGTGGAATAGTCAGAATTGACTTCAGAGGTTCTGGGTGCCACAAAGTACAACCTTGTGCATTGTGGAAGAATGGATAGAGTGGATATAGAAGCTGGTATTTGGTTAGTTAGTTAGTTAGTTAGTTTTGAGGAAGTCTTACTCCACTCTTACCTAGACTGATCTGGCACTCACTTTGTATGTAGTTCTAGGCTGGCCTGAAACTCATGGTGATCCTCCTATCTCTACTTCCCAACTTCTGGGATTAAAGGCATGAGCCACCACTCCTGTCAGAAGTTGTTACATAAAATAAATTAATTAAGCTGATGTCTATAGGATACAAATATTTATGGGAAAAGAAAAAAATGGGAACAAATACCTGGTTTGTGGCTGTTATTCTCATGAAATTGTGCTTACTAAGCTTTGCAAGGTTTTACGTTATGAAGTCATACAAGATTCCTAGCCTCTTTTACAATATAGCTTGCTAGTAGTCATAGTATTTGAACAGACACTGAAACACTTAACCCCACACCATTCTATATGAGCAAACTTATTTTGCAGATAAGGAACGAAAGCATAGAAAGGTTATATAACATCTCTAAAACTGTATAAGTCATCTGTGACAGAAGGAGAACTTGACTGATGTCTTCTGACATCCTCTTCCCTGCACCTTCCACAGCATGTTCTGTAGGGTGAAGGTTAGCTTTGTGACTAAATGCCAGTTGTATAAATGGAATTTCTGAAATATCATTAGAGAAAATTGTGAAGCAATGCTGGAGTTATAGGCCAGCACCAAGGGAAAACAAGGAAGAAAAAGATAGATAATACAAAAGAGAAAGAGAGAAGGGGGGAGAGAGAAAGAGATAAAAAAAAGGGGGGGGTTAGGGCCCTTTGATTCAGGTGTTCTCCTGATGGAGATTTGGGAATTAATGCCTCTTGGAGGGGGGTGTATTGTTGGGGGCGGGCTTTATGGGTGTTATACCCAGTTTCCCTATGCCAGTGTTTGGCACATTCTCCTGTTGCTATTGTCCACCTTATGTTGGCCAGGGGGTGATGTCCACCCTCTGCTCATGCCATCATTTCCCCCTGCCATCGTGGAGCTTCTCCTGGAGCCTGTAAGCCAAAATAAACCTCTTTTATCCCACAAGCTGCTCTTGGTTGGTGATTTCTACCAGCAATGTGAATCTGCGTGCAACACTTTGCCTCCCAAGTACTGGGATGAGAGGCATGTACCACCACACCCAGCTCTAGTCCCTCTCTCTTAAAGAAACTCAATTTCCCTTCTGCTTTGATACTTTCTGTCTGCTAGTCTTCCTTAAGTCACCACTATTTGCCCTTGTAACTTCTCTTAATGGATATCATGGACTGCGCTGTGTTTCCACCTCAGTGTTTCCTATTTCCCATGTGTTTAACATCCTGTTCTAGATCCCAATCTTTCTTAAATAAACCCCACATTTTGTGATTTTCCTTTAACTAAACTTAATAATTCATAATTTAACTTTCTTGAGTCCACTTTTATTAATTTTTTAAACAAGTTTATTTTATTTTTATTTATTTGAAAGAGAGAGAGAGAAAGACAGATAGAAAGAATGGGTGTGTCAGGGCCTCTAGCTGCTGCAAATGAACTCTAGACACATGCACCATCCTGTGCATCAGGCTTACTGGGGAATCGAACCTGGGTCCTTAGGCTTCACAAGCAAGTGCCTTAACAGCTAAGTAATCTTTCCAGCCCCTATTAATTCTTCATTAGAGGTAGAACAGAACCAAAAACTTTGGGTACATAAATTCTGGGAGACCCCTCCAAAACCCCAAAACCTGCAACAGTAGGGTCTCAGAACTGTTGACAAATTCCACTGAAACGCTGTGGGTGTGGGACATTCTGGTTGCTCACACGCAGGCAGGCATCTCCACATGGCAGTGAGAATTTTTTAACTAATGTTTACTCTTAAAGAATTCACATATGTGGAAATATCTCCCTTCTTCACCCTTGTTAATCCTGCATATCAGCTTTACTCTCTCA
The DNA here is from genome assembly GCA_036346955.1 of Dipus sagitta. NCBI lineage: Eukaryota > Metazoa > Chordata > Mammalia > Rodentia > Dipodidae > Dipus > Dipus sagitta. The sequence goes on from CM070777.1 coordinate 54,528,867, forward strand.
CACACTAGCCTCGAAGGAAGAATTCTTATCTGTTACTATAATAATATGTGTTTTGACTAAAAAATGCAGTTGGTCAAGGTCAATTCCATCATTGAGAAATGCAAAGGAGGAGAGGGAGAGGAAAGGACAACAGAATCAGGAAAAGGAAAGGAGAGTTAGACTGAGAATGAGAAGTGATCTGGAGATGTGGTGGTTGAACCACTCAGGGTCTCCTGTACAACACTGACTTTCTTAGTGTAATCTGGAGTTCAGACAACAAATCACCATCATCTCATTTAACCTGTTGTCACCTGTTGTCACCAGCTGCCACCGAAAAATGATGTGATTCTGACCAATAAGCATTCAGCTGTGTCAGTCTAGAAAGCAGAGGGAACTGACTCAGATATCAGTCATAAAATCGTCACAAGCAAAGGAAGGCAGACAAGTATGAAGATGTGAGCCTTTGCCCTTGGTCTAAACAAAATCACTACTTTATACTCAGCAATAGGGTGGTCCCAGGCCCACCATCTACCAATTTGCTAAGATTTACTAAGGACTTATTGCATGACCTGCCTTGGGCTAAATGCTTTCCTGGCACTATCTAATCCTCCAAGGAAGGCCATTGCTGGACCACATTTTAAGGAGAAAACTAACGTTCATAGGAGACTCAAGAACTTGTTCAACATCACAGAATACAGTGAAGAATAGAGAGTGGAATATGACCTTCATTTCTTTTTCCTTTTTATTTTCTTGTTTCCAAAGGTCACATTTTTACTGCTGTATCCTGGCTTTCTCCTGTCATGTTTCTTTCCATCAGTCTATGATTTCTTCTTGCCTTTTTGTGTCTTTTACTTTTCTTCCATGATCTGAGCCTCTCTTACCTGCCTCCTGGCTGAGGCAGGAGACAGTACCTTTAGTTGTTCATATCTTAACTTCCTCCTGTGGATACTTTTCATCTAATGAGCTTGGTGGGGGAAGGGAATATTCAGCTGTCTTCTGATACTCTTTGATCTCTCATCTAAGATGATGTGATTGAAGCCCAAGAAACCATGTAATTAGATCTCAGATTTGAAAAGCTTAGTGCAATGTGAAAACTCCTTCTAAATGGTTGTCTAGGCACACCACATACTCAAATCCTTTGACCTTCATTTCCTCACCTACAAAATGAAGCATACTTCAGCAAGCAGTCTCAGGAAACAAGAATCAGCAAGGAAAGTAGGTAGTTTTATATCTAAAGTAACATATGTGCTCTACAAAATTTTGCTGCTATTATTACTATAATACTAATAATGGAAGTTAGAAGGAGTTTGCAATTTTCATTTCACAAAAGAAACTGAAATCTAGTAGTGAGGCTTCGTGCCTCAAATTGTGTAACTAGTGTAGGTTAGAGGCAAAAGGAAGTCCAATTTAACAAGCCTCAACTTAACATGTCTTATGCAGAAAGCTTTGACACATGCTAAAGACATTCAAATTAATATGCACTGTGCTGCTATCCTGCAGGGTATATTTCTCTGCGTTCTCATGACTATTTTTCAAAGGAGGTAAGCTAAGGGTCCAAGAAAACTGAATTGTCCTCTTGGGTTCACATGGTGAATGCAGATAGTGTATGCAAAATTACTAACTCAGACCCTGACATCTAGTGTGCCATACAGTCCATTCTGCTAGGCTACCCTCAGCCAGATGTAATTAGAGAAGAATAGCTTGAGAAAACTAACACCCATTATATGACACATTCCAACATCAGCTATAAATTATTCTCTCCACCAGTGCAGGAAATTGGGTGCTGACTGTATTTAAGTTATGAAAAAAAAAAGAGTTGATTTAAATTCTACATGAGACTATCATTTAGGGTTTGAGGCTTCTGTAAGTAAGTCTTATGCTAAGAGTTTAGGACACTTGGTTTAAGTCTTGCTTATTCCCAGGTTGCTTCACCCTATAGGAATGCTCAAGGTTTTGTTTCTGGTGCTATGGGCATGTATGTGTATGTAACAGAAGCTGGTTAGGGAAGGGAGAAGGGTATAAGGAAGTTTCATTGTTTGTTTTATATTTAATTAATTTTTTTTAAATGTTGTGTTCTTTAAACTCTCTCTTTCCTTCCCCAAATCTGCTGAGGGTTATTGGTATTCACTGTAGGGACCAAGAGACCTCAGTCAGTGTCTGCAAGGGTGGGAGAAACACAGTGGCTATTCTTACCCACCCAGAGGCTCATACCACATTTCTTCCCCCTCTTCTGAAATGTTCCCTGGGCCTTGGTGGGCAAGATAGGGATATGATATAAGGAAGTTTATATGTTGTCTTTCTGCTGGCACTGTCAGTATATTTATTTTACTTATTTCATTCTTAATCTACTGAAGAATAACCACTTAATAGCATGTCTTTTTACACAAAGACCTGAAGAGGATGCATCTACATCTAATGGGGGATCATCTGTCTAGGGATTCCTGAGTGACAATTCCAGATCCATGATCCTGAGGGATAGGAGCAGAGTGAGAGAGAAGTGACCAATGCCTTCCTGGTGTGGGAGTTAACCAGCCACAAGCAGTTTTCCTTATTTCTTCCCCCCCTTTTACTTTTACTATATATGGACATACTAAGTATGTAAACAACACATGCTAGTACCACCCTTTCTCTCCTCCCTGCCCCTTTTCTTGAGGACTTCTTCACTGGGGATATAGTCAACCACATGGGGATGTGGGTCATGCATTATGGGGGCAGCAGTCAATTTGGGGGGAGAGCCTGAGAAGTGACAGAGGAGTGCTCAGCACTGAAATATTTCTGTCACATCTCCCAAGGCTCAGTCCATTGTTTTCCTCATTTCTATTCCCACCTCTAGTTTGTCCTGGCAGAAATCAGAATGAGTTCATCACCAGAGACAAAGAGGGCAAGATGAAGCTGAGAGGGGAGAAAATGGGAAGAGGGAAATATGATAGAGATTGGTGTCCTGGAGGTGAGCAATCCTTATACAAGCGTAATAGTGACTCCTGTTTTGAATGCATACTGTATGCCAGACACTATTCATAAATGAGTAACAACATGAAAAACAAACCTGAGTTCTACCCTAGAGCTTTAGGAGGTGAGAAAGTAGAGGCTCTCAGAGCTCAAGTAACTTACCCAAAGCTAAGTAGTAACTTCAAGAGCTCAGAATAAACTTGTGCTGGTCTGATTTTCAAATCCACTCAGTTTCTCTATGCTATGCTATTGTATGATTACAAAAGGGTAGAGAAAACTGAAGATATGTGCATCAGCTAAGGCCTGAATGCAAAATTCAAAGCATCCACTTTCCTCCTTTGTGAAACAAAGACAATGAAGCCCCAACAAGCAGAAGCTAACCACGTCCAAGATCTGCCTGGCTATATTCATGTTATGGTAGCTCAAAAATAACCCCTTCTAATTCTCAGTCAGTAAAACCTACTTTAGGTAAACAGGATCAATAAGATCAGCACAATAATGATGTATGAGTCTAAAAGTGATTTTCAATTTCTTAAGAACTAAAATAAAGATCCATCTTGTAGAGTGGTCTGACAAGTCCTGGAGAGGAAAGGTAGGGAGGTATTTTTAAGGTCAAATAAACTATATATATATTAGTGACACTATGAACACATATTGTAGGGAAACTGGGGAGTGACTTCATGATAACATTCCAGCTTGAATGGGAAATGTTCCAGACTTGATCCCCTATATGCAGAGTCAAAAGACAACACGATAAATAGACTATGCAGGTGTGAAAGAGATAGGGAGGGACAAAGAAAGACTATGGATGTGTCAGGGCCCCTTGTCACTGCAAACTCCAAATGCGTGTGCCACTTTATGTATCTGGCCTTGCATTAGTGCTGGGAATTGCACCTAGCCCTAGAGGCTTTGCCAGCAAGTTCTTTAACCACAGACCTATCGCCCAGTCCTTATTATCATTTTTTTTTTTTTTGCTTTCACTTGAGGTTCTTGCCTACCAAACAATTTTCTAATCTTTGCTTAAACACCCTCATAAATGTGGAACTCAGTAAGTTCAAAAATTTCTTCCATTGAGCTCAAGGAATGCCATTGTACATCATGAAGAATATAAGGTCTAGATAATTCATTTTAGTTGATGGAGGTTGCTTATTTGGCCCTATTCCTGGCTTCCTGACAAACAAGCTGTACAAAAGGAGGAGAAAGGCTCAAACATTTTTGGTGAAGTGTTTTCAAGATAACATGAAATCAGAATAATTAATGCAAGTACAAGTGTGATATTAGTTTTGAGAAGTGTTTATCTTATGAAATAAATCATAATTACAGTGGAAAAGCTTGGCATGAAGGAAGGAGATTAATAAAACTCTTTACAAAAAATGGTGAATTACTTATCATTGTATTCTGTGTGTAATACAAAGTATAGCATGTATTTGTTTAATAAACACATTCCTTCAACTAATTGTTTCTTCAAAATCATCCTGGCCTTCATCTAAAGATGTGTTTCCTGGAACTTAATAAACCATTTGATTTACTTTCCCTTCCACTAGACTCAAAGTGTATGTGCCATAGTTTGTATATTTCTGTACTACCCAGCACAGTACAGTGTCTGGAACTAGCAGAGCCTTAAAAATTATGAACAAATAAATGGTTGACCTCTAAACTACAGAGTATAGTGTTACTTGTTCATTGTCAGTAGAAAACCAGATGATTTTAAAAAATAAATAAATTTCTACTTCATAAAAAGTGCACCCACAATGCAAGACCCACAATCCTCATGGGGGGACTATAGGGAGAAGGCTAATGATGGTACCATCATGGCTGTATACACACTATATACATAACTAATTAATAATAAAAAAGTGTGTGTGTGTGTGTATGTGTGTGTGTGTGTGTGTGTCTGTGTGTCTGTGTGCCTGTGTAGAAAGAAGATGCTGACCAGAATGTTTTCTTGACATTTTCATGGCCTCTTCACAGCTGTCCAAATAAGCAGAATGAGGGAGGGTCTATCGAGCTCAAGCATGTCTCACAGGCTATAGTCTGGACAGTTGTGTTTTAACCACATCCATTCATTCTTTGTTTCTCACCTAGCTGTGCTGAAGGCCTCCCAGGGATGAGCTGTGGTGTCTTCATTTTCTTTGCAAATATGTCTAGGTTTGGCTTTGCTTGGCAGGAGTTTTCCTCTTTGCATTCTCTCTGAAGTAATAAAAATGGAAAAAACAAAAACATTTTCATGGAAAAATATGGTCCTAAAATGATCTTTTCCAATTGAATACCAGGACTGAACATAACACACAGAACTGTACATACTCTATAAGGAATCCGTTCTCTTTCCCAGGAGTGAGAAGCAGGAAGAGAGAAGATACTGATGTTGTATTTGTGTCATATAAATTCCCTCACCTGGAAAATTACTGGAACAAGTATATGTTTGACCCACGTGGATTAATTCAAGTTTCTCTCCTAGGAGCCTACAACTAACATTTCAGAATTGTGCGTTCCCCCCCCCACCCCCTTTGCTTGAATTGGGGAGATATAAGCTCAGCCACTATACGGCAGGGGAAGAACAGAAAGCCAGTTTGCAACAGGAAATGGGTAAAGGAGACCTACAGAGATGGAAAAGATAGAGATAACAGATGAGAACTGAAGCCACATTAAAACTGAGCAACAGGGGAGGTTGCTTAGTGGTTAAGGTGCTTGCCTGTGAAGCCTAAGGATCCAGGTTTGACTTCCCAGTACCCATGTAAGCCAGATGCACAAGGTAGCATATGTGTCTGGGGTTTGTTTGCAATGGCTAGAGGCCCTGGTGTGCCATTCTTTCTCCATCCCCCCTCTCTATATGTCTTTCACTCTCTCTCTCTCTCTCAAATAAGCAAATTAAAAAATATATATATTAAAAAAAAAAACCCTGAGTCACGGAGGTGTGTTAGGATATGGGCCTGTTTCTTCAACTTCCTTTCTGGACTCTGAAATTTGAGCAGGTCTCCCTTTCTTGAAAGTAAAAGTATATAATCGAGACAAGGATTTTATGTTAACTCTTTATAGTAAGTTTGCACTTTTGTACAATACAGAGTCTAAAGTCACCGAATAGGTGGAAATATGAAAAATAGAGCTCAGGCCTATAATAAGTAAACATAGGGGAAATTGAACTAAAAACAGAGGCTGTAGTGCAGGTAACTGGAATGGGGACTTCTATCCTCCTAGGCCAGAAAGGACTCAAAGTGCACAGACTTCTTCACTTATTTATTTCTCTAAATTTTCCCAAACAAGTCATCTGGTGACTAGAAACCACCCTGGGTCCTTAGGCTCCGCAGGCAAGTGCCTTAACCACTGAGCAATCTTTCCAGCCCCAAACCCCCTTAAAAATTGCAACTTATAAAGTGCATGAATGACCAAGGGTTAAATAACCCATTCAATTAAAACCACATTTGACCATACAGTCCAATGGCAAATCATAGAGTAATTGTCAGGAAAAAAGAAAAAGAGAGAGAGAGAGAAAGAGACCTCAAACCATAAAAGCCTTGCTCCAAGTATTAAAGATAAGTACATTTTCAAGGTATCCTAGCATCTTACTCTCCACCCTGGAAAGGTCTTCCATGAATCTTCCATGGAGTAATTCAAAGCTATTTCAAGCCAGGTTGGAAGATTGCTGTGAGTTCGAGGCCAGTCTGAGACTACATAAAGAATTTCTGGGCTAGAGCAAGATCCTGGAAAAACAAACAAACAAAATGGATAGATAATGATGATAGATAGATAGATAGATAGATAGATAGATAGATAGATAGATAGATAGATAGATGAAAGGAATTCTACTAATGAAGAGTTTCTTTAAAATTAGAACTCTAGAATTATAAATTTTACTAATAAGCAAAAAACACATATACAAAGTGCTTATACTGTTTATCTTTCTAAATGCTTATAAAAGTCTCTCACTTTCTCTCGCATGCACAGTGTCTGTGTGTGTCCTAGACAGGAAAAGGTATATGATAAAAACATGACAGACTTCAACTGTAGTCCTGTCTTTGCCCCAAACTGTCATGCCAACCCCAAGTCCTGGTCTCTTACAGTGTCACAGCTGACATTAAAATATCCACATTCCTTAAGAAAAGATTGATATTGTGTCCTTAATTTTGTTATCTTCACCCCTGCTGACACTTGCCAAACTTTCTCTTGAGGAGACTATCTAAAGTATCTTGTTCTTTCTTATCCTGCCCTACTAAAATTTTAACTTAGCATATTAGAAAGCATTATTTGTTAGGGGAACTGCACTTTCTTTGGAGGCTTAATGAGAATGTTTATAGCGTAAAATCATACAAATGTGACTGAAACAAATGGAGCATTTAGATCAATAGCAACACTTTAGAACAGCTGGTAATTAACCTTTCATCCTCATGCAGGATGATGTAGACACAAGGCAAGGTGGCATCTTGCACATACGCATGACGGCAGTGGAAAAGCTTGCTGGTCCAAACACTGTTTTCATCATGACTTAGAAACATGGAATGGAGTGTAATTTAATTTTAAAACTGACGTTTCTCAGATGAAAAACTTCCAAATGTGACTGGAGATAACAGTGTGGTATTTTCCATTTACATAGCAGGGCTCATCTTCAGATTACAGTGTATTTTTATAAACACAATTTATTTTAGGCTTTGCATACCAGGATAAGGAATAGCTTTTGAGAAATGAGAAATATATCACATGAAGTGACAAAAATACCCTTCTAAGCAAGAGACAGAGGGGAGAATTAACCCTGTCTTCAAATCAGATAATCATCAAACCTTTAGATAATCCTTGGCGTTTTGGACTATTTATCTGTCACCTTTATGAAGATTTTTAAAGAGTTCAAGGTTGATCTGAAATGAGCTATACTTTACAAAGGCAATAGGCCTGAGGCATGACTTAGCCTCAGCAAGATAGGAAGCTAGATGCCCTTCTAAGACAATGCAGAACAGATCACATTCTTTTGCTATTCATTCAACAAAATTACTGAAGTCTACTGTGTGCAGACTCTTTATGTGATATTGGAAGGACATGATACCAAGCTAAGCTATTATCTATATCAAAAGAACATAAAGGATCACAAGTAATACAGGCTCCTTGTAACTGTCATTACAAAAGTAGTCACTAAACAAAGTAGGGGCTCATATTAGGAACATGGGTTCATTCAGAGGATCAGGAACAGCCACACAAGCCAAGTCAAGACCTGAGGAGGAACCGACAGTAGCCAGAGGACAAAGCAAGGGAGGAGGTTGTGCTGAGCAACGTAACCAATGCAACAAAAGTGACAGAAAGGTAGAATTGTAAGTGATTCTAACATTCAGCTGAGGAAGGGGACTCTATGAATGTCTTTAAGTATAGGCTGATGACATGACTCTGCACATTAAAAACTTCACACTCTAGCCCATTCCTGGATCATTTGACCCTATTTTTTTGTTTCTTTGTTTGGTTTTTACTATTGTTGTTTTGAGACAAGGTCTCATTATAAACTCCATACTAGCTTAGAACTCATTACACAGACTGGGCTGGCCTTGAATTTTCTATCCTTACCCAGTGTTCCAAGTGTTGGATTAGGTTTACAGCTGTTGCCAGCCTGACCAGCTGGAACTGAGATTGTAAGTTGCAGTTTTATTTTGCAAAGCCATCTCAGATATTCCCCAGAGCCTTGCTATCAACCTTCCCATGCAACATGAGCTGTCTTACCATCTCCACAACCTTTGCTTCTGAAGTGCACCACTCATCAATATCTCCATATAGCTAGAACATGAGTCTCAATGAAAATTCCAAAGATTGATTCTGTCCCAAGAATCAGTGAGTTTCATCCATAAAAATAAGAAAGAATGGGTACTTTTGTGATGTACACAGAAGGAAGGAAAAAAAAAACAGTAAAAGAAAACTTTCAGTAAATACCAAGGTACAGAATTATGCCCTAGTAGAGAAGAATCTAGGTTAAAACCCTTCCTGACTTACAATCAGCTCCACTGGAGGCTTTTGAAAATACTGGATTATATTCCGACATATAGTCAGATTGTTTTTGATTAAGCTAAATTCCACTTGTTTTTCCCAAGATAAGGGCTCGCTCTAGCCCAGGCTGACCTGGAATTCATTGCATACTCTCAGGCTGGCCTGGAACTCACATTGATCATCCCACTTCTGCCTCCTGAGTGATGGGATCAAAGGCATGTGCCACCAAGTTCAGATTTTTTTTAAATTTTTGTTTATTTATTTATAATCAAAGAGAGGCATGTAATGGGCAAACCAGGGCCTCAATCTACTGCAAAGAACGCCAGATGCATGAGCCACTTTGTGCATCTGGCTTTTACATGGATACTGAGGAACCAAATTCAAGTTACTAGATTTTGCAGGCAACCACTTTAACTGCTGAGCCATCTCCCAGTCTCCCAATACTTTTCACAGGTAAAATTCAAAGAGCTCAGTTAAACTAAGTTTCAACTGACTGTCAGTTTGAAAAAAAAAAATGCTTAGTGCCTAGTTTCCTTGAGACCAGAAACTATCAGGGTCAAATTTATATATTTTATCCAAAGGATAGGAATAGAAAGCAAGGAAGAAGTGGAGAGGTAAAGTTGTAGCTCAAAGAGGGCTTGCCTAGCATGTGTGATACACTGAGTTCTATCAGTAGTAGGCCCCATAAATACAAGAAACAAAGGAAAACAAACAGAGGTCCGTCAACTGAAAGGCATGAGCAAATTGGAAGAAACAATCAACAGAGTGCAGGTACACCCTACTGACTGAATAGGATACAATTGAAAGTATACATCTAAAAAGGTGCAGTTATCCAAAATATACTAAGGGGCACCAAAGGCTCAAATACAACCATTAAAGCCAAAGAAACCAATTTAAAATAAGCAGATAGAAAAACATTTCTCAAAAAGAGTCATACATGGCTGGAGAGATGGCTTAGCAGTTAAGGTGCATGCCTGTGAAGCCTAAGGACGTAGGTTCTATTCTCCAGGACCCACATAAGCCAGAGGCACATGGTAGCACATGCATCTGGAGTTCTTTTGCAGTGGCTAGAGGCCCTGCCATGCCCATTGTCTCTCCCCTCCTCCTCCTCCTCCTCCTCCTCCTCCTCCTCTCCTCCTTCTTCTTCTTCTTCTTCTTCTTCTTCATCTTCTTTCGTCTTCTTTTTCTTCTCTGTCTCAAATAAATAAATAAATAAAATAGTCATACAAATGGCCAACAAGAACACGAAAAATATTTCAACTGCACTACCTAATAGGGAAATATGAATCAAAATCACATTGAGATCAAACCATCAAGAATGGCAATTATTAAAACAAAACCCAAAGTGGAGAGAAAACAGAATTGTAGCAAGCACCCTGATGATGGGAATTAATTTGTACTGCCATTATAAAGCCATAAAGAAGTTACTCAGAACACTGGAATTAGAACTACCATTTGATCCATCTGTACCACTACCTAGAACATATCTAAAGAAAATGAAATCAGTATGTGGAAGAAAGATTTGCCCTCCCATGTTCATTATAGCAGTACTTACAATAGGCAATTAGTGGACATTTCTTCAGTGGATGAATTTTTAAAATGAAACATGATGAATAAAGAGAATGGAATATTATTCATTCATAATAATAGATATTGTCATTTGTGTTATCATGAATGGCGTCAAAAGCTGCTGTGTTAAAGAGAAGTAAGACAGGCACAGAAAGTCATATGTTGCTTAATGTCAGTTAGGTGGAAGCTAAAAATAGTATTTATATAGTCCATGGTCACCAGAAGCTAGTGACTATAGGGAAGAAGCAAAGCTAGGGAAGGCTTGCCAATGAGGAATAAGTTTCTGTTGGGTACTGTGTGGAGACCTCAGGCAGCAATAATGGTCTGTATGTTTCAAAAAGCTAGATGAAAAGTGATAAATTTTGCTATGAGCAAACGTTAAATTTCTAAGGCGGTAGATATGTTTAACATGATTATAACATTACACTATATGTGTAAATAGTATCCAGTTAACAAGCCTGATGTTTATGTACATGTCACTTTAACTGATGTATATATGAAGAAATTTTGATAAAAGCATTTTAACTTTCTCTAAGTGGCTTTGCAATGGCTATTGTAGGTCAGTGATAGAAAATCCGCACAAAATGACTCACGACTTCTTCCTTCTTAGCACGATGGTGAAGGCCTGGGGAGAGCTCCTCTTTTCTGCTACATTTCATCTGAACATGCACAAATTCTATGTCCTTTGTCCTTCTATCACATCAGGTTTCTTGAATGCAGCTAGTGGAAGAATAGAGGAGTCATTCATTCTAATAATACATCTTGAATTAAGAATAAGGGTTTATGTTGAATAGTATAAATAAGGAAATAAATAATTCTAAAAAGTCTTTCTCAGCATAGAGTAAATGTCCTTGGACTGTTATCACTGGTTACAAGAAGCTAGTATTACTAGTTACCCAATGCTGTGTTAAATACTTCACAATGACCCAGACTGTACAGGCACCTTAAGCTTCATTTGTGGATGAGGAAGGAAAATCACACACAGCGACAGAGCCTGCTGCTTCATCGCCCCGTCCATTTTGTCTGTTTCCTGAGACACAGAATAAATTCCTAGGCTTTTCCTTGGTGGCTGACTATAGCCTTGTTGTTGAGTCTTAGTCAAAGACTCCGAAGAATCAGGAGTTCCATTTCCAGACTGGATTCATAATTATGTCCCATACCTACTCCGTATGTTTCCTTATTTGCAAACCATCTGCTATGGTTTCAACTTTAAATGAATCCAAAATTTCGGTTTTGTTAAAAGGTTTGGTCCTTAGAGTGGCATAAGAGGTAGACCAACAGAGGCCACTTTCTCATTCTCTGTTTTGCCTCCCAGCCCTGAGGGGAAGAGGTATTTTGCTCTGCCACACACTCCCATGACGCTGTGTTCCTACCCACGTAAAGCTATAGAGACAACCTGGTCCTGAGCAGAAACCTCAAAAGCCCCGAGCCAAAATAAATGTTGTTCTCTTTATCAATGATTTTCACAGGCGTCTGAAATATCCAGACAAAGCTGAATAACTTGCCATCTTTGAAAATGGCCAGGTCATCAGACAGATTGAGCCTGGGATAGCAAAACGTTTCTTGTAAAAAAAAAAAAAAAAAAAAACAGCCAGGAATAGTCAGGGGCATTTGTTTCTGTTTTTGCATTAGAGAAAAGTAGTTTATTGTTTACTGAAAGTTGAGGGATTATTTATTAAAACAACAGCAAGGTGTAACTAGAGGGGGATGAGATTTGAACAAAGACATGCTGGTCCCCAAACAAATGCTCATAGCCCCGCCTCAGGTCACTGAGCCTCAGGCAATTGTGCTAATGGGCACCACGGTAGGCACAGTGCTGCTTTCTTCCACTGTGTGTTCTTCTCCAGGAACTTCGACAGTGAGCATGTGATGTGCCGAAGACATCACAAAGGAGTAAGGACAGTGGCTATCTGGTTATTTATGGCTGCACGCTTGCTAACTCAGTGGCTTCAGAAACATAATTTTTAAAAATTACTCCTAAAAAGCATACTTATGTGGGCTTCACTGACTGAGCACAAGTAATTATTTGTCATCTAGCAGTATGGAATTTAGGAACTTAAATGAGATCAGGGATTTGGCATAATAAGGGGGAACTCAGTCTCTCCGGATGCACTCAACACTTGAAATTATGTAAATGTATTTATTTTCACTTTTGTTGAAATGTATCTTGTTAGCATTAAGAAAATCAGTTGTAGCTGGACAGATCATAATTTGTGATATTCAGTTGGACCTTATAGCCACTCAATCCCATACCAGCCTCAGTAAAATAACCTCTCAAGGGCACTCATAAGTAAATACTGGGCTTATACGTATTTGATTTCATTGGGGTTAAATCTGTTTGGGGGATTGAGAGATGGTTTAGCAGTTAAGGTGCTTGACTGCTAAGCCTAAGGTCCCAGGTTTGATCCCCCAGTACCCACATAAGCCAGATGAACAAGGTGGTACATGTGTCTGGAGTTCATTTGCAGTGGCTGGAGGCCCTGATGTACCCATTCTCTCTCTATCTGCGCGCTCTCTCTCTCTCTCTCTCTCTCTCTCTCTCGTAAGTACATATATAAAAAATTAAGAAAACTATTTTTATCACAAATGATACAAATTGGGACAATAACTTGTTATTTACTATGTTTTGTCTTAAGCTATATTGAAGAAAATTTTTGAGACATACTGCTTATACCTATTTTCTGAGTATACCATGGTAATTTACGACAGGTGTATTGCATTTAATAAGACATGCTAATATCTCCTGAAATAATAATCATTTTTCTGTGTTGGGAATTTCATATTATTTTTGTCATTTTGAAATCTATTATAAATTGTTCTAATGAAGTTACCTTACTGTGATAAAGAGCAACCAGCAGAAATTCTTCCATCTTTCTTTTTTTTTTTTTTTTTCTTTTGTTTTTCGAGGTAGGGTCTCACTCTAGCCCAGGCTGACCTGGAATTCACTATAGAGTCTCGGGGTGGCCTCGAACTCACGGCGATCCTCCTACCTCTGCCTCCCGAGTGCTGGGATTAAAGGCGTGCGCCACCACGCCCGGCTCTTGACAAACATGTTAAGGGTAAAAACTAGAGAAAGAAAGCATTTTAAACAAGTGGTTCTGGGGAAACGATGTGCGGTGGTGGAAAGATGAAACTTAGATTGGAGGGTAGGCCCCATAAATACAAGAAACAAAGGAAAACAAACAGAGGTCCGTCAACTGAAAGGCATGAGCAAATTGGAAGAAACAATCAACAGAGTGCAGGTACACCCTACTGACTGAATAGGATACAATTGTAAGTATACATCTACACATATACACCACCCTCGGCTCCATCTTTCTTTTTGATGCCCCTTATTGAACTCATTCCATGTCCCATCTGCCCTGACCTTCCTATCTGCTACTGACCAACATTCCATGCTGTCCTCTAGTTTGCACAAAGTAGTCGTAACATACGACATTCATCTTTATGGCTTTGGGTTATTTCACTTAACAGGAAGACCTTTAGTTCCATTTATATTGTTGAAATTGCCAGGATGTGGGTCTTTATAAGACTAACATTCCATTGTGCATGAACCACACTCTCTTTATTGACTGCCCCAGCTATGGACAGCTGGTATAATCCATATTTTGACTTTTGTGAATAGTGCTACTATACAAAGAGTGTACAAGTAACTTTTCTGGAATAATAAATTCATCTCCTTTGAATACATATCTCACAGTGGAATTATTGGATCATATGGAAATTCTATCTTTAGATTTTTATTTTTTTGCAAAATACTTTATACTGTTTTCCTAATTGCTATATTAATTTGCTTTCCCCCAACAATGTAAGAATTTTTCTGCTCTTTCAAGCATTGTTTTTTAAAAGATGGTTTATTTTTTATATATTTATGAGAGAGCAAGAGAGGGAAAGGAAGAGAATGGGCATGATGCCAAGTCCTCTAGCTAGTGCATACAAACTCCAGATGCATAGGCCACCTTGTGCATCTGGCTCATGTGGGTACTGTGGACTTAAACCTAAGTCCTTAAGCCTGCAGGTAAGCACCTTAACCACTAAGCACTCTCTCTAGCCTGTGTTTCCTTTCTTTTTGAGGATATCCATTGTAACTGGGGTGAGGTGACAGAGAACTCACTGTGGTTTCCATTTGCATCTCCTTGAGGATCGGGGAGATATTTTTCCAAAAACTTATCCATGGTTTCCATGTCTTCATTTTAGAAGTGTCTGTTGAGATGTTGAGCCAATCTTAACTGAATCCCTTATATTTGGTGGCTGTTGTTTTAAGTTCACACACATTCTTTCCATATGCCTCTTATCAGCAGACTAGTTTGCACGTGCCTTTCCCTGCCCTGCAGAAAGTCTCTTAATGATGTCATTTCCTGTCCCCTGCATAGGCTTATTTATTTGATATTTCTCTATTTTCTCTTTTATCTCCTGTGTCTTTGAGTTCTATGAAAAAAGAAGTATTGCCTGCATTAATACTTTAAAGTGCTTCCCTAAGAAATCTTGAAGTAAATTCCTAATTTCAGTTTTAAGATATAGCTCTTTGGTCCATTATGAGTTATGTGTGTGTACTGTGAGAGAAAGTGTTCTATTTTCATTCTTTTACATATTTAGATCTATTTTTTTCTAGCACTATTTACAGATGATAGTCTTTTTCCACTATGTCAAAAATCATTTGTGGGCTTGAGAGATATCTTAGCAGTTAAGGTAATTGCCTGTAAAATCAAAGGACACGGGTTCAATTCCCCAAGATCCATGTAAGCCAGATGCACAAGATGTCACATGTGTCTGGAGTTCATTTGTAGCAGCTGGAGGCCCTGGTGTTCTCTCTCTCTCTCTCTCTCTCTCTCTCTCTCTCTCTCTCTGTTCTCATATATATATGAAACAAAATAGTTTTTTTAAAAACTCTGTTGGGATTAATTTGGAGATCTTATTTTATAATAGTTTTTATGTAATTTATTGATGAATGAGAGAGAGAACAGGTGAGGACCTCTTGCCACTGCAAACAAACTCCAAACATATGTGGCACTTTATAAATCTAGCTTTATGTGACTACTGGGGAGTTGAACCTGGGATAGCAGGCTTTCAAAAAAGCCCCTCTAACCACTAAACCATCTCCCTATTTTGGGGGTTTTCTATTCCTTTTGTCTGTTTTACATCAATATCACAGTGTGTTAGTTACTATAGATTCATGATATGTCTTGAAGTCATAGATTGTGATGCTTCTAGCTGCACCCAGCCCTGAAATTCTTTGATTATTCCAATAGGACTAAAACTACTTGAAGTAAACAGCTCCAAGTTTTGGTTAAACATTTTAGAAATTACAAGTATTCTAAGAAAATCTCACCCATCTGCTCTCTAGTATATGAAATTGTTTATAACGATACAATGCCTAAATTTCAAATGACCAAAATCCCTCCACCCCTGCCCTAGAAGGACATATATGATCTAAAATTAAAACTTCTTGAAAATAACCTTATTTTTTCCCATTTATATCAGAACAAGAAGTTGAAAGAGTACAATTACACCAGTGATAGGAAGAAATTCAGAAAGAACAGGGTGAGAAATCATCCAAACTGATTTTTTTTCCAATTCTTTTATTCTTCTCTGAGCCAGTTTGGGAAGCAAAATTTGTCTCCATACAGTATTCGTAAAGCAGAAGTGAAAATCACTGAGATATTTTGTTCATAGCTATGTTGGATGAGCAGTAACTTTTAAAGCCAAGAAATTTGGAAATAAAAGCTTTTGTTTTTATTTGAGAGTGACAGACAGAGAGAGAAAGAGGCAGAGAGAAAGAGAGAGAGAATGGGTGCACCAGGGCCTCCAGCCACTGCAAACGAACTCCAGATGCATGTGTCACCTTGTGCACCTGGCTTACCTGGTTACTGGCGACTCAAGCCTCGAACTAGGGTCCTTAGGCTTCACAGGCAAGTGCTTAACCACTAAGCCATCTCTCCAGCCCATAAAGGCTTTTTTAAAAGCTTCAAATTGGTGGTCATAATTCATTTACAAACTTAGTTGGTGGTAACTATCACATTGAAAGCTCATTTTCATTTTGTATGTGTGAGACTGAGTTTTAATGTGCAAGATTCTGTTGGAATGGAATTTCCATATGCTTATTAATCATGTGCAGTATTGGAAACTGAATCTCAAAATAACATTGTCTCCTAGAGATTAGCTTTCTCTCAGCATCACAGTGTACATTAAGTACTAATATATTTCATGAAAAAGTATTCCTGCTTATTTCCCTATTTTATAAAATATTTTAAAACATACCTAAACATGCCTAACACACTTAGCAATACCTCGGTTCTTATCAACCTTTTCATTCTTTCACTGATAGGAGCAATGACTGTAAAAATAAGATGGTGAAAATAACTTAAAGTACATTTATTTTAGGTCACAAGTGTTTCATATTCCTTATTTGTGAAGGACTGAAGAAGTGGAGAAAGAAATATTTTGATCTTTGGGGGACTGTATTAGCATACCTTTCTTTCTAAACCAAAAAGAGAAGAAACTATGATTAGTCAGTTATGGACTATCAGGTACAATCCCCCAGAACACAGGTTAGTTGTACCCAAAGATCAACAGACAGGGCAGTTGCCTGTTCTCTGTCATCTCTGGGGTTCTGACAATAAGAGGCTGGAAAGGAAAGTTTGGGATTAGGAGAGA
The DNA here is from genome assembly GCA_036346955.1 of Dipus sagitta. Classification (NCBI taxonomy): domain Eukaryota; kingdom Metazoa; phylum Chordata; class Mammalia; order Rodentia; family Dipodidae; genus Dipus; species Dipus sagitta. Next base: position 54,545,973 of record CM070777.1, read on the forward strand.
AGAGTTTGCTAAGTTTTTACTGTAAGCAAGTTGCTGTAGCAAAGCATATCAGGATATTCAACTCCTGGGGAAAAATCTCAAATGACTACCTGGATTTCATTTTTACCACTTTTTCATTAAATAGGAACATTGTATGGACACATCATATGTCGGTACCACCATTTCTCTCATCCCTGACCCCATTCCGCTGAAGGCCCTCCTCAGTGGGATTCCTGGTATTCATTATGCGGTTGTGAATTATCAGTTGTGAGAGCAGCAGTCAGTCATTGTGGGGGGTTGGCAATGCCTCTAAATATTCCCTCCACTCTGTGGCTCTTACAATCTTTCCTTCCCTTGTTTTGCAAAATTATCTGTTGGGTGTGTTTTGAGTCTATTTTAGTGTTGAGCTCTCAGCAGCTTCTGGGTTTCTAATTTGGTGTGTTTTGAGTATCCTCAATGTCTATCTTTGTCACCCTGGAACAGGTTGTCAGACTCACCTTGGAAGCAACGTTCTTGCTCATCTTGCCAATTTCTCTGGATTCACCTGGGCCCTAGCTGATGTGAGAGGAGTGGATCATCTCCTCATAGGGAGTCAGCTATCTTCACTTGTCTTGTTGATATATTTTGGGTGTCCTTGGTTCTCTTTGCCTTATGAAAAAGAAAAACAGATTCTCCAGCTGAGAGTAAGATCATCATAGGTTAAAGGGGATAAGCATTGTTAATTTAGAGAGATTTTTGATGGATGTGACCACTCTTTTGGGCAAAGATTAGTGGGAGCTTCTCATTGGAACCCATAATCTTGGTCTCCATAGGATTCTGACTTGGTTTCCAGTTCCAGCTATGACTTCCTTTCAACTGAGCAGATCTGTTAACTAATCAAAGAGCTACTGGTTAGCCATCTAGGCTGGGCAACACTGTTGCATAGGTGTGTAAGTCTTGTCAGGCTGGTTGCTTTTGTAAAGCAGTGCCTCCTGCTTGCTTGCCACATTGTTGAGCATTTTCCCCTAGAAGCTAATGTAGCACTTTTCAGCACTATATGGGCTAACCATTTGGGGACTGGCTTCCTTCCAGATTCCAGCCAGATCTCTCAATGTTATATGTCTGGCAGCACGTGATGCCTTCAGTGATAAGGTCTTATCTTTTACCTCAGGTGGGTAGCTTCTCAATTTACAATAGCTAGGAACTGGAATCAACCTATATGCCCATCATTTGACAAATGGATAATTAACATGTGGCACACACACACAATGGAGTTCTACTCAGCAGTGAGGAAAAATGATGTAAGGAAAATGGACAGACTTGGAAAAGATCATACTATGCATACTTACACAAGTACAGAAGACGAACGTCACATTCTCTCCCGCATATATGGTTCCTAATCTGGAACAGCTGCAGTTGCAGTCATACCTAACAGGCAACTCGAGGGACAACAATATGGATGAAAGGGTTTGGGGGAAGGGGTATGGGGAGGTGTGGGGTGAAGGATACACAAAATAAATCTAAAATGAATTGATACCATAGAAACCTTCCTCTTGGATAATAGACTAAAAGATATAACCTTCAATAGAACCATGGATGGATTGTCTGGAAAAAAAAAAAAAAAGAGCCCTAGAGAGGATGGGAGGAAGCCTAACCCTAAAACTTTTGGCTCTGGCTTATAACTCCCAGTACCAGAAACTGGTCGCAACTCACATTGAGCAGTTGATCAGAACCTAGGAGGTACCTAAAACAAGACAGGCTTCTGTCAAAGCACCTAATTACCTGCCATTTATACTTTAGTGAGAAGATGACAGAATGTAATTTGGAATATCAATATGATATTTTAGGATCTCCTGACCACACCCTACCCAAAATACCATAACAACCCATATAATATCACATGTCCCTCTTATCACTTACTTACCTGAGTGAAAGTAGTAAGAACTTCACTGGTGATATGGAAATTTAATGAACCAGTATATAAAGATATTGCTTTATTTTAGAAGGCTAGAAAGTCCAAGAAATAAATAATAAATTCTACATATAAGTTGATACCTTGGTTTTCTAGCAGTTGAATTTCTAGAAAGCATATTACTTGAAAACTAATTATTGACATAGAGAAAATGAACATTTGTCTATTTCATTTAAAAAAGTTTTTTCATGTTCAGATAGTACCACCAAAACTCTTAGCAAGAGGTTTGAATAGAACTGACATAGTTAAGGCAACTAGAAAAATGTCTTTCTTTTCCACTGGACAGACATAGGTTTACATGATTTTGTCATTGTTGCTCATGTATTTCAATGTTTTGTCTAAGCAGTGGTCAGGGATGAAGTATCAATGCAGCAAGTTGTCAATCTTGGTCTTACAGGATTGGAATCACTTTAAATCTAATGGTGACTTTTCCTGACAAATTGTTGCCACTTACAATTATAAGGAACCCAAATCAATAAGATGCTCCATTCCCCTTTCTGTGATACTAATTCTTAAGATAAAATTTATTATAAAAGTATATAAATGGTAAATGGGAAAATTAAGGAACAAAGGATAGTTTTTATATTTGCTGAATGAAGATCATAGCAAAGGGAAACATACAAAAAGGTACACAAGAAATATAAGAAATGATGAAAGCAGAATTCGGAACAAAAGCTTCCCAAGAGAAACCACAGATACAGAAAAGAAGATCCTAATTCCCCTTCATGCTTTGGATTTGAGGAATCTTTCAAAACACAAGAGCCAGGGTCCATACTTTTGAGACTTTACTGTCAGTGTGATGTGTGGAGGATGTGGAACCTTCAGAGGGCGAGGTTTAGTAAAAGGTCCTTGGGTCGCTGTAGTACTGTCTTGGGAAGTGAGTTGTCAGGGGAATGAATTGTCAAAGAATCTGAGCCCAATTTCCAAGTCTCTCTCTCTCTCTCTCTCTCTCTCTCTCCCCCCTTCTCACTCTTCCTCTCTTTCAGTAAGTCCCTCCCTCCCTCCATCTCTTCTTGTATTCAGAGGAAAGCTCTTCCTCTCACACAAGAGCATGATAGAATGCAAATGAGAGGACCCCACAGAGCTGACCCAGTATAGGCACCAGGCCCTTTACCCTACAAAACTTATTTGAGTTATACTGTGCTTTTGCTTCATGTGTAATCTGCTTCAGGCATGGCATTATGGCAGTGAAAATTTTAGATAATACAACATGGTATAACTGTAACCCTAACGTTAAGCACCAGGCTGAAAGATCATGGTTTTCCAGATGCCTAAAGTTAGGGTCACAGATATACCATGCAGCAAGCATTTATTTGAAGTACTTAGCTAAAGACAGAACCCAAAAGCAGAGTGTTTTTCGTGTCCATTCTTAAATGCAGCTGTCAGGAACTCATGGCTGGAAGTACAGGATATAGGTCCATATATGGGGATACTGATAGGAGGCTAAGAAAATACTCCTAAGGCCCCACTGAAAAGGGAGGTTCCCATTTCATTATTATTCATCTGCATGCATGTTACCTAACAGCTTGTGCCTCAGTCTCCTCTAAATGAGAGAATAACATACCTATCACCCAAGGCTGTGGCAAGGCCCAATGAGATCACGCATAGTGAGCATTTATTGAATTACTATCAGACTGAGAACAATTAGAGGAGTCTTTACTATGGTTTTGAGGCTATTGGAAGGTTTTTGCTCTGATCCACTCCTGCTGTGCTGATGTGAAGACTGAAGCATGGAAATAACTTCAGAAATTAAACCTGAATAATGAATAAACAAGATGTTCTAACCCTACATCACCAGTAGGTCATAAGAGTCACGTAACAGATACATGGGCAGTGACAATGAGGAATTCAGAAGTCCATATTTGAATCTGAAACTACTGACAATTATATTATTTTACAGAGGATATGAGATGAGGGTCTGCAGGATTCAGCAGGCCAGGGGATTCAAAGGTGAAGCAGAGATTCACTGCACAGTAAATACCCAGACTCAATCCAAAGAGGAAAGCTAAGGAAGGGGAGGCTTCCTGTTTGATGCTACAAATCTGAAGGAGGAGGAGGAGGGAAAGAGGAAGGGAGAATTGAGGAAGAGGAGAAGAAATAAGAGAAGAAAATGGGGGAGGAATGGGAACATTTTTGAGCTTTATCACTGTTCAAGGTGAGCAAAATAGAGCACATTCTGAGCTCCTCATAGGCAAAGTATTCACTCATGCCTGTGCTTATCTCAATGGCACAAGGTTGTCCAATGAAGTACTCTGCCTCAGCCCCAAGAAAATCCATTAAGCTCCCAATTGATTGTATAAGCCTATGCAGAGTAGATGTGGAGCAAGTACCACGATGAGTGTATGACCATATGACCATCTCTAATGAAAAATATGGCACAAAGGAAACATGATCTCTCCTTTCATCCTGCTCAACGTCTGACTTTAACACCAAGAATAGAAACTCTGAGGGCTGCAAGAGATAGATATCCTTGAACACTTGCTCTGTATCTTTATGGAAGAAAAGTTAGAGATAGAACCGAATTTATCTGAACAATAAGAGTATGTACTGATTTTAGAATTTGGTTCAGAGAATGAGGCTCTTGAAGGCATACCTGGTATTTAGAATCTTTAGAGCTGTGGGGAGCTGTCTCCAAGACCCTGAAATCAAGTATAATCAAGTATTAAAAGTGTGTTTGCATGTGGTTTTTATTTTTGAGAAATACTCTAAATTTTTCTCAAATTTTATAAGAATTTTCATCATGAAAATGTTAAGAACTGCTAATCATAAATTTCTTTACATAATCCAGAATTTGGGTCTTCATGACAGCTTGGCAATTCCAACAGCTAGTTTCTATTGCCAGGTGCCTCAACCAGTTCAAACAGATTAGGAACTGAAGAATGACAATTATTTCTTCATGTTAAAAACTGCAGGGTTATCTTGCTTCTGATATAAGTAGGTTATACTCCTTTATGCAAGATCACCAATGCAATATTTTCTTTCCCCATCTTCCTCATATAATCTTTTCTTCCCCAATATCAGGGATGGCCTTGCTACCTGGTGACAATAAACACACTGTAATTTTCATCTTATGACATCCTAGCTGAACAAAACCTATAGAAACTATTTCTTCTACCCCGTAATTCTCATAATTGATTAGGCCAACTTGAGTATAGCTTTAGTCCCTGATATATCACTGTGTCAATAAATGTTGACAAGGGGCAATTCTGCAATGCCTGTAGGTAACTGATTGTCACATTCTAGTGTGGTATGTTATCTACACAAGTAGATGATAAGGATGATGTGAAATAGTCTACAATGCCCAGTGTGGTCCCCTACAATAAGGAATTTACCATCCCACAATTCAACAGTGAAGGCATTGGGAAAACCTGTTGTAGCCAGTGTAATGAAAGACGAAGGGTCAGTCCTAGAACTCGTGTATGTATCTGAAATGAGAGAAGTATATGGAAGAATTAGAAATACCAAAGGTAAAGAAAAAGGTCTGGACAGAGGAAAATTATTTTTCCAAGCAAGCAAAGTCAAAAAAAGATATTGTAAAGTCATCTTAAGCAGAGATATGCTTCCTGTCATGCAAGCTTTATGATGAGTCATGCCCTACAGCAAATGTATTCTGGACTTATTAATCACCACAAAACAATGAACAGCTATTACTGTCCACATTCTTTTTTAGATTTAGCATTTCAAACCCACTTTGCACTCTTGAGGCAGTAAAGTATCTCAAACTTAATTTCTGCCTCTGTATTCTGAACTACTCTCATTTTATTTTATGTCTTATAAGACTTATTTTGGAGGAGAGAAAAAATGTCCATTACACAATAGAGGAGAAACAACATAATGTTGCCAAGTGATTAGCCACATTTGTCTACTTTGCAATGGAATGGAATATTTCCTTTATGAAGGCCCTGCATGTGTTCTTCATGTTCTGTATAGGTATGCATGCATTGGTTTTCACTTGCACATTCTAGGTCAGTGAATACTTCCTTTTTGATTTTGTTTGTGTGAGTTCAGTTTATTTGGGAAAAAATACAAAAACCATTTAATAAATACATTCTGATATTGTTCCTATTTTTTTAATTACCAAATATCAAGTTATGTTATTAGATATTTAGTATGTAAACAACATGTGTTGGTTCCATCCTTTCCCTCCTCCTTGCCCCTTTTCTGAAGAGGTGTTTCTCATTGGGGATGCAGGTCAACGCTATGGGGATTTGCAGTCATGCATTATGGAGGGAGAGGCAATGTCTCTGTGGAAAATGTCCCAACTTGTGGCTCTAAAATCATTCTGCCCCTTCTTCTGCAAAATTCCCTGATCCATGCTGGGAGCATTTTAAGTCTACTTCAGTGATCAGTACTTAGGAGCCTCTGGATCTCTGGTTTGGTAGATGTTGAGTATCCTCAGTGTCTATCTCCTTCACCCTTGTGCTGATATCAGATTCACTAAGAAAGCAGCACTCTTGTTCATTTCCCCAATTCCTCTGTGGTTTCAGCTGGGGCCAGGGAGGAATGCACTGTGTCATTTATCTCCTCAGGTCCAGCTCCCTTCTGAAAAAGAGAAGCAGAATCTCCAATGGAGAATGAAGTCATCACTGGTTAAATGGGATAACCATTATTAATTTAGAGATAAATAAAAGGGTGTAGACCCTCATAGTCCAAGGTTAGTGGGAGCTTGACAATGGAATGCAGAATCATTATCTGGATATGATTCTGACTTGTTTCCCAATTCCAGATATTGTTTCCTTTCAACTGAGCAGATCTGTTAGCCAATCCAAGAGCAGTTGGTTGCCCACCATGGCTTGTGCCACTATTGCACTTATGTGAGCATCATGACAGGTTATTTGCTTCTAAGTCAGTTAGACTTTGAGTTGCTTGGACAGATGTTGGCCACTTTCCCCCAATAGCTCATGCAGCCACTCCCAGCACCAGATGGGCTAATTATCTGGGGACTGGCTCTGGTCCAGATTCCAACCAGGTCTCTCTATGGTCCATGCTGACAGTGTATGGTGTCTTCAGCAGTAGGGTCTTACTATTAACCTCTTGCAGGTAATCAAGTGCTCTGACAGAAGTCTGTCCTGTTTGTTTTGGGAGAACTAGTAGGTCTCTCTGATCAACAGCTCATTGTGGATGTAGACCGCATCCTATTATAGGGAATTATAGGCCAGCAGCAAGGAAAAGAAAAAAGAAAAAGACACCCACTCCAGGGCCCTTACATTCAGGTGCCCCCCTTAAGGTTCTCTTGAGGGTTCCACCTTTTCATCTGACTTCCAGAATATAGACTTATATGGTACCAGTTCAATTTGGGTTCAGGTTTGTGTCCCCACCCCAACCACTACACTTCCCCTTCATCCAAATCCTACCCTCCCTATTATCCAAGCCTCAAGATGCTATTCAGGTATGTTAGCAACTCAGGCTGATCCAGGTTAGTAACTGCAGATGAGTAAGACCATGCAATGGTTGTCTTTCTGTGGTTGGTAAGTTCACTTGGAATGATTTGTCCCAAGTTTGACCATTTTTCTACAAATTTCACTGTGTCGTTCTTTTCTTACTGCTGAGTAGAATTCCATCATGTGGATATGCCACATCTTGCTTATCCATTCATCCAATGATGAAGACCTGGGTTGATTCCAGTTTTTAGCTATTATGAGTTGAGCAGCTATAAACATGGTTGAGCAAGTATCTCTGAACTGAGATGTGGAGCTTTTAGGGTAAATGTCCAGTAAGGAAATAACAGGGTCTGTTGGTAACTTTATATTCATCCTTTTCAGGATACTCTATATTGAGTTCCATAGTGGCTGTACCAGCTTACATCCCCAACAGTGAGTGAGTATATTCCTATTTCTCCACATCCTTGTCGACATTTGTTTTCATTTGATTTTTTAATGTTTGCTATCCTTTCTGGAGTAAGGTGGAATCTCATAGTTGTTTTAATTTGCATTTTTCTAATGGTTAGGGATGTTTAACATTTTCTTAATTGTGTGTTAGCCATTTGGAATTCTTCCTCTGAGAACTCCCTATTTAGTTCTCTGCCCCACTTTTGGAGTGGGTTCTTTGATTTTTTATTGCTTAGTTTTTTGAGTTCTTTGTAGATTCTAGATATTAGGCTTCTGTCAGTGGTGTAGGTGGCAAAGATTTTCTCCCATTCAATGGGTAATCTATTGGCTCTGCTTATGGTATGATTGTCTGTGAAAAAGCCTTTTAGCTTCATGAGATCCCATTGGCTAAGTGCTTATTTATTTTCCTTGGCTACTGGGGTTTGTTCAGGAAATCTTTTCCCAGTCCTATATCATGGAAAGTACCTCCTATTTTTGATTCCAGTAGTTGAAGAGTTTCAGATCTCATATTGAGGTTTTTAATCCATTTGGACTTGATTTTTGTGTATGGTGAAATGAGTGGGTCTAATTTCATTTTTCTACATATGGTCATCCAATTTGTCCAACACCATTTGTTGAAGATATTGTCTTTTCTCCAGTCTACATTATTGGCAGCTTTGTCTAAGATTAAGCAGATGTAGTTACTCTTTACCTAAGGTATGGGTCTTCAATTCTGTTCCATTGGTCTATGTTTCTATTTTTATTCCAGTACCATGCTGTTTTTGTCACTATAGCTTTGTAATATAGATTTAGATCAGGTATGGTGATACTGCCAGAAGTGGATTTTTTTATTGTTGTTGTTTTTGTTTTTGTTTTTTGTTTTTTGCTGAGGATACGTTTGGATATCCAAGGCCTTCTGCCATTCCATATGAATTTTGAGATCATTTTCTCAATCTCTGTGAAGAATGCTGCTGTTCATTTTTATTGGTATTGCATTAGAACTGTATACTGTTTCTGGTAGAATTGCCATTTTCACAATATTAATTGTACCTATCCAGGACAATAGGAGGTCTTTCCTTCTTCTGAATTCCTCTGCTATTTCTTTCTTGAGTATTTTTATGTTTTCATTATATAGGTCTTTCACATCCTTGGTTAGTGTTATTCCAAGGCATACAATTTTTGTTGTTGTTGCTCTTGACAATGGGACAGCCTCTCTGATTTCTTTCTCTGTATATTTCTCCTTTGGATATAGAAAAGCTGATGATTTTTGTGCATCGATTTTTGTATCCTACCACTTTGCTGAAGGAATTTATCACCTTTAGATGTTTTGAGGTGGAGACTTTCAGGTCACTTATTTGTAGGATCATGTCATCTGCAAACAGGGCTAACTTGACATTTTTTTCTTTTCTAATTTCAATACCTTTTATTTCTTTCTCCTATTTTATTGCTTGGACTAGTACTTCTGGTACTATGCTGAAGAGCAGTGGTGAGAGTGGGCACCCCTGTCTTGTTCCTGATCTCAGTGGGAACTCCTTGAGTTTTTCCCCATTAAGTATTATTTTTTTTGCTTTAGGAGCCTTATATATAGCCTTTATTGTGTTGAGATATAAACTCTCCATGCCTATTCTTTCCAGTGTTTTGATCATGAACTGGTGTTGTATTTTTGTCAATGGCCTTCTCTGCATCAATTGAGATGATCGTGTGGTCCTTATGGTTGTTTATTTATGTGGTGTTTTACTGCGTTACATTGACCGGGAATGAATTTTTGTTGATTTATTTATTATTTCATTGGAGGTTTCCATTGTAGAACCAGGCATCCTTGATGGAGATCTCTCAGTTTTCATTGGCTGTTTTCTGCATTTTTGTCTACACATTTTAGGAAGTCTCTTTACTTTATTGAGGAGGAAGCAAGTTTTTGTCCTTTGGCCTATGCACCCTATGATTTAGATGAACATGGATGCTGGTATCCAGCGGCCAGTCAGGATAGAGCAAAGGGCCTGTTCCACAACCTACACAGGGACCAGGCATCCTCAACCAAGGCACAATGGGACCTAATAGGACCAGGGGACAGGAAGGAGCAAGGAAACAGGAATCGGGCCTACTTACTCCATGCCATGCCCTCCAGCAGAAGATCAGCTCAGGGAACTTGGACTAGGGAATTGGAAGAAGCCAGGAAGGAGGGGTCTGGCCTACTCAGTCCACACCACCACACCCACAAATGTCAACTTTTAAATTATTATCATTATTATTTATTTGACAGAGAAAAAGGGAGAGAGAGAATGGGTGTGCCAGGGCCTCCAGCCATTGCAAATGAACTCCAGGCATGTGTGCCCCTAGTGCATCTGGCTAATGTAGATCCTGGGGAATCAAACCTGGGTCCTTTGGCTTTACAGGCAAATGCTTTAACCACTAAACCATACCTCCAGGCCCCCAAATGTCAACTTTTAAATTGTTTGCCACAGGGCATTTGTGATTTATAGTTACTCTTTCAGTGAATTTGCAATGTTGTTGGGTAACAAATGACTGAAAAATAACATTTAGCTCTGGATTTGCATGTGTGTTTGTGTATGTATAGGTTTTAGGAGGAGTGTATGTGTAGGGAATTAAAACCTTCTTTAGTAAAGTAAGTATTGAAGACTGGCTTTATATCTGCCTTAGCTATAATAGTTTGTTTATAAATCATATGAGATTCTAGGCTTGTCATTTTAAATTGCTTATTATAGAAAATTTTAAATATATCATAAGCAGAACATGAAAACTATACCCATCTAACTTTTACCTAACTTCCATAGCATCAATTGTTTTGCTGTCTAATTTCAACTAACTAGTTGAGAATTTTGTTCTCTGCAATAATTTATTGCAAATGTCAGATATAATATCATTTACCTCTAAGATATCTGAAAAAAGAATAAAGTTTAAGAATAAAATTCCTCCATAACCACAATGCCATTATCATAGAGAACAAAGTCAACACAAAATTCTTAATGTTGTCTAATACCAAGTCTAGATTTGAATTTCTCTACTTATCCAAGGTATTTTTTTTTTTTACCCTTAGTTTGTTCAAACTAGTATTTATGTAGAGTGCATTGATAGTAGGAAGTGGTTAGGACTAAGAAGTGTCCTTAAGAATTAAATAATTCCCCTTTTCCATTTTGTTCTCCCTTATCCACTGATTTGTCAAAAACAAATTCAGGTGACATGTCCTGCTCTATATACTGAACTCACCAGGATGTTTCCTCACAGCATACTTAAACTTATCTGTCACAGCTCTGGTTTTTGTAGACCAGAATGTAATGTTTATATCACATTGAAGAAACAATTTCCAGGTTTAGGAATTCTCATGGCATTGCAGTATTCCTCCACATGATATAGGGTAAATACACATCAGTGTGATGTTTTGGTACATTATCTTATCAAATCCATTATTTAGCATACTCATTGTATTAAACAGTTATTTCTTTTTTGATATTTTATTTATTTTTAAGAAGAAAGAGAGATAGAGATAGAGAATGGGTGTTCTAGAACCTCTTGCCCCTGCAAACTCCAAATGCATGTGCCTCTTTGTGCATCTGGTTTTATGTGAGTACTAGGGAATCAAACCCTAATTGTTAGGCTTTGCAGGCAGGCACCTTAACCACTGAGCAATCTCTCCAGCCCCACTTATCATTTCTTTGTGCTTAAGAACATTCAAACATTTTCTTCTACTTATTTTGAAAATATAACAATCAATATAATATTAACATAATAGCATTAACTCTGTTACCCTACTGTGTAAAAGAACAATAAAACATTTTCAGTTTCATTCTATTTATGTGTCTTAATACACATCTCATGAGAAACAGATACCCTGTTTGTCTTGTTTTAAATAAGTCTAATTTTTTTTCACTTTTTAGCTACATCATTTTAATCCATTATGTAATTATGGTCTAAACTTAAATATATTGTACTTTCTTTCTGCTGTCTCCAAATAATCTGGTTTCCTTTCCCTCTTTCTTATTTTGCTTCATTGACTTTTCCTTCTTTTAGTTTTTCCTCTCTTACTTTGAGAAATTCACCTTTTCCCTATATATTTAGACCTGTTACTAAAGATTCTAAATGTGTTCTTACTCCATTAAAGTCAAATGTAAATCACTATGCTTATCTCATTCTTGAGCAGTTAAGTTCCTCAAAAATTTAAATCTTGGTGTTTCACCCCCGATCTAGGACATTTTGTGTATTTTAATTCTATATGTGTGTGAATGATTTATGTGTTCTTTTGTTTGGAGGCAGTGTCATGCTCTATATTCCAAGCCACCTAGGAATTCACCATATAGAACAAGCTCGCTTCAAATTCTCAGTGAGCCTATGTGCCTCACACTCTCAAGGGCTGGCATGATGAATGTCAGCCATCATGTCTGGCTTCTATGTAACTGTGATTTAAATTCAATAGAATATTAATGCATCCTGCATAGTCACTTCTGATCTCTCCATTTCTTTTATTTATTTCCCTGACTTTCTTTGTGGAGTAGTGTTTCTTCTGCTATAACTCCTTTATGTATCTCATTTACTTCAGACCTGATGTTGCCTTATCTTTCTGTTTATATACCAAAAATGTGTCATGATTTTATTTTTCTTCATGGAGAATGGGTTTTTGGGAAAATCGAAGACTAGGATAAAAGTTTGGTATTGTGGGAACCAATGGTGTTGTCAATGTTGCATAGTCTATATGGTCTGTAGAGTTCATTAACATTTTGTAATTTATGGTCAGCATTGCACTTGAAAAACATATGTGTTCAAATGGTTTGACCACCAGAAAAACACTGTCTTTCTCTTGGAAGGACTTACATCTTTTCTAAAAGATTTAATACACCACAGTGCCTTGGGGCATTGCCAGCATGTTTTCACCAGAATCAGAAAAATGAAGCCAGTCTGTTTTGAGCTGTGATTTTATACTTTTTGGACCATCCCCAAAGTAAAGGGGGGTGAACCAGACTTATACATACTTGGGAGTCCTTGGACTGAAAATTTTGCTCTTTGGCCCTTTAGGTGATCAAAAAGCATGCTTCAGCTTCCTAGTGACATTTCTAGAATCAGATAAACACACCAAAGAAACCTAAAAATCAGCCTTATTGATTAGCAAATGAAATAGTAACACTACCATATTAAATTATTAAATCAATACTTTAAAATTTGTTGATTGCCTTAAAACATTTATCTAGGGTGAACAGGGCATTTTTGTTTTTGTGTCTACGGTATATAGTTGTAAAGTTGCCTTTAAGTCAGATGAGGTATTATAGAAGATCAGGGATTTTTTTCTGGGCAGAACACTACAGTCAATGCTCACTCATACAGAGGTCACCAAGGCCTCTCCTGGGTGGTAAGGACTTGTCCACTGTGCATTACTCTTGTCAGAATTGCAAACTGAAGTCTGAGAGACAGTGCAGAGAATCACAAAGGATTGATTACATGTCAAGATTCATAGGAGAAGTTTGTGGAATATACAAAAGTTTTAAGCTATTCATATTGATTTACTATACAAGTGGTAGATCCTTTAACTTAATTGATTAAAGTAATTAATTAAAGTCTGTTATATGTAAATCACGATGTCTGTCACACACTAGCGGTCAGGCACTGCAAAACTTTCATTGAGGACCCCCTTCTGTGCCATCTGTTGCCACAAGGAAATAAAATGGGGATTACACTGTATCCTAAAAACTGTCTCTCTAAATATTTACACCAAGATCATGAAGGAGACAGGGAGCAGATACCATCAGCCAGGCAGCGACAATATTAAAAAGCTTCAAACAAGTGGTTCGTTTCTGTTGCCACTCCAGGCCACCACTAAACATCGTGTGGATATATCGTATTCACTGTCTCTAATGCTCAGTATTTTAGTGCAGGAGATTTTTCTTTTCTCTTCTTTCTCTTCTTTTCTCTTCTCACTTCTCCTCTCTTCCCCTCCCCTCTTCCCCCTTCCAGAATCAGGAACTCTTTCCTGTGTCGAAGCAGTTTTTGTTCTAATTTCCATCTTATGATCTGCTAAGGAAACACAGTCTCTATAAAGACATTTCCTGACCCTCTGAAAGCTAGAACTTTGAAACAAACTAAGACTCAAAGAGGGACAGCAGCAGTACTGATAAGTTGAAGTGGCGATAGTAACCGCTACCCGCACTTTGTGCCCTTAGTGGTTGCGTGCACAGTGCGGCATTTTCAGAGCTACCTGTACCCTCTGGTTCTGTGCTGGGTCCTACCATGTTACTTAGCATTTGTAAGTAACATACTCCAGATGTTACTGTTCTGAGGCTCTGATTTTCCTTATCTTCTGTCCTGTGCTATTGGAGTTACGAATACTGTTCAAAGAACCCCATTCAGTTTACATCAGCCACACGTCTTGTCTGTTATTTACAACTGTGGCCTGTGAACAGTATATCCACAGTATACTGTCAACAGTAAATTTTGTTATCATCACCATCCTTAATGGCTAAATTTTTTTGTACATTGAAAGTGTACCAACCACTCTGATTAATGCTTCATGTACATTATTTGAAAGTTGTCTTGCTGTAAAATAGATGTGCCCTGATCCAAAGGTAGCTTCCTGAGTTATCTTCAAATCCAAGGATTGAAGAAGTTAAGAATTCAGCCAAAGTTAGTCCCAACACAAAAGCTGAGTTTTAAGCTCAAGTGGTTTTAACCTCTACATCAGTACTTCCATTAATATTAGTTATAGCGTTACCATTATTATTTTACTTCCTCATTCTTTAGCCTATGCACTCCATGCTATTCCATTACTGTAGTGTTCCCAGTTTTTGTGAAAACACCATAAGAACCATAGTTATTCTAATCACATAAGAGAACTAAGAAAACAAGTTTTTCAAGGTTACACTTAATAAGTATTGAAGGTGAGGATTAAACCCAGGAATTTTGAAGGTCACAATGATTCAAATTTTATTACATCAGTAAAATCTCAAGGTAAATTTGCTCCAGTTTCAAGTGCAATGATCCTGTTAATTAGTAATTGTCGCACTGTATCAGACATTGACAATCAGAGGCTGGCTGCTTCAGCTCATAGTACCAAAGTACCTGTGATCACAAAAGACCCTCTACCAAAACTGCTTTGAGTGGTAAATGTGACCAAGTGATAGTACATTCTTTAGTCTTAAAGTTAATGCATACAATCGGTTTTATTCCTTTTGAGTTCATTTTCTCTATTGATGATTCCATGCTTTCTACTACCTATAGACTTACTCTCTTTTTTAAATAGCACTTAGAAGTATACCATTGAAAGCATGGAAGAACAGTTTGAGACCCTTAGAATTAGCCTAACCCTTGCCTCACTGTCTCTGTCATTTTGCTTCCTATGCTTTTCCTTCCACTGCACTCTATTCCAGGTGGTCCAGCCATGCCAGCTTTCTTCGTGTTCCGTGAGTGAGTCAGTCATGCTTCTCCATTAGGGTCTTTAGACAATATTCCCTGATACTTATACAGCTGGTTCACTCTTGTCCTGAGACTGTCTTTCAAATGTCAGTGCTGTATCTGTGTTTTAGGTGGTCTCTGTTTGGGAATTTCCAGGTTCTTGGCATCTTATTCTAAGACTTGAAGAGGTCCATATAGACATCAAAGCAGCAAGAAACTTTAATAAAAAGTAAAAAAAAAAAAAAAAAGAACACAAAAGAGGAAGGGGTTTTGATGAAAAGGTGCTAAACTGCCCTAGCCACGGTTTACTATTTGGAGCTTATTTCATGGGGTCTAAGAGAAGAAGGAGATGGTACCCAGGGGGTCGAGTTTGGATGGGTCTCAGTTCTGATTGACAAACTTGAGTCAAATGAGCCTTTCTATATTGTTCCTGTTCCTCCTTATGATTCATATCATTTTAATAATCTGTATTCCCAATTATGCATAGGCAGAAGATGGTAAATAGGGGATTCTCCCAAAAGTTCACTCATAGGACACAGTCTGCATTCACCCAAAACCAGTTCTGACTGGTACAAGCCCCCTGGAACATGTTTGAATAGAAGCTGGGTACCTCCAAGCATCACCAAAGAGAGCAAATGATTTCCATTGTTAAATTGTTTATATGTGCATCGTGATGCAGGTATGGGTCTCAGTTTGCTAACAGGTTGCTGAGCATGTTAGGAAAAACAGTGTGTTTTCTACCAAAGCCAAGTGAAATCTCAGATTACAAAATTGTTCCTTATTCTTGCCTGTTTCTCCTAGGTGTATCACCGAGCCCAAGTAAACTGCATCATTCATCATCTTCTCCCTAACGCTTCCCACCCTGCTTTGCGCCTTCTGCATTGAATTTACATTTGCATCAATATGCATGCCAGTGGTCTGTGTGTGTATGTGTGTGGGTGTGTCCATATACATATACAAGTTTCAAAAACATCACCTTTTTTTTTTTGTTTTGGTCACTACTCAAATTCCTGTGACTGTATTGGTACTGGACATATAATACTTGGTGTATATTTGCTGAATAAACTAAGTCTGTTTGGTTTCATATAAATCCACTACTGAATTTCTAGATAAATTATTAAGTGGTATGTGTGTGTGTATGTGTGTTTTCATGTGTGTGAAGGTGCATGCATTGGTAGGGGATAATCTTAATTGCTTCTCAGGTGCAACTCATCTTTTCTGAATCAGTGTCTCTCATTAGCCTGAAACTTGACTAACTATAATGGGGTGCTAAGGATCCAGGAAAGTCATTGTAACCCAAACCCTGGATTCATTTTTAATTTTAATCAAAAAATTGAATAAAAAAGAAAACTAAGAAGGATAATTATTAAATTATTATTTTTATTGAGGGAAGTAGAGCCAAGGAAAGGCACCCACATGGCTACAGATCCTACGTGGAGGGCCTGGGGAAGAAAGTGTGGAAAGAAAAGAGAAAAGAAATTTCAAGGAGCTCCTGCCATGTGGGGAGCTGGAGGGGATAAAGAACCCATGCAGAGAGTAAGGGCTAGGGGGCCCTTCTGGCTGGGCCTGGGCAGAACCAGCCCAGGCCTAGCTGAGGGAAAAGCTCACCCACAGCTGGAAGTTCCCAAGTGGTCAGAGAACCAGCCCTCCCCTTGCAAAGGTATTTATAACCTTTTAGTGTAGGTGGGCTGTCTTCTGGCTCAGATGAACCAAAGGCCAGCTGGTTGGTTAGGGCTAGGGGCTGTCTCAGGAAGAGATTAGCTCTGGTACCATCTTCTGAGGGCTGAACTTGACTAACCACAATGTTTAAATCCTATGAAAGACCTCCCTCCCAGGAGGGGTCCTGACTGTGGAAAAATAGGTCTGGGGCACTAGGCAAGAGACAAGAAGTCGTGTCATCTTGGATTTTGAGCAAGTGCAAACTTTCCTGTACCTTTAACCTTCAGGGGTCCAGTCACCCTAATTCTACCCCCCCCCCTTTCATAACTAGGCTAGCCTGGTTAGGCAGAGAGCACTAGTGATCCTCCTGTCTCCACAACCCCAGTGTGAGATTTACAAGCATTCTCTAGCTTTTTCTTAAAATTGGTTCTGAGAAATAAAACCAGGCTCCTCATTTTTGCCAGGTAAGGACTTTACTGCCTGAGCTTTCTCCCCCATCCTATTTAAAAAAAAAAAATGTTTCTATTTTTTCAGGATAGAAGGGGTTCAGTCTTTTGGGTTGTTTTTCATCCTTTTACTACTCCACATTGAACACTAGTTCTAGTCCTTAACATCTACGTTGGAATACAGAATGATGCTTCTTCATGTTGTTGGCATTCTTGTCCTTTTCCATAAATCACTGTGAATGATAACTAGCGGTATATGCGAGGGGATTTTAGAAATATACATGAGTACAGGTATAACAGCGTTCATTGAAAAAAAAAAAGAAAACAAGAACAGAATATTGTTGGATCATTTACCCTTGTATCCCTATATAAGCTAGAAGGAAGTAGAATAAGGTTGGTGTCTCTTCCTACAGTATCCCATAGAGATGATATTTATCATGCCTCACCAAGTACTGAAAAACGCTGAATGCTAAATCAGAGCTGATTCAAAGATAGTCTTAAATAGGGATAATCGGGCTAGAGAGATGGCTTAGTGGTTAAGCGCTTGCCCGTGAAGCCTAAGGACCCTGATTCAAGGCTCGATTCCTCAGGACCCACGTTAGCCAGATGCATAAAGGGGGTGCACGCGTCTGGAGTTCGTTTGCAATGGCTGGAGGCCCTGGAGTGCCCATTCTCTCTCTCTCTCTTTCTCTCTCTCTCTCCCTCTTTCTCTCTCTGTCTGTCACTCTCAAATACGTAAATAAAAATAAACAAAAAATCTAAAAAAAAGAATGATTTTTTTGTTATTTTTATTTATTTATTTGCATGGCATGGCTCAGTGAATTTTGCAGAAGAGGGGGTGGAAAGATTGTTAGAGCCACAAGTTCGGACATTTTGCACAGACATTGCCTCTCCCCCCACCCACAATGCATGACCCACAATACCCATGGGGTTGCCCTGAATCCCCAGTGAGGAAGGCCTCTTCAGAAAAGGGGCAGGGAGGAGGGAAAGGATGGTACCAACATGTGATGTTTGCATACCAAATATGTCCATATCTAATAATAAAAAAAAAGAAATATAAAAATAAATACCTGAGTCTATGGGGGGACATTTACATTCAAACCACCATAAAGACCTTTCCTCAAATTACTCTATGTGACATATTTATCATGTATATACAATGAACGCATGTTTTCTGTGACAAGCCTGGGCATTGGTTTTTACTTCCCCAAGGTGACTTCCTTGGCAGTGCTCAGTGTTGCCTTCAGATTTGAAAAACTCATGAGTTTGTTGTGATTCTCACAGAAAAGATCAAATTATGTTATTTTTTGAGAAAAATAATAATATCTAATTAAAATTTGGGTGAAGAGAACCCCATTTGTCTGAGGTTGATAATCTATTAATTACCACCAAGACTAAAATATCCAAGTGACTTTACACGCAAGTACATACTGGCCATTTCCAAGGAAGGAGTTTATCTAATTTGTTCATTCCTATATCTCTAATGTTTTGCATGATATAGGCTATTTGTAAATATGGGTTAATAAACTAATAAATACACACTGTGAAAACTATACCCACAAAAGACATTCTTCACTAAATTGTGTAAAAATACATAGAGTAGACAAAACTGAATTGTACTATGGGTAAAATTTTTAAATGTACTTCTTTTATTTAGTTTCAACATATTTTTAATCTCTGTTTCAAAGTTTCAGTAAATTGGCTGATATTTTAGTGAAATACATCACCACCAAATGAAACTTCCAATTGGTCACTCATCTGCAGGATTTCCTCTGTAACTCACAAGCCACAAGTCACTTAGGTTATCTGGGTATTATGAACTCTAAGTAGTCTCCAGAGAGAGCCATCCTAATAGCCTTGTTTTACTGTTAGTACAGCTGTAAGGAATTACTGTCAGTCCCTTACTGAAAAATGCATGAGACAGGACAATAAAAAGTGGGAATTGTACAATAAATCACTGTGACCAGGTATGGAAGTAATAAACATACATCAACTGAAAGGCCAGGACACTGACTAACAGCATCATAGTGGCTCTTTCTTCAGGGAATAACCAGTTCATCTTTGTGCTGATCACACGCCACTGCAACCAATAGATTCATTCTGCTTACCACTATCGCTGTTTCTTTTTTAACTATCACAACAGCTTGCACACAGCTTAGTGATATAAAATTCCCAGATTTGTGAAATATATAAGTATACATCTTATATAGTGACAATGCCATAATTTTTTCCCATTACTTTAATATTATCTGCAATGCTTCAATCATTCAAGTAAAAGCATATAAGAGTATGCTAGGTAATGTCCAAGTTTTGAAATGGAAACTTTTAGGTTTGCATTTAAATGGGGGAAAACTTCGTGCAGTTGTGAAAACTGAAAATTGACTTCATGGAATCTGTCTAATAATAGTTCAAATCCATGGAAGTTTTCATGACGTTTAGTGGATAAAGAGAAGTCATATAACTTCATAAGAAAACTTATGAGAGGTACTGACTAAACCTGTGGGAAACTGTTTGGATTCTGTAGGTAGAAGATGATGAGATGTCATGAATGTTTTAAGCTATTCTATTCCTGTTAGTGCCACTATAATGCTCTAAACAATTTATGAAGGAATGAGTCAGAATCATAAAATCTTGTGTTAACAAGAAGGATGAAATTAGTCTTTTTTATTTTTTGACCCTTTTTTTGAATAGTTATGTACACAGTGTGTATACAGCCATGTTGGTACCATGATTAGCCTCATCCCTGCCCCCCCCTCCACAGAGACCCTTCACATTGGGGAATGTGAGTTGTGCATTGTGGGGTTAGCCAAGTATGGGTGAGAGGCAATGTCTCTGTGCATAATGTCCCAACATGTAGCTCTAACAATCTTTCCGCCCCTCTTCGGCAAATTTCCCTGAGCCATGTTGGGTTCATTTTAGGTCTACTTCAGTGATGAGGTCTTGGGAGCCTCTATGTCTCTGGATATCTGGTTTGATAGGAGTTGAGTGTTCTCCGTGTCTATCTCCTTCACCCTTGTGGTAGTACCAGGTTCACCAAGAAAGCAGCACTCTTGCTCATTTCCCCAATTACTCTTGGTTTCAGCTGGGGCCCTGTTGAGGTGTGATGGGCTGATTTGCTCCTCAGAATCTGCATCTATCTAAAAAGAGTAGTAAATTCTCCAACAGAGAGTGAAGTCAGCACCAGAATATTATTATTATTTTATAGAGGATTTAATAGGTGTAGGCCCTCTTGTAGCCCATAATTGGTGGGAGCTTGATAATGAAGAGTGGGCTCATTTTTGGATATGGTTCTGACTTGTTTCCCAGATCAAGGTATGGATTCCACTCCACTGAGTGGATCCATTAGCCAAATCAAGAGCAGATGGTTACCCACCATGGCTATGTGCCACTATTGCACTTGTGTGAGTATCACATCCAGGTTGTTTGCTGCTGAGTAGCTTAGACCATGAGTTGCTTGGACAGATGTTGGTCATTTTCGCCAGTCACTCATGTAGCACTCCTGGCACTAGGACAGCTAACTGTCTGGGGACTGACTGCTCTTCCAGATTCCATTCAGGTCACGCCATGTTCCATACCAACAGCATTTGGTGTCTTTGGCAGTAGGGTCTTGCCACTAACTTTTGATGGATCATCAAGTACTCTGACAGAAATCTGTCTTCTTTTGGGAAACCTTGTAGTTCTCTCCGATCCACACCTCACTGTGGATGTTAACCACATGCTGATACTGGAAGTTACAGGCCAGTGCAAAGGGAAAGAAGGAAGAAAAATATAGTAATATAAAAGAGAAAGAGAGAAGAGAGAGAGAGAAACAGGAGATTAAGGTTAGTCTTCATCATCCCTTCTCCAGGGCCCTGTGATTCAGATGTTCCCTCTAAGGACCTGATGAAGGTTCAACCATTTAGTCTGTCTTTTAGGATATAGAATTTTTTGGTATCATTGCCATTTTTTAAAAAAAAAAAAGTCATTGAAGGTATAATTGTCACATGCTGCGCTGTACAAATTTCAAGTGTGTGTTTAGTAAGCTTAACATATCCATTCACCCAGACCAATCTATAATCAAGATAATGAACATTACAAACTCCCCCAGAAGTTTCCTTCTGACCTCTCTCTGATAATCCTTTATTCCAATCCCTTGCCCTCTTCCCCAAGGCAATTGCTAATGTGTCTTTTGTTGCTAGAAAGTGGTTTGTCTTTCCAAAATATGCATATAAGTAGAAAAAACACAGTACACATTTTTGCCTATCTTCTTTCATTTAGAATAAAGCTGGGCATGGTGGCACAAGGCAGTCATGGTGTGCATGCCTTTAATCCCAGCACTCAGGAGGCAGAGGTAGGCTGTGAGTCTGAGGCCACCCTGAGACTACATAGTGAATTCTAGGTTAGCCTGGGCTACAACCAGACCCTACCTCCAGATTACATACATGTAGTTATTTTGAGATTCTTTCAAGGTTTTGTATGTATTAATAGTTCATTTCTGTTTTGTTGGTGAGTGTAATTGATTTTGTGTATAGTCTATAATGTTTCTATTAATTCTCTTGTTATTACATAAACATTATTGAAAATAAAGCTTCTATGATAGTGTCATATAATTCTTAATTGAGATTTATGTTTTCTGAGTACAATGGTTAGACCATATGTTTGAAGTCAGTTTATGTATTAAGAAGCTACTCTAGCCGGGCGTGGTGGTGCACGCCTTTAATCCCAGCACTCGGGAGGTAGAGGTAGGAGGATCGCCGTGAGTTCGAGGCCACCCTGAGACTCCATAGTGAATTCCAGGTCAGCCTGAGCTAGAGTGAGACCCTACCTCGGAAAACCAAAAAAAAAAAAAAAGAAGCTACTCTGTGTTTGCTAAAATTATTGTAACATTTTATACCTTTGCAGCACTATATGAGTTCAGATAGCCTCATTCTTGCCAATGACAAGTCTTTATAATTTTAGCTATTCTGAAAGGTGTGTAGTAGTTTCCTGTTATATTTTTAATCTGAATTTTGTAATAGCTACTCATGTGCATCTTCTAATGCTTTTTAAAATGTTTTAATTTATTTATTTGCAAGGAGAGAGAGTGATAGAAATAGGCATGCCGGGCTGGAGAGGTGACCCATGTTAGCCAGATGCTCAAGGGGGCGCACGCATCTGGAGTTCGTTTGCAGTGGCTGGAAGCCCTGGCGCACCCATTCTCCCTCTCTCTCTCCCCCCCCCCCCCGCTCTCCTCCTCCTCCTCTCTGTCTGTCACTCTCAAATAAATAAAAATAAACAAAAAATTAAAAAAAAAAAGAAATAGGCATGCCAAACCCTCTAGCCACTGCAAACAGACTCCAGGCTCATGCACCACCATGTTCATCTGGCTCACGTGGGTTCTGGGGAACCAAAACTGGGTCCTTAGGCTTCACAGGCAAGCACCTTTAACCACTAAGCAATCTTTCCAGGCCCCTTCTACTGCTTTTGTTGATTCACATTTTCTGTTCATCTTTAAAACTGGCTTATATTTAAGTTTTGAAGAGTTCTATATATTTTAGAAGTACAAGTATTTATTATATCATGCTTTACAATTATTTTATCGCAGTGGCTTTTCTGGCCATTTTCTTCATTTCTAGAATAGTAAAGCATTTTAAATTTGACAGAACTAAATTGCCTATGTTAGTCTTCTATAAGACGGTGCTTTCAGTGTTATGTCTACAAAATTGCTCTTTCCACTCAGGATCAGAGTCTCCTCGACATTTTCTTCTGAAGTGTTAGTACTTTAAGCTTGTTATTTACTTCCGTAGTCCATAATCAAATATCTACCAATGGTATGGCTCATGAATTAAAACCGACATTTTGCATAGAAAGATCCAAAAACTCAATCACATTGTATCAAAACCAGAAAAAAAAAAAAAGACAGCGATTCTCTTCTGAATATGCATGACTGTCAAAGTTAATTGTTCCTGAATGTGTGTTATAGGCTTGAAATCTTTCTTTATCTGTTATCTAATTAACTAGGCCTCTTGTCTTTTTTCATATTTTATGTTTATTTATTTGAGAGAGAGAAATACAGAAATAGGCAAGTAGAGAGAGAGTGTGTGTGAATGGGTGTGCCAGGGCCTGCAGCCACTGCTAATGAACTCCCAATGTGTGCACCCCCTTGTGCATCTGGCTTACATGGGTGCTGAGGAATCAAACCTGAGTCCTTTGGCTTTGCAGGCAAGCACCTTAACTGATAAGCCATCCCTCCAGACCCCTCTTGTCTTTTATCTATTGTATAACTTTGTGTAAAAAGCAATCACATTCTTGATTATTGTAGCTTCTTTATAAACCTCATATTTGGTAGTATTAATTTTCCACATTGTTCTTTTTAGTTGTTTTGCCTATTTTATGTAGTTTTTTTTCTAACTGATTTTAGAATCTTTTTTTTCAATTTCTAGGAAAATGCATTGATACCATGTGGAATTCATAGGCAACTTTGAGAAGACTTATATCAATAGTTTTGTTATTTGACCTATGAAGAAAATACAGAGAGATGGTTCAGTGATTAAAGGCACTTGCTTGCAAAACCCTGATGGCCTAGGTTCAATTCTTCATTACCCACTTAAAGCCAGATGCACAAAGTGGCACATGAATCTGGAGTTCATTTACAGTGTCAAGAAGCCTTGGTATGCCCATACTCACTTTCTCTCTGTTATTCTCTCTTGTCTAAAAAAAAAAAATTAAAATTAAAAATATTTTCTAAACATGTAGATTTTAGGCAGGAGAAATGGCTCAGCAGTTAATGTGCTTACGTGCAAAGCCCAAAAATCCAAGTTCAATTCCCCAGCACCTACATAAAGCCAGATGTACAAAGTAGCACATGCATCTGGAATTCATTTGCAGAGGTTAAAAGCCCTGGAATGCCCATTCTCTATGCTTGTCTCTCGTCTGTCTCTCTCACTGCTTTCAAATATATATATATATTTTAAAAAAAATACAGATATTTATCTTTTCAAATCTTTTATGTCTTTCATACATTTTTCTTATTTTTCACTGAAACAGGACTTCAACATCATCAGTCAGACTCCATGCAAAACCACTTAATATTTGTTATGTTATGCAAATATTTTAGATAGTAATGTTTTCTTAATTCTAATATCTAAGAGTTTGTTGATTGTATAGAGAGAACTTGTGATGCACACAACCGGTCAATCATTTATCTTGCCCAGACACTAATCTCACATTAGTTCAAGTACCTTGTTGTGTAAATGTTGTTAAAATGAAGTCAACTGACACTTGTTTGAGCTACAAATAAAGACAGTTTTATTTGGATCTTAATTTTTTTAATCTTCCCCTATTTTATTCCTTTCTGGGTCTCTCTCTACCTCCTTATTGCACTGGATATAAAGTAAAGTACAATGCATAATACAAGTGATAAGAGCAGAAGGCCTTGCCTTGTAGCGGATTGTGGGCATCAGTCTCTCTCACCATAGCACATGGTGTTAGCTGAAAAGCTTTTGAACACGCCCATCATCAGATTGAGGACACTCTTAGACTTCTACCTTGTGAAAAATATCAGGAATGAACTTTGGATTCTGATAATGCATTTTTATGACTACTAAGGAAGTTGTCCCTTTAAAAAAAAGTAAAGATAATATAGTGAATCATGTTACTTGATTTTTATATGTTATACCCATCCTGTGTTCATAGAAAAATGTCCAACTGCTCACAATGCATTATACTTCCATAATAGCGGATTCAACTTTCTGAAATTTGTTTAGAATGTTAGAATATATGTTTTTAAGTGATATGGTCTAAGCCGTGTTTTTTAATTTGTAAACGTATTTTTGGCTTAAATACTTGATAGAATACACCAGAGTATCCATGTTGACTTAGAAGTTCCTTAGTAGGAATTCTTAACCATAAATAATATTCTCAAGCCAGAGGTGATAGTGCATACCTATAATCCCAGCATTCAGGAGACAGACACAAGAGGATCACAAGTGTGAGGCCAACCTGGCCTATAAAGTGAGATCCAGGTCAGCCAGGCAAAGCTACATAGTGAGGTTGTAACTCAAAAAGATGCTTCTCTAACAGAAATAGGGTTCATATAATGTCTTTGTGGGTGATACTTGGTAGTTTTGTCTTTAAGGAACATACAGGAACTGAATCATCCATAACATTTTATCATCATCTGTTTAATGTCTGTAGAGCTCTAGTTATATGACCTATAATTTCTGATATTGATAATTTATAAATTCTTTCTACTTTCCCTAATGAGTATGCTAAAGATTTATTTACAGATTGATCTTGGAAAATTTTATTTCATTGATCTCTGTGAGTGTGTGGGGGGGGGTGGTTTGTGCATGAATAATGTATGCATGCATATGGCTTGTGCACACATTTTCCAAGGTCAGAATAGAACATTGGGTGTCCTCCTCTGTCATTCTTGTGCATTGTTTCATTGAGACATAGTCTCACTGAAGCCAGAGCTGTTTTGTACATAGGTGCCGGGGATAGAACTCAGGTCTTCAAGTTGGCACTCAAGTGCTCTTACCTACTGAGCCACTGAGTTTTCTTTGTCAATTTCTTGCCTACTATCTTACGTATCTCAGATTTAATTCCAATTATTTCCTTTCTATCACTTCTGTTTGATGGACTTTCCATCCTATCTTTTCTCTAATTCTTCAGGTAGATACTACAGTCATTGATTTTTTTTTTTTTTTTAGCCTTTCCAACATTCTAGTATCGAACCATGCTGTCTGTCTGTAAAAAGGGAATAATGTCTCAGCTTATATGTGACCATGTGTGGCTTCTCCATGTTCACCTGATGAACATGAACATGAAAAGACAGCTTAGTTACAAAAATTTCTTTGGCATTATTTCTATGCCTGATTTGTAGGGACACTGAATTGCAAAGCAAATCAAACCAAGGGCTTTGTACCATGAAAAATGAAAAGAAAGTGTGAAAGCTAGGTTTTGATGCAGAAAGAGGTCACACTGACCATATCAGGACTACTTCAGCTGCCTGTTCCCTGGATCCTGAGCAAGGGGGACTCCAAGTACTCAGCATGCCTCAGTCTTGTCATAGCTACAGCAGTTGAGCACAAAGTTCATACTAGTCATAATCCCAAAGCACAGTGAGATAAAATAAACCAGAAACCTTCAGCATAAGCCCTTATTAGAGAGTTTTTGGTCTAGAAAGAGGCCACACTGTACAGTTTAAATATGTTCAGTTATTGTATTTCAAAACATGTGTTAAATATACACAGCATACAAAGTAAGACAAATAATTGTACTTCTGTTGGATAGATTTCAGATCCAATATGCAACATATATATTTTGGAAATGAGAAAAACCTGAGTTACAATTATTGCTCTGGGCCACTGCAGCCTTGGAGTGAGCCATTTTATGTCTCTGTGCTTCAGAGTCAGCTTATGAAAAATGGAGATAAATGTTATGTGAAAGGATAAAACATAAAGAAGAATCTTGAAAAATAAGAATAAGGAGGGAAAGAGTCCTAATAGAGAAGGCAGAGTCATGTTACTGTAGTGGATAAGCATAGTACAGGTAGAATCCAGATATCACTACTATTCCAGTAGAGATAGAAAAATAATGAAATTAAACCATGTAGAAATTCACCTCAACAGCCAAGGGAATGTGTTCTTTATTACATGCAACATTTAAAGACTTGGGGGAAATGACCTATCAATATACTGTAGACACAAATTGGTAGCTCAGGAAGAACGGATGCTCAAAAATGATGGTGAGGGGAGGCCAGAGTGGTGCACGCCTTTAATCTCCACACTTGGGAGGCAAAGGTGGGAGGATCGCATTGAGTTCAAGGCCACCCTGAGAGTACATAGTAAATTCCAGTTCACCCTGAGCTAGAGTGAGACATTACCTTGAAAAAAAAAAAATGATGGTGAGTGGGGAAAAAACTGTGACTCTGATGTGCGTGAGCATTGGTCTCAATGTTTTACTCCAGAGCTAGTACAGATTGCTGACATTGAGAACACAGTCATATTGGGGGAAAAAAAAAAACCCTGAGAAAAATGCACTGAATTTTCTCAAGTACTATAAAAAGACTAGTTTTCTAGTTCACATAAAACATAAATTTTCTTCATCAAAGAAGCAATACAAATTGAAAACCAGATGCCATTTTCACAAGTAGTAACAAAGGTAAGAATTTTCACGCTGAAAGAGAAGAAAATGGTTTTTTTACATATGAGTGTTTTCAGTTTTTCCAGCACCATGTGCAGATGTGTACAAGTAGATGTGTTTTCTACAATGAGTATCTTCTGTATCTTTGTCAGAAGTCAGGCATGCCTGGCTTTGTGATAGCACTGCGTTGTGTTCATTCCTATGGCTCTGTACCATGGCTCGAGATCAGGCGTCACCATACTGATAACTGGAGCAGCCACTAGAATGACCATAGGACCCAGCTGTACCACTCTGAAGGTTCCGTACCCCACCTATCACAGAGATACTTGCGCACCCGTGTTCTTCGTTGCTCTATTCACAACTGCTAGGAAATGGAATCAGCCTAGATGCCCATCAATACGTGAATAGAACATTAAAAAGTGATAAATGTAATAACATTTTATTCAGCTCTAAAGAAGAATGAAATTTATAGGAAATTGGATAGAACTGAAAAATATTATATTAACTGAGGTAACCCAGGCCCAGAAACACCAACACAACATGTAATCCCTCACATATGGATCCTAGCTTCAAGTATTTACATATGTGTATTCATGTGGGAGTGTATGTATGTAGTTGCAGGAAATTAAAAAGGGGCTCATGAGAGGGAAAAAAGTGGCTTTAAGGAGGAATATGGGGAGGGTAATACAACACATGTGTTACAAAAGTGGAGAACTCTAAGTGGGGATAGAAGAGAGGACAAGATGGGGGAACAGTTACCCAAAGCTAAGTGTGTGTGTGTGTGTGTGTGTGTGTGTGTGTGTAAATGTATGGAAATGTCCAAAAGAAACTTGATACTTTGTAACTGACATTGAAAATAAAATAAAAAGGGCTAGAAAGATGGCATATTGGTTAAGGTACTTTGCCTGAGAAGCCTAAGGACCCAGGTTTGACTCCCCAAAACGTAATGCATGGGCACAAGGTCACACATGTGCACAAGGTGGTGCACACATCTGGAGTTTGATGGTAGTGGCTAGAGGCCCTGTCATGCCAATTCTCTCTCTTTCCCTCTTTCTCTCTCATAAATAAATGAAATGAAAAGACAAGAACTTTTAAAAATCACTGTAACACACTGAAAGTGTAGGTCAAAAAGAATATTCTTGGGCTAGAGAGATGGCTTAGTGGTTAAGGTAATTGCCTGCAAAGCCTAAGCATCCAGGGTTGATTCTCCAATAGCCACATAAGCCAGATGCACAAGGTAGCACACGTGTCTGGAGTTCATTTGTAGTGGTTGGAGGCCAGGGCATGCTCATTCTCTCTCTCTACCTGCCTCATTTTCTCTCACACACAAACAAATAAATAAAACATTTTTTTCTAAAAAAGAACATTCTTCCCTGATTATGTTACAGGGTAAATTGGTTTAATCTTCATATAATACAACTTCATAATATATTCTAATTTAAATATACATATGCCTTGATCACAAGTTCTACTCTTAGGAATTACTCACAGAAAGGCATCCTAATGATAGCAAAAGATTAGGCATGACTGCAAACTTACTAAGAAGCAACTGATTAATAAGTAGTTCTCATTAATACAACACAGTGCTTAAAAGAATTAGACAATTTTAATGTGTTGATATATAACAGCCATGATACTTAAAAAACAAATAAATAATGTTGTTTATACGATGTTAATATTAACACTGAGCATGAAAGAACATACATTGTCAACTTCACCCACAATATTGATTACTGTTGTGTAAACACTGGGTACCAGAGACTAGGATGGTGAGGGACACAACTTCTAGTGGACGCATTTTTGCAACTTTGAGACTATGCATCATGCTCATCTAGAACTAATTCAAATAAATGAATAATCATAAATGCATCTTGAATTATATATGCATATATTGTTATCCATTATTATTCAGGACATACAGTGAAAGGTCAAGGACTATACCTTCTTTGAAAAATATTGACATCAAAATTGATTATTCTGTGTGTATGTACATACATAAATACATGAGTGAATTTATTCTACCACTTGAATAAAATTGACTGGGTAATCCATCTCCACAATAGCAATATTGACCATAGCTGTGAACCAAAAAAGTTTCCTCAGATCACTTGTAATTTATGTTTACTACTATCTCACTCACCAAGAAACCCTTGATAGAGTTTCTATAACCATAGATTAATTTATACTTTGTAGACCTATAAGTAGAATTCTACTGACTTATTTAATTCAGCGTAAATATTTTATATATGTATTCCACAATGCTGTGTATGTCAATGATGCTTTCCTCTTTTGATTGAGAATTAGTATTGCTATACCACTGTATTGATACCCAGAGTTGTTCATTTCTATTCACAACTTATTCAAAAGACTTCTCTTTACCGAATTATTTTGTACCTGAGGTGGTTAAGCCTCATTGTCAACTTGACTGGATTTAGGATTACTGTCTCAGTTACTTTCTCATTGCTGGGACAAAATACCCAAACAGAAGCAGCTTATAAAAGGAAATGGGGATTAATTTAGCTTACACTTCCAGAGGATACAGTCCATCATGTGGGGGAAGGCATGACCAGCATGAACCCAAATTCATGGACACTCAAGAGAAAGGAAGAAGGAAGAGAATATTAAGAAGGCCTGGACTTTAAAACTTCAAGGCCCACCTCCCTGTAAAGTGCTCCTTCCAGCAAGGCTCCACAGTCTTCCTAAATAGTGCCACTAGCTAGAGATTAAGTATTCAAGCACTTGAGACTGTGGAGAGCATTTTACCTTCAACAGCCATAAGGAGCTAGGAGACATGCCTCTGGGGATATTTATGAGTGTGTTTGCAGAGGTTTGACTGAGGAGAGGACTTGTCTTGAATCTAAGAGGCGCCAGTCCCATGAACTAGGACCCTAGACTCATGTCACCACCACATTACTCCTTATATCAACTCGGGGAGGGGCCTTTTGAATGGTACAAGCTTCAGGACTTTCTGGGAATGTGGGGGCACTCAGTCTTGTTTACTTCCTGAGCCTTAATGAGCTTCAGAGATTCCTCTAAGGAATCTCTCTCCACGATGAAATTTCTGTATGGCATCAACTTTACTTAATTTAGAATCACCCAGTGATGCAGGATTTGGGGCTTAGGAGGGCTCCTCCAAGTTTATGAAAGCCAATTTTGGGCCCTATTTTTAATAAAGAATTAATTAAAAAATGGATGCAAGAAGGATAAATTATAAATTATTATAAATTATTAAGTTTATTTAGGGAGAAATCACGAGTTGTGGGCCTTATTTAATGGAAATTGAGATCTAGGAAGGAGGCTACAGCAGAATAATAAGCACAGGGAAAGTAGGGAAAAGACAGCATAGGGCTGGAGGGATGGCTTAGCAGATAAGCGCTTGCCTGTGAAGCCTAAAGACCCCAGTTCTAGGCTTGACTCCGCAGGACCGACGTTAGCCAGATGCACAAGGGGGCACACGCATCTGGAGTTCGTTTGCAGTGGCTGGAGGCCCTGGTGCACCCATTCTCTCTCTCTCTCTCTCTCTGTCTCTCTCCCTCTATCTATCTGCCTCTTTCTCTCTGTGTCTGTCATTCTCAAATAAATAAATAAAAATAAAAAATTTAAAAATATAAAATAAAAAATAAGAAAAAGAAAACACAGCATAGTTTATGAGATTCATCCAAGAGAAATGGCTAGGGCAGAGCCATAAACATGTGGGCAATAGAACCTAGGTGCTTATGTGGGGAGATGTAGAAGAACACAGCATCTGCCCTGACCTTCCCCATGGATGAAAGTTAAGAGGGAAAATGATGTTGGCTTAAGGAAGAATGTCAGGGGGCAAATATCAAAGCAGAGACCAAGAAATTCGATGAGAAATGAGTAGTACAGAGTTATACCCATGGTTGTTCATGGTTCTTCCGTTGATTCTGTGATTTATTTCTTTCTAAGAATACATCTTTTCTCTAAGTTATTTGACCTGTTGACAACAATCATCTATTATATCCCTTATAATCCTTCTCATTTTCTCTTTATTTTTGAAAGATAGTTTTGCTGGGTACGTATTCCTTGGGCAACATTTACTTTCTGAATTTGAAATGTGTTTTTCATTCACATAATTTGTTTCTGTTAATAAATCAGTTATTATTTTTACTTTGCTCCATTATGCAAAAGAGTCTCTTCATTACTGTATCAGTCAATTTCTCATTACTAGGAAAGAGTACCTAACAAACAGCAGTTTAAGGGAAGAAGGGTTAATTTCAGCTTATTTCATGGAAGGAATGGCATGGTGGTAGGAATTTGAAGCAGCTGGTCACATTCCACCACAGTGAGGAAGGAGAGATAGAGAGGGAGAGAGGAATGCTGGTGCTCAGCTATCTTTCTCCATTTCATGTGCTTTCTTCTTACTGGTGTTTCTTTTTGTTTAGATTTCATTTGTATGCATCATCAAGGTCCCTAATCTGTACTGAAATACTTAATCTGTTATTAAATCATCTTAGTATGAATTTTTTTAATTTTTACACATTGTTTTCATTTTTAGAAGTTTAATTTGGCATTTAAAGAACATAGTTCAATTCTCAATTAATGTCCTCAAACTATAGTTGCTCTTTTGAAGTCATTGTCTGCTAAGTTTAAAGTCCATGCCAGTTCTTTATCTCTATTGGTAGCAGTCAGTGAGTGCCAGGCACTTAAATCTTTAATTCTTTTGGACATTTTTATCTCATCTTGGATAATGTTCTTATCCTCATATGCTGACCAGTACTTTGCTGTATACTCTATAAAGACTCATTTCAGATATCTGTGATTACCCATTTGTAGTCTGTCCTGTGAGATCTAACTGCGTCTGTGTCCTTGGACTTTCAGCTGTGTTCCTTCAACTCATTTGGTTTCTGTTGGTGCTCCTTACCTCACTCACTGTGGCCTGAAACTATTTAAAGCAATATCCTAGACCAATCACAGGCTCACCTCACTCATTTCATGCATCTCAGTGATCTCTGTTTTTCATTGCCTGATAATCAGTGCTTTAAGAAAATGTTATTTTATACATTTTTTGGCTAATTTGAATGTTTCAGATAGAATTTTATATATGTTTCCTATCAGACTATATTATCTATAATCACAAATTCAGTTTTGAAAGGTGATCTTTTTGAGTATTATTTCAAATACACTATAGGCTTAGGGGTCTCCTGGTATGAGATCCAGATACAAACTAATACGTCTTAAATAGTGGTCTTGCTTTTTATATATTCACGTATTTGTTATTCAGTATTAAGGATCTCCTAGTCATTACAAATATGTTGGTAGGCAAAACCCATTACATCCCTGTCTTAATGGAGCTCAATGTTTAGTAAAAGAAAATTCCTAAATTTTATGATAAATATTCTGAGACAAAAGAAAAAGATTTCATCCTGTTAGGCTATTTTAATAAAATGAATCCAACTACTGTTTTTCTGTAATATCATCTTAACCAAACTGTACTACATTTCCCAGTGTTAGTTGTCTGTGTGTCTCTAGTTAAGAACAAGGATAGTTGCAGGACAGTGTGGAGGGAAGAGTACTACAAGAGTCATTATCCAGCTCATACAACTAGCTCCTGATCATTGGTTTAGTGAAGAAGTACCTGGCGCTGAGACTTCTTGACCTTACTCTGGGTCACGGCTCACCTTGACTTCTGAATGAAGGTCATGTATAGCTTTGTGCTGAAGGAACTTTCATTCTCTAGGATACTCATGTCGCCTAATTAGAGACAAGACAAACTGAAAGCAACTCAGTCTTTCCTGTGGACTCCCACTTTACTGTTGTTCTCCCTTACTTTAAAGCTGCCCTCTCTCTCTTCCTATGGGACACTGAGAAAACAGCCCAACTATATATCTTACTAAGCTCTCTTAGAGGTTTTATGAGTTTAAGATACAAGAAATGAAATACCTTTCATCCTCAATCCTGGGCTTAACCATAATTTCAGAATAACAGGAAAAATCCTTCATGATCCTGATATTATCCTGAAGTCAATAAAAGAATCAAAGGATTTTTCAGGATGTGTCATAATGCTGATATTGCATTTCAGACAAGCAGTTTTGTCTCTTCCATGTTAAACCACAAAGAAGAAAAAGCAGAATGTCTTTTGTGAAGACTCACTTCTGTTGTCAACTTATATGGATCAGGAATTGGGCAGGTCTGTGAGGGCATTCCCAGGAAGGATTAACCAAGGATGAAAGACCTTTTCCCAGTGTGGCCACCCCTTCTGGTGATACCACATGCAGATGTTCCAGGAAAAAAGTGGTCCTTTATGTCTCACTGTACTTGTTACTGTCATGAGTGTATCTATCGGTACCCTTCTTAGCTGACATCAGGACACAGATTCTTTAACACTCCAGCACACACAGAAGACTTCTCCAGGAATCTTCCCGAACTTCAGCACCAGATTGGGTTTCTAAGTCTTTCAGACTTCTTCTGCTTTGGACTGAGTGGCTAAAGGGATTTTAGACTCTCCAGCAATCAGACAGCCATTGTTGAACTGCCAGACCCATACTGCATACTCCAATCTAATAAGTCCCCCCCACAATATATTTTCACTCCATGTGTTCTGTTCCTCTAGAGAACCCTGACAAATACAGTCTGGTTAAGATACTGGTGGGACAATACAGGAGGAAAGTCATGAAAACTTAAAACTGTGATGGAGGTATTAGGAAGTATTTGGTGAAGTTTGATGCATTTTAGTTCATAAAGTACATGCATTTTGAAGAAGAAGCAAGAAGGTGGAGGGAAAAAAAAACACGGGAGGAAATGGAATACATCTTTCTAGATGTATTCCTGGTGCCCAGACTTCTAAGCAGGACAGGCACTTAGAGACAAATAAGAATTCCTAGAATCTCTCAATAGCTCGGTGCCACCCTACTTATACAATAGAGTTTGTAGCTCCTTGTACATTGTGCCTTATACGTTATCTCCTCCAGTATCCCTGGGACTTTATTAGAAATGCTGACTATCAGGCTTTACCTGTAACTTTCTGTATCAGAATCTGCATCTCATGAGTATACTCAGATTAATCACATGCATACTGAAATGGGATAGGCTCAAAAAAAATTGTGGCAGGATAGGGAAACCCTGAATCATGTTTTGCTTCCCCTTCCCCTTTATTCTGTAATGCTGTTAATGAAAGAAGAAAAGATTGGCTACAAAATTATTGAGAATGTTCCCTTCTTACCTGAGGACCATCAAGAAAAGCTTCACGTTCTTCACACTTATTAGCTTCAAAGGACTTAGCCTCTTCTGACTCGCTGGAGCAGGTGTGACTCCTGACATCTTATCAGCACTTGTAATTTTCAACCATCACAACAGCCATGGCTGTCAGTGGGATTTTTCCAAAGCATTTGGCAGAGAACAGACTTAGCACAACTCCAGAAAAGCTAATGATAATAAAAGCTTCCCTTTGAGATGCCTCAGAAGCAGATGTATCACATTATCTTTCTATAACTACATTAAAGAAATTTCTTCTGATGAAGGCATTTTCCTCTTTTGTAATTTCTTCATACTATTAATGAAAGACGATAGATGTTGCATTTCAAATGTTTTTAATGACAACAAGGGTAAGCATCGGACTTGGAGTGAAGTATCCTATCCTGAACTGTGCTACCCTATCACTACTGAGCAACAGCCCATTTCAGCAGCATTCAGCTGAGATCTACCCGCAGTACCTATCACTGTGCTGGACAGTAGTGATTAATTCACTAACATCTAAGTGAAAATCAATGGACTTCCTTTTTAATTTTCAGACTTCTCCAACCAGATTATATCTACTACTTCCCACATAGTCTTACACAACCAGCCTGCTCCTTCAACCATTTATTCTGCCTATGTGACCTTCAGTTCTTTCACACATGGAGTGATTTCTTCTTTGGGTCCTGCCTCTGCCTGCAACCATCCTTTTTCTCTTCTTGACTGTCATCACCTTTTTTGGGCACTGCCAGGCACAGGCTGGAGCCTTCAGGAGAGGGGCCTGAGCTTCCAGGCATGGCTGAGGATCCCCAGGCAACAGGAGGCCACTTCCTCTCCAAGCCCAGCACACCTGAACTTGGGCTCTGCCCATGGCCCTGTGACCTTTAGCCAGTTGCCTAGGAAATACCTTATTAGCTAGCAGCCTTCACACAGTCCTGAGACCCTAGACCACCTGATCTACCTCCGCCCCCCACCCCCCTCCATTGCCTATGTGCTAGAATGAATGTCCCCATATGCTAATTAGGCATCAGAAATGAACTTGGTACATCCAATCCCTTTAGGGTCCTCCCCTCCATCATCAGGTGCTTATAAACCCATTTAACTGACAATAAACTGAGAGAGCTGTTCAACTATCACCTGGGAGTATTTCTTTTCTTTTTTTTTTTTTCTTTATTAGTCAGTTTTGTATTCAGCAAATACAGTCAGTTTGGTACCATTATTAGGCTCATCCGTGACCTACCCCCTCCCCTTGGCCCCTCCTTGTTGAGGTATACAGGTCATGCATTGTGGAGTTAGCCCACAGTTATGGGTAAGCTAAATGTCTCTGCATATCATGACCCAACATGTGGCTCTGACATTCTTTCCGCCCCCTCTTCCGCAAAATTTCCCTGAGCCATGTTGGGTTCATTTTTGGTCTGCTTCAGTGATGAGGTGTTGGGGGCCTCTGAGGTTCTGGCTCTCTGATTTGGTAGGAGTTGATTTTTCTCTGTGCTGATCTCCTTCCCCCTTGTGCTGGTATCCGGTTCATCATGAAAACAGCACCCTTGCTTGTTTCTCCAATTTTTCTTAGTTTCAGCCGGGGCCCTTTTGAGGTATGATGAGGTGGCTCTCTCCTTAGGATCTACATCTATCTGAAAAAGAGAAGCAGATTCTCCAACAGAGAGTAAGTTAGCACCAGGACAAATGAGATAACCCTTACTTTTTTTAATAGAGAATTTAATAGGTGTAGGCCCTCTTGTAGCCCACAATTGATGGTAGCTTGATGTTGGAGAGTGGGCTTATGTTTGGATATGGTTCTGACTTGTTTCCCAGCTCCAGCTATGGGTCCCATACCAGTGAGGGGATCAGTTAGCCAAATTAAGAGCAGTTGGTTCCCCACCATGGCTGTGTGCCACCACTGCACTTGTGTGGGCATCACACCAAGTTATTTGCTGGTAAGTAGGTTAGACCATGCGTTGCTTCGACAGATATTGGTCATTTTCCCCCAGTCGCCCATGTAGCACCTTCTGGCACTAGACTCGCTGACTGTCTGGGGACTGACTCTCTTCCAACTTCCAGCCATGCCATTCTAATTTGCATGTCAATCACATAAGGTGTCTTCCGCACACACGCTCACCCACCCCAGTTACCTGGGTGCCTTCAGGAGACCATGGCCAGGCCCCTGAGGATACTGGAAACACACTTTGCTTTAATTGAACTCTAAATATCATATCCTCAAAGAACTTACAGAAAATCTTACCACTACCTTCCACTTAAAGCAGGTCTCGTGAGATATATATTCTCACACCATTCTAACACAGAACTATCACAATTTAGAATTATTCATCTTTATGTTTCAGTTCTCCCTGAGATAATGAATACAATTTTGTGCCACCTTTCTAATGCCCAGGACATAATTATTGCTCATAGACAGACACTTTAGTTGCATGAAGATAGACATGCTACAATACCACCCAGAGATCTCATGTACTTGTGAATTTCCATGACTCCTCTGATGTTCTGTGGACTTGTTGAACCATTAAACCTGTGTTCTTTGTAACATTTTGTGCTGACTCAGGATGCACACCTAGTTCCAACAGCAATTGGAGAAAGTGTTCCCATTTGAGGCTTTGGCTTTGTTTGGTTTATATCCTATTTTGAACATTTCCCATGCACATGACAGAACTAAGATAAAGTTAGCTTAAACAGTGATTGCCTAGTCTTATGTCCAATAGCTCCTATAGTATAGGAGCTTTTAACCATTTTAAAACTCCAAGGTATCTGGCAAATGAAGCTAGACATCCTTAAAATCTCCATGGAGGTGAATGGTTTCCTTCTCTTTTCTGTGCTCTTCCCTGTGACCAATATTGGAGAATTAAGTCATGTGTCCTCTTGAGTGTAAGTTTTAGAAAGGAAAATAAGAGACACTCATAGTCAAGAAGGTGCTTTCTGGCTGAGAGCTATCTTTTACTAAGAGAGCAAATGAAAAGGGGGTTGACATAAGGAAAGAAGGGGGACTTTGGAAGAAGGAGAGCATGCATAAGTTAAGGGTCAGTTGAGAGAAGTTTTGTAATATTTAGCAAGTCATAGCAAATAAATACATTTTCCCATTCTCACCTTACCATGTCTTTCCAAATGATCTATTTAATTGAATTATCCTTACATTATCAGGCAGAGATAATCAACAAGAAAAAAAAGAAGGATATTGTTCTATTGCTTCCTTTACTCCAAAGAAAAGAAATCATACACCTGCTGTGCTGTTTATGAACTCGTTCTTCAATTGTGTGCATATGTATACCTGGCAATATTGTTGGCTCCAAAAGCATTGCAATATGAGAAAATAAGGTCGCTGGCAGCATGGTTATCACTGGAGAGAGAGATGGGCAACATAAGCATGAATGAGATCCTTCCACATACTGACTGATGACACAGCAGAAAAACAGGGAGAGAGATGGAATGTTAAGGCTGAGCAAGGAGCACCATTTGAGTTTGGGTATGGGGAATGGCTTTTATAAGGAAGAGGGATGTTTGAGCAGCAGCCTGTATTATAGCAAAGTGCAGTTGTGGTGGTGTGTCTCTGATCCCACATTTCCATCCCTGCTCCCTCCCCCTTACCTCACCCCAAATTCCTATGAAGAAGTCCCTAGCCTGGCTAGAATGAAATGCCCATTTCTCACCTAGGTATTTCCCATGCACATGACAGAACTAAGATAAAGTTAGCTTAAACAGTGAATGCTTAGTCTTATGTCCAATAGCTCCTATAGTATAGGAGCTTTTAACCATTTTAAAGCTCCAACTTATCTGTCAAATGAAGCTAGACATCCTTAAAATCTCATGGAGGTGAATGGTGTAAGGCGATGTATTTGCCTTACACAATGTGACTATTAAGAGAACATGCATAAGTTAAGGGCCATTTAACAGAAGCTTTGCAATATTTAGTAAGTCTTGCCAAACAAATATATTTTCCCATTTTTATCTTACTATGACTTCAGAAATGACAAACCTTGCCCCAGAGTAGAGAAGGACAATCCTTGAAAATGCAGTCTACTGGGCTGGATGGCTTAGCAGTTAAGCGCTTGCCTGTGAAGCCTAAGGACCCCAGTTCAAAGCTTGATTCCCCAGGACCCACGTTAGCCAGATGCACAAGGGGGCACACACATCTGGAGTGCGTCTGGAGTTCGTTTGCAGTGGCTGGAGACCCTGTTGCGCCCATTCTGTCTCTCTCTCTCTCTTTCATTCTTTCTCTGCCTGTCTGTCACTCTCAAATAAATAAAAAATAAACAAAAAATATTTTAAAAAGAAACGAAAATTCAATCTACTGTATCATTGACCTTCATCTGACATACCACTGGTAAGGCATCCCTGAATTCCTGTATTACTTCTCTGTATTGCTGGTTGCCTACGGGACTCATGGACATTCCCTGCATATCCGAGCTGGCATCAGCCACACTAGGTTTTGCGGTATACCAATCCTGTATTGCCCATTGCAAGATGAAGTTATCCACCATCTCCAATTATGAAACCAACTGCTAGACTTAGCTATTGCTTTCTTTTTCCAGAAATCAGTTAGTTACAGAGCTCTTCTGCTGTCAAAAGAAAATTACCACATTTGCTATTTAAGAAACATTTCTTTGAAAACTGTTTCATGCCTTGAAGTCAGTTAAAATATTATTTCTCAGTTTTATTGCCACTTTTTACATTTGTCTTAAACCACAATCCACTAATAACATGAAGGGTCAGAGATTTGGTTTATTTATTATTATAAAAACCTTGACAAGGTGTTTCTTTTAATCTTAGCCTCATGCCTGAGTACCACTTCCAGAGATTCAGATTTAATTGGTCTGGGTATAGTCTGAGCATAAGATTTTTTTAAAATATCTCCCAGCAGAATATGGTGAGCAGCTAAATAAATTGAGAATCACTACATTATAATGGGTTTTGAGAAGAAATAAATAACAAATCATCATAGGGAAATGTCTACTTCATTTTTTTTTTATTTGAGAAATGGCATTTTTCAATTGCCTTTTGAATAGTACAGTCCTCTGTGTGGAAAAAATATATATATGTATATGGAGTAAAGTACAACCAGACACTTCACATTATAAGTTGATAAACATATGGCTATTTGGATCTTCAGGTGGAAGTAGGGCTATGGTAGAATTTGGAAGGAACAGAAGGATTTCTCAGTCTCAAACCATCCTACTCCTTGTTTCTCTTAACTTCAGACAGGATCAACTTGAACGCAAGTATATTTCACTTCCTGGAATACATATGAAGGGACGCGTATGTAGCTCACCAAGGTAAACAGGCCGCAGATAAATCAGGATGTCAATTAGTGGCTTGGTGCTTAGCTGCCACTCTGAGGCCTCTCTACTGCTGAGGGCAGGATGATTTGAGTATGCTTGAGGCCAGCACTCTATGGCACTCTAGTTAGAAATCAGCTCCATCTTAAGATCTATGCACAGAACCCAGCATTCCTAAGAGTAATGTGAAAGCTACTGAGTGGTGCCTAGACCCACTTCAGACCCTGGGAATGGGTTGTTTAACAAACACGTAATGTGTCCTAATTCATTCAGTTATGTAATAAGTGTGTTTTGATGATCTACAGTGAAAGCCTTTCCAAGGCTCAGAAAAGACAGCAATAAACAAAACAAGCCTAATCCTAGCTCTAAAGGAATTTCAGTAGATGAGGCATGGCAACAAACGGATGCAGATAAAATGACGCATACTTTTATATTAAGGAAGTGGTACGAGAGAGTATCTGTGCAAGGCCTACTTCTATCAAGGGTCCTGAATATCAGCTCCATGAAGGGAATGTTTAAGGCAAAGTGAAAAGATTGAAAAGATCCAGCCATATCAAGGTGTGCAAGGGCTGCCGGAGGACCGTGAATTTTAAGAAGAGTGACATTTGTAAATATTCTGAGATGGACTAGAACTCGTTGAGTTCAGGAAAACAAGTGCCAGCTATGCTGTCTGCATGTTGAACAAGTGAGCAAGGGCCCACCTCAAGCAGAAAGTTTCCCAAGGGCAATATCACATTGGGCCTTCAATGTCACAGTGAGCATTGTGACTCTGTCCTTGGAATGTGGGAAGTGAGTGGAAGAGGGAGATGTGCCAGAATTTTAAAGGTGGACATTTGTGGCTACATGGCAAATGCACTGGAAGGAAACAAAAGTGGAAACCGGTGTTTGTTTTTTTTTTTTTTTTTAATGAAGCACATGTTCACTACTTTTCTTGTTGCTGTGACAAACTACTTGACAAAGGTAACTTAAGGAAGGAATAGTTTATTTGAGCTCATAGTTGGAGGGTATAGCACCACCATAGTAGGGAAGGCATCGTGCCAAGGACACAGGTACGTGGCCACACTGAGTCTGCAGTCAAGCAGCAGGGAAAGATGAATGTTAGTTCCCTGATCACTGCCTTTGTTTTATTCCACCTGGGACCCTAGCCCATGGGATGATGCCACCCACATTCAGGATGTGTCTCCTCTCTTCAGATAAACCATTCGGTAGACAATCTAATAGATGCACCTAGAGATGAACATCCGAGGTGGTTCTAAACCCACTTCTAAATCAAGCTGATCATGAAAATCCACCATCATATTTGGCTCTTGGAGTTCTTGGAAGAACCCTGCTTACTCCAAGATTCTTACTGAGATGAAGAGCAGTGGGCAGATTTGAACTTCCTTTGCACGAAGGTGAAGAATTATCTGTGGAGAAAGGGAAGAAAAAGGCATGTGAGTCCTACCCCAAAATGTAACTTAAGGAGGTTACCATCCAATCTCATTACTAAGCCACTGACTATCATGGACAGAAAGATGGATGGAGTTTTCATTCCCTAATCTGTTTGGAAAACTGGAATATAGCCTATCCTAATTATACAAGATTATTTTCATGAAAGAATAGTCTTAACAAGAAAGGCTTTATGCAAATATCAGATGTTGGCACTGGAGAGATTGCTCAGTTGCTAAGACTCTTGCTTTCAATTCCTAAGGACCGGGATTCATTTCTCCAGTACCCATGTAAAGTCAGATGCACACGGTGGCACAAATATCTGGAGTTCATTTGCAGCGGCTAAAGGCCCTGGCATTCCCATCCATTTTCTCTCTCTCCCTCTGTCTCATAAATAAATAAATAACTCTTCAGAAAATATAGGATGCAGTAGAAATGCAAGGCCAGATACAGTACTGTTCTAATCTTGAAAGTCACTGGCAGCCATTGCAATGGGATAATAATGTTATGTTGAGATTCAATACCTAGTCAATTTTATTCTTAATAATAAATAATGTATTGGGTCTAACTTAGTAATGTAGCTTTCCAACCTTGAAAAAGCTAGTAACAAGTCACACAGTGTGTACCAGACACTGTGCTTTGTAAGCATCTTATACATATTGCCTGATTGTTCCTCGTAAAAGTCAGATATGTAGAATCTATCCTCATTTAATAGTTCAGGATATCATGGCTCATAGCTGGGGGGTGCTTGAGGCCAGAACACAAACAAGTTTCTCAATATCCTTTTCAGATTTTAAAGTGAGATGGTCTGGCACAGATGTAGTCCTTCCAACTTTCCAGATTGGTTGTTATGATCAAATTAAACCACATATATAAAAATATTTGCATACTTTTACAATATTCAGGTTATAAGTAAGCTCCATGAGTTTTTCTATGAAATGACAGTGTATTTTAATCCCTGGAAATCTGAAGTAATTTTCTAATCTCTATTTCCTCTGCTGAGGACCTGTCTGAGGTAATCTGCTCAGGATAACACAGCCAAGTCTGTGATTTCAAAGTTATCAGTGATGAGATGGATGGTGGAAAATGATGCAATTTGGGATGAAGTTCTGTGCCAAGAGCCAAAAATTATAACTTCAAAGTGTCTTCATAGATAACACATCCCAGTCAAGGTCATATTTTATAGAAATTTGGGCAGAAATCATTTTCCATTGTCTGTGCACAAAAGAAAGCACAGATAAAAGAAATTATAGAATGACCTACATGTTCCAAGATCAGATAACTTGATGTTCATTGAAAAATATGTGAATGGAAATACATCAATTTAAATGAAACAGATAATTGATGCAGTGTTAATTGACAATCACTTATTTCTCTTGAGATTTAGACTTGCCAATGACATTCTTAGGGATTTAAGACCTGACCTTATCTGGAAAGGGATATAGAAACACAAACACTCTATATAAAAAAAAAAAAAAAGTAAGGGTTATCTCATTTCTCCTAGTGCTAACTTACTCTCCGTTGGAGAATCTGCTTCTCTTTTTCAGATAGATGTAGATCCTAAGGAGAGAGCCACCCCATCATACCTCAAAAGGGCCCCGGCTGAAACTAAGAAAAATTGGAGAAACAAGCAAGGGGGCTGTTTTCCTGATGAACCGGACACCTGCACAAGGGGGAAGGAGATCAGCACAGAGAAAAATCAACTCCTACCAAATCAGAGAGCCAGAGCCTCAGAGGCCCCCAACACCTCATCACTGAAGCAGACCAAAAATGAACCCAACATGGCTCAGGGAAATTTTGCGGAAGAGGGGGCGGAAAGAATGTCAGAGTCACATGTTGGGTCATGATATGCAGAGACATTTAGCTTACCCATAACTGAGGGCTAACTCCACAATGCATGACCTGTATACCTCAACAAGGAGGGGCCAAGAGGAGGGGGTAGGTCACGGATGAGCCTAATAATGGTACCAAACTGACTGTATTTGCTGAATACAGAACTGACTAATAAACTAATAAAAAAATAATAAAATAAAATAAAATAAAACTTCTGACTCAAAAAAAAAAAAAGAAACACAAACACTCTAGTTTATTCTTGGGCCAATTAAAGGCATGTAGACTCAGCCTCACATGGAGACCCAGGAGGTCTCAGCTGTTCCTGGAATTGATATTGAACCCATTGGTGGTGTCATATCACCATTCAGAGCCAGGTGTGGTGGCCCATGCCTGTAATATCTACATCTGGGAGACTAATTGGAGAACTGGGAGTTTCAAGGCATGCCAAGGTTACAGAATGAAACCTTGTTTCAAAAAAATATATAGGTTATAGAATTCAGGAAGAACTTGAATTAATTGGCTGTGTGCTTCCACTTAAGGAAATATTGATGCATTCTAGACCTCCTGTGGTTTGGCCTATGAAAGATGAAAAGAGCAAGTTCTTATTCAGAGAAGAAGACAAACAGTGCCAGTGTCCCTGGCCAAGAGTTCTTCATACATGAGCTAAAAATCTGTACCATGAGTCCTTTGGAAATCTTTCATAATTGAGAAGCTAAAGCATTTTTGGTTTTATTAAAAAATCCAGAGTCTAAAGTTTTCATACAAAACTAAGACCCATACACACTATCCCTGAGTTATGCAGCCCCTGGAGTTCAGCATTTCAGTTTAAGTAAATGCACTAATACCAAGATATCAATATGCATTGTTGAGACATAGGCAAATTTCATACACAGATTTTCAAATGAGTTGTGCTTACCAACAAGAAGATAGGGTCTAACAACATTCTCCCCATGGCGTGTGGAGGGGAGTGATGAAGAACTCAAACCACCCTCAGGGTTCTTAAGATGTC
The DNA here is from genome assembly GCA_036346955.1 of Dipus sagitta. Lineage (NCBI taxonomy): Eukaryota > Metazoa > Chordata > Mammalia > Rodentia > Dipodidae > Dipus > Dipus sagitta. Next base: position 54,590,057 of record CM070777.1, read on the forward strand.
ATTGAACAGAAATATGTGGGCACAATAATACATGAATTGACATGATAAACAACTGGGATAAAATCAGTTGTACTTCATTTGAGCTGATTGGCATACTTCCAGTTGGTTCAGCAGTTTCCAATAGCTAGGCTCAACTAGAAGTCAGCACTAATTTTTCACAACATTTTCTTCAAGATTACATGAGCTTTGTGGTTTCTGAGTTGATCACTGAAAATGGGAAGGATTTGTGAAAGCAGAGGGGAAAGCAAGAAAAATGAGGGAGTCACGGAAGTAGTGTAGGTTTTGAACTGATGCCAGTAGTTTGGGAGCGTAATGCTGATGGACTAAACTGTGCATTAGGAATTTACCAAACCCCTTAAACTTCCTTTTCACTAAATGTATTAAATTCCATGTCTACTTAGTAGTTTTCCTCTCCGAATTATGTGACACTGTCCATACTGGACCTTGGCCTGTGCTCTGTGCTAGGATTTAGACATGGTTGAATATGGCAAGTGAAGGAGATTCATCAGAAATCTCTGCCTGAGAGACCCAGGATCCACAGAGGGTTCAGGGTAAAGACTTAGAGATCAAATTCTCAAGTTCTGTCAAAGTTCCTTAGCAAGTCACTGTATCTTGCTAAAAATTACTTGTCTCAGGTATGAAATGGAGATTCAGTAGTCCAGGAAATAGTGGTTGAACACGTACTGTGTTTCAGACTCCACTTCAGGTGCTGGGGTATATCAGGAAATAAAACAAACAAAACTCCCTGCTGTCCTGATGATAAAAAAATGCCCATCTACAGTAGCCAATTGTAGGCATTGGCTCTACTGGCTATATAGTCAGACCATCCTCCAAGGCTATCAAGGTGTTTCTGTAATGTTTGTGAATGTGTTTTCTTCCTCTAAATTGATAGAGTTAAGCCCCAGCTTCCCAAACTGTCAGGTACTACAGCATATAGAGAGGGTCATATAACTGAACGTGGGGTTTCGTGAAAAATTGAACAACACTAAAAGGTTCCTGAATGCACAACACCAAAAGTTAATTTAAAAGCAAACACAAGGGATCCAAGGTGCTTAAGGCAATTCCTTCCCATGTGTTCTCAGGTGACTTCACTGTAGCCTTGGCTCTGAACACACGTGTACGTTATGCATTGGAAAGGCCATTAAGCCCCGCAGCACCAACAAACACTGCTGAAAACACCTTGGCTCAGATTCCAGACTGTCGCTCACTATGAACTGCAGTGCTATAGCTACAGGAACACAGATTTCTGCTTTTATAAAAATGTGATGATTTAATTTTGGGATATTTTCCTACCACCAGTCCTCAGCAATCTTTGGATTGGACTGTGTCAACATGTTTGGTTAAGGGTATTACCATGGGGTATTTTTTATAATCATGGAAGTTGTTAATAAAAAAATAAATAAAATAAAAACAAACAAAAAGTTGCTGTTTGAGTTGGTAACTTGCGCTTCATAAATTTGTCAAGTAAATTTTGACTTGGCGGTAGGACAGAAGTTCCAGCAATTTCTAAAATGGCCCAAATGTACTGCTGCCATTTTGTGCCCTGTTTAGTAAAGCAGCATTCTCAGCATCAACAACGACAAAATCAAAAAGTTGATCAACTCCGAGAAATGCTGAAGGGGCTATGCATCCTGCAGAAGGTGACATCCAACCAAGATTCAATTCTTCATGTAAAAATAAGTAGGGATATCTATCCCATTAGTTTATAGATTTGCTTTTATGTTTAGTAAATAGTAAAATTATATATACTTCAAAAAGCATGTTTACATGAATTAATTTGTGATTTATGATGAGTAAATATTTACATGTGTATCTATTTAAAATATTTTATTTATTTATTTATTTATTTGAGAGAGAAAGAAAGAGGGGGAAAGAGACCGGGCACACCAGGGCCTGCAGCCACTGCAAATGAACTCCAGACACATGTGTTCCCTTGTGCATCTGGCTTATGTGGGTCCTGGAGAGTCAAACCAGGATCCTTTGGCTTTGTAGGCAAGTGCCTTAACCACTAAGCCATCTCTCCAGCCATGTATACCTATTTAATATAGTTATATACCCAGGCTCACATTAAAACTTGGAGTAGAAAAGGGACACAAATGGAAAAAATGTAAGAATCCCTGTGTTAAGAAAATTGTCCTTTCCTCCATGTGAGCCTCATCTAATCAGTAGAAGGTCAGAGCAAAACAGCTGACCTTCCCACAGAATTTAGCTGAGATTATAAAAGGCATTAAGCACTTAGATTACTGGTAAGCACATGGCTGGTGCTCTGTGAATGTCAGTAGCTGTTAGTGAATGAGGCAGATAAGATTAATCATCAGGGCTGGAGAGTTGGCTTAGCAGTTAAGATTCTCACCTATAAAGCCAAGGGACACAGGTTCAATTCCCCAGTACCCATGTAAGCCAGATGCACAAGGTGGTACATGTACACCCAATCTCTCTCTCTCTCTCTCTCTCTCTCATAAGTGAATAAAAATAAAATATTTAGAGATTAATCATCAGAGGGAAAATATGGCTTCTATAAAATTGTTTTGTCTATATAGCTCCCTATAAGTTTGTGTAAAAATCTTAATCAAGGTGAGCATCAGGAACCCTGAGTAAGAAGGAGCTCACTCACTAGGAAACACTTGCTTCTTGGGTGGAAGCCATGAGGAGAATTCCTTTCATACATCCTAAACAGCAAAGCTTGGCCACTTTCAACCCTCCAGGAGCCACGGCACACATGACAATGGGAGGACCCACATACTTAAGTAGTGGTCCGTGGAAAGAAGCAGCGAGTCGCATAGGAAACCACTGAGGCGTCCAGAAAATGTGTAGATGCAAAGTCATGATGTTCCCTGGAAGGGAGCCAGAGCAGAAGGAGGGTGTCAGGGCACTTCATGTATTATGTGACCTGCTTCTGTGGGAATCCTTAGTGGAGCAACAGAGGCGCTAGATGAGGTTAGAATTCCCTAACCCAGTGGATCTCAAGTCATAAGGTCTTGTCTACAATTAGCAAATAACTGAAAAGTACAGGCAGGGAGAAGGGAACATTATGAAAGATTTACGTTAGAGAGAGTAGAAGCAGGAAGGAGGAAAAGTGGGAAAAGTCCCCAAGCTGAGGTGATTTCCCCCTCCCAATGGGAGGGGCCCCAGAGGAAAGAAAGTGGGGAAATCCACATGGCAATTACAATGAGTCTTGTTAACAAGCTCAAGTCTACATGAACGGCCTTGATTGGTTGGTAGGCCTGGGAGGAATGTGCAGACCCAGAGTGAGTTAAAGAAGAGGGATTAGCAAGCTGTTCCTTATTCATCTCTTGGGCCAGACTGGAGTTCTACTCTTGTGTGGTAGGGCTGCATGCACATTCACATTTGCTGACTACCTTGCAAAAGAAAGCGGCCTTGCTCCTAATCCATATCATTAGGAAGAAAGATAACCTTCCAAAAGCTAGATGCCCTGCAAAGAATGTGGAAGAAGCCAATGTGAAATACCTGCCCTGATTAGTGCCCAACACTGCTGAACCTGCGCCCGTGAGTCCCTCTGCTCCAGCTCCATATGCAACTGCATGGTACCTATCACAAGTGCCCAGTTAGTGTCAGGTACCAGCTACTTTATTCATAAATACATGCATTGAAAAGAGACTGTAATAGATGCTTTAGGTTCACTAAGATGAACTTCCAAACCAGGACAGTTACAGAGCAAGGAATATTTATTGAAGCTTACAGAGCGACCCCTTGCTCTGTTTTATAAGGGTAGAAGAAGTTGGCTCACTCTTAAAGGACAAGGAAGAGAGAGAAAAAGCCAAAGCAAAACTACACAGCACACTTTAAGAACTACAGTAGCAGCTCAGGCACTTTGTATATCTTTATATTGGAATGTCAATCTACCACCACACCTAGGGCTGGACTGCCCAGTGAAACCTCCTCCAGCCAGGTGGCTAGTAATCCAGAAGTTTTAATAATCTCTTGAATATATTGGGGGCATTTATTCAAATGACCACATTCCACCCCTGGTCCCCAGTAGATTCAAAACCATCTTACATTGTAAATTGTACTCAGTCCAGTTTTAAAGGTCCCTCGCAGTTTTTACCAACTTAAGATAGTTTTAAAGTCTCAAATCTTATCTGAGATTTAAGACATTTTTTAGCTGTGAATCCTATAAAATCGAACAAGTTATATATTTTTAACAAATAAAAGCATAGAGTAAGCATTTTTTTTAAATTATTTATTTATTTATTTGAGAGGGACAGACACAGAGAGAAAGAGGCAGGTAGGGAGAGAGAGAGAGAGAATGGGCGCGCCAGGGTTTCCAACCACTGCAAACGAACTCTAGACACATGCACCCCCTTGTGCATCTGGCTAACGTGGGTCCTGGGGAGTCAAGCCTCGAACCGGGGTCATTAGGCTTCACAGGCAAGCGCTTAACCGCTAAGCCATCTCTCCAGCCCCAGAGTAAGCATTTTTAACTGGTATAAGCCACAACAGAGAGAGACTAGAGTAATGTAAACTCAACAACCATCAAAGAGACATCACACTTCTATAGTTCAAGTTCAGTCATAGCCAGTGACTGACTGATTCTGGATTTTTCAATTCCGCCTCTCCAAGTGGGCTGGGTAGCCAGGGGAAACTTCCATCCTTAGCTAACTGCATCTATGGTAGCCCTTTCACAGTCCTGGTATATCCAAAATATCTTTGGGTCTCCATGAAAACCACAGACCATTTTTCAATGGCTTTGTCAGCCTATCAGGGTCATCATGCCCTGTCTCATTTCACATTTCAGCTGTGGCTCCAGGAACCTTGTGCACTTTGTGACCACTCCATGCAATTTTCATGCTTCCAAAACTAATACCAGGTGTGTAGGACACAGCCATATTTTCAATTTAGGGATGAAACAAATTGTGACCTTGAAGAGCAGGTTTATTTTCTAGTCAACTCTTTCCAAAAGAGTTTGTACTTTTATTATAGGTTTTTTAAGGTATCTTCAACTTTATTTTAATAAAAAGCAGTTGGGTCATCTTTTTTAAGATTGTTAATGTGTTTGACAATAGCAGCTTTAGTAATCTATAATGTGTCTCAGTGCCTGTAATTTTAACTTGCTTGAGGCTTTCCAAATTACAATCTTAAATATCTCAGTCCAATATCTTTAGCCAAGCAGATCATTCCATTACAATTTTAACCTTGATCAAACTCTCTGGGCCTGGGCAGCAGAATTCAGCCAGCCCTGCCAGCAGCCCAGTTCCAACAAAGTCCTCTGCAGTCTTTCTTTGCCGTTACAATGCTCATAAGCCAAACTTCCAAGTTCTATTCTCTCAGCATTTAGCACTTTTAGACTCTCCTATGTATGGTCTATAATACTTGACTTACCATTCCAGAAGGCATCTTTAGTTGCAGGCACTAAGTCCATGCCCATTTCTCAAGAACAAAGTTCCATAAGACCAAAATCCACATGGTCAGATTCATCTCACCCTACTCCTGGTTCCAGTTCAGGTTTGCTGAGATGGAATTCCAGACAAGGCACAGTTATGGAGGAAGGGATATTTATTAAAGCTTAGAGATCTAGGGAAAGTTTCATAACAGTAGAAGAAGTTGGTTCCCTCTTAAAGGAACAGGCAGAGAGAGAAAAAGCAAAAATGCAAAAGTGAAATGACACAGCACATTAGGAATTCCAAGAGGAACTCAGGAACTTTGTATATCTTTAGATTGGAATGTCAGATCCACCACCACACCTTAGAGCTAAACTCCCAGTGACACCTCCTCCAGCCAGGTGGCTGGAAATAAAAGAAGTTTAAATAAATTGATGAATCTATTGAGGGGCATTTATTAAAACTACCACAGATACCATGAGAAGAAATTATAGGTATTACGATAAAGGTTAAGACATGCATTCATGTGGAAGTGGCTTGAACAGTGTGATAAAAGAGTATTGTAGTACCTCAGAGCAAATAGCTAATGGGAAGTTTTTTTTTTTTTGTTTTTTGTTTTTACTTTTGCTTATACTCTCAATGGGAAGCCTCATGATCGTGAGGGAAAGGATGGAATGGATGGAATGTGCAGAGGCTGGACATCACCTCTCCATAATCCATGAAAAATGACATCAGGACAGTGTTCTCATCTCTGGCAAGGGGAAGCTGGCTATAACACCCCTTAGCCCTCCCCACACTGGGTCAGTAACACATCTCCTCCACCAAGACTCCAAATCCCAAACTGCCACCAGATATGATTTTAAAATACCGCTAAATATAAACAAAACCACAAAGAAGGCTGGAGAGATTGTTCAGTGGTTAAGGTGCTTGCCTGCAAATCCTAATGACCTGGGTTTGATTCCCCAGTACCCATATAAGCCAGATGCACAAAGTAGTGCAAGCATCTGGAGTTCTTTTGCAGAGGCTAGAAGCCCTGGCACATCCATACATTCAAAACCTCTCTCTCTCTCTCTCTCTCTCACCACAAACACATGCACACACATACACATACACACATGTCCTTTCTCTCTCTCTCTTTGCAAATAAATAAATAAAATATAAAAAAGATTACAATTAATGTAGAAGTCAGTGTCTTCCCCTAAACAAATATCAAGCAAATAGTAAATGCTCAGAATAAATATGATCTATTGTGGAGAAAAATTAATGTGATATGGCCATGTGAGAGCATTATATTTAATGGGTCTCGACTTTATATAGAAATTCTCTTTCAAAAAGAGAAAAAGGAAAATGAAACAACTTATGCCAACCCTTGCCATCTTTCTGCATTGTGGTCATCTCCCTGATGTTGCAGCTTTATTTCTGAGGTATTCATCATTCTTGACCATGCAGATCCAACAGAAAAACAGTTCTACCTCATGAGTCAACATGACTTCTTTTTCATTTTGAATCCATAATTCAAAAATCATACTATTTATAATAACTCTTACTTTGATTGTTCTGAGAAAAATCAATTGATAATTCACCCATCCAATATTTCAAAACCCTATCAGCACTGATATGGGCATTAAGGATATAAAGATGAACAAGGCACACCTGATTACATAGAGATTACATTTTATGATGTGACAAGAAACACAAAGATAGAAAAAAGCAATTGAGATCACTTCATAAACTAGCAATGTTCTAAATAACAACAATAAAATAATGCCTTAAACAAAGTAATCTGTGGCAAGAAGGCACTCATGCTAATGTACCCAGTGAGGAAGGCAGATCAGGGAAAAGCTCTCTGTAGAAGTGAGATTTCAAGGTCTGAATAATGAGCAAGCAGCCAAGTGAAAAGCCGTGGGAGAACACTGTAGGCAGACTGAACTGTCACTGAAAAGCTCTGGGTCAGAAATAAATGTGGAGGGGATATGCTCATGAAACATAAAGAAGGCCAATGAGCTGGAACACCACTCAGAGTGCTAAGATGGAATGGGGGAGGGGAAGACAGAGCGTCTAGTGCTCTCTGAATGTCCAAAATGAGGTTGCATGTTACCCCGAGTGCATGGATAGCCACTGAATGTTATTCTGTAGCCAGGGACATAGCCTACTTCGATTCTTTAATAGTTTATTCTGGCTCTTGTGTAGGGAATGGGTGAATCAATCAATTCTTGGCTTAATAACTGCTTTGTTAGAAAATAGTATGCAATTCAATAGCCAAGTTCAAATGCCACCATGCCTCCATTCAACAGACAACTATTGATCACTCCATGCAGTGGCTCAAAAGATGTTGGCGCTGATCTCACAAATTTAACATCCCAACAAGAAATCCATGTATTAAATTAAATATTGAAATTTGGGGTGGGGACTCATGTCTGCAATCCTTGCCCTGGAGGCTGAGATAGGAGGATCAAGAGACTGAGGCCAATGTGGGAAATATTATATGACTCCTTATCTTAAAAAAAAAAAAGGGAAAGAGAAAAAACTAGGCAGGAGAGATGGCTTGGTAGTTAAGGCACTTGCCTGCGAAGCCTAATGGCATGGATTTGATTCCCCAGTACCCATATAAAGCCAGATGCACAAAGAGGAACATGCATCTGGAGTTCATTGCAATGTCTGGAGACCCTGGCAAGCCCATTCTCTCTATCTGTCTCTATCTTCTGTCTCTCTCTCCTTGCAAATAAACAAATAAAATATTTTTAAGTATTAAGAAAAAAATTAAACCAAACAAAAGAAAACAGAGAAAATATCACAAAACTGTAGCTTGGACTTTGAACAGTAAAAATCATAGAGGCAGCTCACTTTCTGCCTTAATTGACGTTATCCTAGACTAGAAAATTGGAGCTCATGACTCCCAGTATGCACAAAATCCCATTTTGCCAAAAGGCCTGTGAATGAGAAAAGGCTTTTATATTATTCAGGCCTCCTTTCATCACAAGCTGATGAAAAGCCAAACCAATCCAGCTTAAGTAAAAGAGAAGTGTACACAGATTTCTTACTTGATGTAGCTGAACATTCCAGATCTGAGTGGGTGTACTTAGCTTCAGTCCTTACCACCTTAAGTACACCAACCAATGCAGGCACAGACCCTGGACATTAAAAGTGACAAATTGGTTTCTTTGAGGGGGCAGGTGAGGAGGGAGGGAGAGCACTAGTTCCCATCCCAAGATCTACAAATAGATTTTGTTGAAATCCTTTGTTGACACTTGAAATGATAATAGGTCAGGAAGGTTACAACATTCTGACTGTAAAGCTATGGATTGAAAACTGAAGGGGCTGAATAGTGTTGGCTGCTGCTCACCCTAAGAAAGATGGTTTGGATTCTAAGTTCCAAATACACTCAAGGATTTTAGGAGCAATGTGTATATAATGAGGCGAAAGATAGAAAATGTAGGAGAGAAATAAATGTTCTAGCTTATAAGGGATATTTGTAACGGCACATAAGATGGACAGACTGGGCAAAGGATGGATGGATGAAAATGTCAAGAGACCAAAATTTAAATAATTCATCAACAACTGACTCACAAAATGTCAGACTAGAGGCAATTCTACAGGTGGAATGAAACAAAGAGAATACCAGAAAGGAACCTATAGATATAAGAATAAAGAATAAATATGTGGGCTTTTTACTTTTCTTAATTTCACTTTTCAAAGAAAGATGACATTATTATGGGTTTGTTCTTATATGCTTCTATAGAACACAAAGTAACAGTAACATGAGGACCAGAGGGATGAAGCCATTCTGTTGCACCATGCTTCTAGGTTAACATGTGTGGTTCAAATTAAATCTAAAGACACTAAGATAAGTTGAGGACAAAGAGATATATTCTAGAACCATTTCTAAAACAAGTTAGGTTAAAAAGCCAAGAGATATCAAAAAGAAAGCAAGGGGTGGAGAGACGGCTTGGCGGTTAAGGTGTTTGCCTGTGAGGCTTAAGGACTCAGGTTCGATTCCCCAGTATCCACATAAGCCAGATGCACAAGGTGCCACATGAGTCTGGAGTTCATTTACAGTGACTGGAGGACCTGGAGTGCCCATTCTCTTTCTATATTTCTTTTTCTCTGTCAAAATAAATAAATTAAATTAAGAGAGAAAAATATGTATTAACACCAACAAGGAAATGAGTGAAATAACAAAATTAAAATGCAGGAAAAAGATTTCTGTTACCAAATAGTAGTTAAATCTGTATATATTAATCAATAACTTTTGTAATTACACCAAATGAGAGACAAGAATTGTTCAAATCATGTACAGAAAGCCTATCTGACCAAATGTGAGAGCAGCACTATTCTATGAGTGTAAATATAAATATTTAGATGGCAATTTGATGGAAACACCATATCCAAATTATCCAAATAACAACAGTATTTCCAGAGCTTATGACCTTCCCCAGCCATAAGCTTTGGGCTAGGTTAGCAGTACCAGATATGAACTCCATTCTGTAGAGCCAATCAGACAAAAATTGGTGGGCTGGGGAGATGGCTTAGCAGTTACGGCTCTTGCCTGCAAAGCAAAGGACCCAGGTTCAAGTCCCCAGGACCCACGTAAGCCAGATGCACAAGATGGCACATGCATCTGTAGTTAGTTTGCAGTGGCTGGTGGCCCTGGAATGCCCATTCTCTCTCTCCTCCTCTCTTTCTCTCTGACAAATAAATAAATATAAATAAAAGTAAAAAGAGAGAGAATGTTACCCCCATAACAGACATGCCACTATTACACCACTGGGTGCCTTTTTCCTGGCTGACCATCTGTGTAGCTTACAGAGTCCATTGCTGATTAAGGCTGTTGATGACTTTACTTCCCCAGCTTCCTGCATAATACTCTCTAGCACTATAATAGCTAGCAGGGTAGAGGCTCCCAAGCTCATTTTCATCGTGATTTCACAGTGTTCTGTAGGGGGAACATGTGCTGCCTTGAACAGGGTCTTACCATCCAGCTCTGGCAACCAGGAGCATTGCCAGTAGCCTGCATCATTCAGGGGTCATCAAAGGACTCCATGACCAACAATAGCAATAGTACATACATAGGTATGCACCTGTACAGGTGCAGGTGTGCATGTAGACACTAGAGGATGACCTCAGGAATACTGCCTCGCATTTTTATTTGGAAACTCAGTTCTTCACGTTTGAGAGGACAGCACTTTGCTAAATAATATCTCTCCAGATCCCTGAAACTTGAATATTTTTTGAGTTATCTGAGTAATATGAACGTGTTCTTCAAAGCCTTTTCCTAGAAGAACCCTTGATAAATAGTACAGGGATTCTTGGAGCCTAGATAGCACTAGGGCAACATTTGGTAGTCTTTAGGGTCTTGGGTAGATGCTTGGTTCTGCTCATGAATGGCAAGTCTTATAGTGTATCCTCCACCTGAAAGCCTCCTGTGGGTACTTTTCTCAGTTTTTCACTGAAAGATACTGGGAAACTGAAGCTGGGGTTTATAAATGACAAAATATCCTCAGGCCAAAATGAGTCACTGTCCTCTGTCCTCCTCTCTGGGTTCTGGAAGGAGAGCACAGTGACATGTTCTGTAAGGGGACAGAGAGTGACTGCAGAAGACACAGGTGGTGGTTCACAAGGCTACTCCTTGGCCTGGTCACTGCAGCCTGGAAGCAGCCACAGGCACTAAGCAAACACATGAGCTGGCTAGGTTTCCATCTAACGTCTGTGGAGATAGACATTTGAGTTACATTTTTAAAAATTTTTATTTATGTATTTATTTAGTATTTATTTGAGAGAGAGAAAGAGGCTGATAAAGTGAGAGAAAGCATGCCAGTGTGTGGAGGTTTGATTCAGGTGGCCCCCATAAACTTAGGTATTCTGAATGCTCGTCTCCCCAACTGATAGCAATTGGAAAGTAAAGCCTCCTGGAGGCAGCGTGTTGGTGGGGGCGGGCTTATGGATGTTATAGCCAGTGTCCTTTTTCCAGTGTTTGGCACACTCTCCTGTTGCTATTGTCTACCTTATGTTGTCCAGGGCTTGATGTTCACCCTCTGCTCATGCCATCGTTTTCCCCTGCCATAGTGGAGCTTCCCCTCGAGCTTGTAAGCCAAAATAAATCTCTTTTTCCCAGAAGCTTCTCTTGGTTGGGTGATTTCTACCAGCAATGTGAACCTGACTGCAAGAGGAAAGTGGTACCGAGGAGTGGGATTGCTGCTAGACACCTGACTGTGTGGCTTGGGCCACTTGGAGCTGATTTTCAAGAGAAATGTGGAACGATTTGAAACCTTGGCCTAAGAGATGCCTTGCAGTCCTGTAAGTACAGCTTGATGGACTATTCTGGTCAGAGTTGAAAGACCTGAATGAAGTAAGAACTATGGACTGTGAGGTTTGGCTTATGAGGGTGAGAAAGAGCTTTGCTTGGACTGGGCTAGCAGTTTGTGTGAGAAGCTTGCTCCTATGCCCGTGTCCTGAGAAGTTGTGCAGGGTTGCAGTCCATAGAAATGAACTTCTGTGAGCAGAGGGATATCTCACAGAAAAAATGAAATCTTTGGGCCTAAACTGCGGCCCACTCACTTGAAAATTGTTTGAGATATTACAACCATTGAGATTGGGCCAGCTAACCTGCACTGGGGCGAATATAGACTCTTTTGAAGGGGCCTGAATGCTCAAGGAGTGTCCTGTTCTTCAAAGTCTGCTTTATTACCCCCTGGATTAACAAATTGGCACCCTACCTGGTATTGTGGAGTATAAGAAATGCAGGAAAGAGAGGGTCATTGAGTTTGCAACATGGTCTTGTGTTTTGGAAATGGCCATGGGCAGTGTGAAGCAGGTTTTGCTGGTTGCCTGCATGGAGACCCCATGGGGCATGAGGATGAACTGTGGCTTGCAATGGAGACCCAGTAGAGATGCTGGGACCACGAGATGGCTGCCAAGGAGAGCTGCCAGCCCCAATGAAGTTTTCTAGGACTGTGAGTAGCCTTGCTGGAGGGGCAGAATTGGAATGCCAGAGAATTGTTGCTTATTAGAGTTATTGGACTTGGATATTTGTCACTGGCTAGAGTTGTTGGACTTGAAGCTACAGAGTTTGACATTGCTCTGGTTGTTTTAAATCTTGTATTGGCTGAATGTTTCTTTGCTATGCCCAATGCCATCTTCTGTAGTGTGAATGCTTATTATGTGCCATTATGGTTTTTTTGAGGTTATTTTTTGGTATTATGGCTCAGTTAAAAGATCTTGAGCTATGGGGGTATATGAACAGCACTGGGATTGATAAAAAACTATGGGGACTCTTAAAGGTGGACTGAATGCATTGAATTTTAAATCATGCATAGTTATCAGTTTATGGGGTCCAGGGGCAGAATGTGGAGGATTGATTCAGGTGTCCCCCATAAACTTAGGTATTCTAAATGCTAGTCTCCCCAGCTGATAGCAATTGGAAATGAAAGCCTCCTGGAGGCAGTGTGCTGCTGGAGGCGGGCTTATAGTGTTGTAGCCACTTTCCCCTTGCCAGTGTTTGGCACACTCTCCTGTTGCTATTGTCTACCTTATGTTGGCCAGGGGGTGTTGTCCACCCTCTGCTCGTACCATCATTTTCCCCTGCCATCATGGAGCTTCCCCTCGAGCCTATAAGCCAAAATAAACCTGTTTTTCCCAGAAGATTCTCTTGGTTGAGTGATTTCTACCAGCAATGTGAACCTGACTGCACCACAGGGCCTCCAGTCACTGCAAACAAACTCCAGATATATAGCCACCTTGTAAGTCTGGCATTATGTGGGTACTGGGGAATCAAACTTACGTCTTTAGGTTTGGCCAGCAAACAACTTAACCACTAAGCAACCTCTCCAGCCTGAAACATGAGTTACGTTTAATTTTATAGGATACTCTTATGATTCCCTGCTACCTATGTAAGCCAGATGCACAAAGTGCCACATGCATCTGGAGTTCCTTTGAGGTGGCTAGAGGCCCTGGCATACCCATTCTCTCTCTCTCTCTCTCTCTCTCTCTCTCTATCTATGTGCCTCCTTCTCTCTCTCAAATAAATAAATAAAATACTTTATAAAAATATTTGTCCAACAAAGTGTTGTTAATCTTCACCAGTATATTCTTGTGCATTCATATGTATGAGTTACATATATAAACACATGTACACAAACAGCATAAAGCAGGCTATGATCAGATATCTAGCAACTATTCTCATATGGAAAAGAAATTTAGCAAAGCTCATATTTAGAAATACTGAGATTCCATTAACCTTCTTACATTCCTTTTACACTACCTTTAAATTCTCATTACTTCCCACATTTTTAGTAAATTTCAAATTGAAGATAGTCCATTGAGTACATTTCATAACATACAAATTGAGCAGGTACTTATATGTGCTTAGCATGGGTTCCTTAAATTGAAAATTATCCATTTTATCTTAACAGAATTGAATGGAAATAATGTAGTTGATATAGTACTATCAAAAATGTCAATTTTAGCATAACATTTAAAAGTGATAATAAAGAAAATGCTTGATACCCCATATGTTCAAAAATTTTAATGTAAATGAGTTTTTCTTTGAGCCATTTTGATAACTATAACAGGCTAGTACAAATGATAGATGGCATAAGTACTTCTCTTGACATTTAATAAAATTTGAGAACAAAAGTATCCAATGTGGACCTAAATTCATTGATAACTTCAGTCTTTAAGAGAACAGCCATAATTTTACAATGAAAGTAATGAACAGCAGAACAAAAGTGTAATGTAGTATTTTAATACAAAGAACATCAGAATTTAATGATCTATCTCTTTCCAGATCCCACGTAAGCCAGGCGCACAAAGGTGAGACAAGTACAAGGTCCCACACACCCACTAGGTGGCACAAGTACCTGGAGTTCAATTGCAGTGGCTGAGACTCCGGTCTGCCAATTCTCTCTCTCTCCCAATCTCTCTCAGAAAGAAAAAAAAATCTGAACAATTAAAAAATAAAAATAATTGAGTATGGGTCAGGGAGGCCATTGAGGACTGGGTGCTGCTTGGTCGCAGCCTCCGCACCCGTGACCCAGCCTGTCTACCACCACAGGAAGATCTCTGCCCCCTGGACCTGGGAGACCCCCAACCTTTTCCCTAGCTGAAGCTACAGGGTGTTGAGGCACTAGCAAGATGTCTTCCCACAAAGCATCTGAGGAGGCACAGGGAAAATGACACACTGGATCTGGCTGAACTGGGAACCCTGCTGGAGGAGAAGGGACAGCGGGGTGCCAACACCACCAAAGCAGAAGGAAAGCAAACCTGCCCAGTGCCCCTAGGAAGAAGAAGGGGAATTGCGAGTGCTGACACTTCCCCTGCAGGCTCACCATGCTATGGCGAGGATGGAGGAGTTTGTGTGTAAGGTCTGGGAGGGACGGTGGAGGGTCGTCCTTTATGATGTGCTTCCTGACTGGCTGAAAGACAAGAACTACCTGCTACCTGGCCATAGACCACCTAGGCCCTCTTTGCAGCCTTGCTTCAAGAGCGTATTTCTCATTCTCACAGAAACTGGCAATATACGGATGCATTTACGGGGTTTTATGCTGTTCCTGTGTTTGGAAATCTTGACCGTGCTCTGACCAAATATGTACTTCATGGCTCCTCTGCAGGAGAAGATGGTTTTCGGAATGCACGTTTTTTGTGGAGGTGCAGTGCTCTGCCTCAGCTTCTCCTGGCTCTTCCACACTGTCCATTGTCATTCAGAGACCAAATCAGACTATTCAGGGATTGCTCTACTCATCATTGGGAGCTTTGTTCCCTGGCTCTGTTATTCCTTCTACTGCTCCCCACAGCCTCAGCTCATCTACCTCACCATCATCTGTGTCTTGGGCATGTCTGCCATCATTGTGGCACAGTGGAAGACCGGACTGCCACTCCTACGCACCGTCAGACAAGAGCAGGAGTGTTCCCGGGACTTGGCTTGGGTGGTGTCGTGCCTACTGTGCACGTTACTATGGCCGAGGGCTTTGTCAAGGGCTCCACAGTGGCAAGATGAGTGGGTTCTTGCTCAGGGCTGGGATGGCACCGGAGCTGGCCTTGGCACTTCTTTCCTAGACAATTTTTTTTTTTAGAGAATTTCCTCAGTGAATACAGTCAATTTGGTACCGTTGTTAGGTTCATCCATGTCCTACCCCCTCCCCCTGGCCCCTCCTTGTTGAGGTATATGGGTCATGCATTCTGGAGGTAGCCCACAGTTATGGGTAAACTAAATGTCTCTGCATATCATGACCCAACATGTGGCTCTGACATTCTTTCCACCCTCTGTTCCGCAAAATTTCCCTGAGCCATGTTGGGTTCATTTTTGGTCTGCTTCAGTGATGAGGTATTGGGGGCCTCTGGGTCTCTGGATATCTGATTTGGTAGGAGTTGATTTTTCTCTGTGTTGATCTCCTTCACCCTTGTGCTGGTACCCGGTTCACCAAGAAAAGAACACCCTTGCTTGTTTTACCAATTGTTCTTAGTTTCAGCCGGGGTCCTTTTGAGATATGATGGGGTGGCTCTCTCCTTAGGATCTATGTCTATCTGAAAAAGAGAAGCAGATTCTCCAACACAGAGTAAGTTAGCACCAGACAAATGAGATAACCCTTACTTTTTTATAAAGAATTTAATAGGTGTAGGCCCTCTTGTAGCCCACGCTTGGTGGTAGCTTGATACTGGAGAGTGGGCTTATGTTTGGATATGGTCCTGACTTGTTTCCCAGATCCAGCTATGGGTCCTGTACCACTGAAGGGATCAGTTAGCCAAATCAAGAGCAGTTGGTTTCCCACCATGGCTGTGTGCCACTATTGCACTTGTGTGAGCATCACAACACGTTATTTGCTGCTAAGTAGGTTAGACCATGAATTGCTTAGATAGATATTGGTCATTTTCTCCCAGTCGCCCATGTAGCACCTTGATGTGGTATATCTACACAGTGGATTTCCTGGACAATTTGACATATGGTTCTGTCGCACTGGATTTTCCTTGTCCTGGTGGTGGCAGCAGCTTTTGTTCACTTCTATGGTGTCTCCAACCTTCGGGAATTCAATTATGGCCTAGAAGGTGGCTGTACTGATGACTCCCTGCTCTGAGCTTTCCCACCTGAGGGGGTGGAGAAGAACTTCCCAGGTGCTTTTAAAAAAATAACTTCTTTGCTGAAGCAAGAGGAAGAATCTGAGTTGTTTCTAGGAGAATCCTCTTACAGAATCCAATGCCAGTCAAGCTTCAGCTCACTTTCACAGCCACTGGGCAGTGAACTTTCCATTTTCATTCCCTGCCTGGGGAAGGTGTGACTGGTGAACGCAGCCATCCCCCTCCTCAGCCGTCACCTTCTCGACAAGGCAACTACTGGTCCTTCACAGACACACGACTTTGGAACTCACATTGAGATTTTGCCCCCTACAACCATTTTGGGGTAAAAAAAAATGGCCTGAAACTCTTTATAAACTATATTTGTTTTTCTTGAAGAAAATATCCCTTCCTTGTCCCTTTCCTTACTCTGTAACCTGGCTTATAACAAGCCATCATTTTTGTAATACACTTTTCAAAAACAATTATAACCTAGTCCCATCTTTCTAGGGCCTAGACCTGCTTACACAGCAGGAAGAATAAATTCACCAACTTTTACATAGCCCAGATAATTATGGAAATATGGCCAGACTTCAGATAACTTGAGTTTTGATTTTTTTTCTTAAATGAATAATGTAAAATTAAAATAGGGAAAGATATTGAATATTTAATGCTAATCTTTAAGAAAAACACCTGCTATTGTTGTTATGTATCTTGATGCAGAGACTATGATGATAATAAAAGAAAGTTAAAAAAAAAGACAAAAAAATAATTGGGTAAGAATTAAATGAACAGTCATGTTTATCTAAGAAGCTTGAACTGTTTTCTATAAGCACTAGGGGCACATATATGGATTTTAAGTAAGAGAGTGATCTACTGAGATATATACACCAGAATGGGATCTCTATGAAAACTGTGAATAAATTAATTTTAAAGTTTTTTTTTAATATGTGTAGATTCAAGGAAACCAGTTAAGTAAGACACAAGTTATAGTGGCAGGCAATCTGGAAAAGGATGAGCAGATTCAAGGGGGCTCTTATAGAGCCAAATTAATAAGGCAACAAAATTATATGCAGTTGGACTGTAGCAGAGGGATCTCACAAAGCCCTTGGGTAATAGTACTTTGCCCTGGCAGAAAAGTAGCTGTCCCACCTGGACCAAATGCATAAAGCAAGGACCTGAGGCACTGGAGACTACGCAGAGCATAGCCTTTGGTAAGGAGTGTGCATTCATAGCAGAAATGCAGGAGATGAACAACACGTGCTCTGTTTCCATAGCTTTTAGCCTGGAGCTAGATGAACTTGGTATGGCTGATGCAAGCTGGTAAGGCTGTTTCTTTGGGGAAACTTACTTGTAGCTAGAAGAAGTATAGTAACTAAAGAGAATGGGGGAGTTTCAGAAGTGAAAGGAAAGGACCTCTAAGTTTTCTCTCTGCAAACCTGGGCTACATGCAACCAGATGCACAAACACTCAGCTGAAGACCAAACATCAGGAGATGACAGAAAATATGTAAAAGCCAGCCTGCAGGTAGATTGGTGGAAATTCAACTAAGTGAGATAAAGAAAAATTAAACTAATTAGACACAGCCTCAGGGAACATGTAAATAGTACCAAACACAACATCATCTGTGCCGTTGGAAGACTAGAAGGAGTGGAGAGAAAAACTGATGGAAGCAAAAATCTGAAAAAAATAATGGTAAAAAAGCTGCATATTGATTAAAAGAATCCAAAGATACAAGGTATTTAATGGATACAAAGCAAAATAAATACAAGGAAAAGTATACTCAGGCTCACATTCAAATTGTTAAAAACCAAAAATGAAAAGCAAATTTTGAAAGCCCTCGGCGGGAAATGTCACTTCACTTACAGGGGGCAAATGATTCAATTGATATTTGATTTACTATCAGAAACATACAGAGGCCGGAAGAGAAACGCATCATCTTTAAAGTTCTGAAAGAAATGGGAAAAACTTAATTGTGCCAGCTTCTAAATTCAGAAGAAAACAAAAACCAAACAAAAAAAAAAAAAACTTCGAAACTAAAAAGACTCTAAGGAAAATCAAGAGAAATGTTGATTAGTAAATACATAGGAAATCCTACAGGCTGGGATAAAATAATATTGGACAGAAACTCAGATCCTCAGGCAACATTAAGGAGCACTGAAAATGATAAATATCTGGATACATTTATTTTTTATTTGTGTGTGTGTATTTGTGTGTGCATGCATGCGTGTGTGTATGCGTGTGTGCTCCTCAGGTACTGTACACCTTTCCTGAGGCAGGGTCTCTCATTGGCCGGATCTTACTAATTAAGCTAAATCCCTGGCCACTGAGCCCTGGGCCTCCTCATGTCTCTGTCTCCCCAGTGCCGGTATTACAGGTGCATGCCATCATATCTGTTGTTTGGTTTTGTTTTTTTATGTAGATTCTGGGCATCAAACTCAGGTCCTCAGGTTTGCAAAGCAAGTGCTTTACCAACTTAGCTATCTCTCCAGCCTCAGGTAAAGTTAAATAATAAGTACAGTACTTTTATTTTTTCTTTATAATGTTTACTAAATTATGTAATTAGTAGAAACAAAATTTATAAGTAACAGTATTCCATAAAATGTATAATCCATGGGTATATTTATAGAGGCTGTACCTTAATCTTATATCTAGATGAATAGATATTATTGCACAATTTCTATTCTTTTAAGAGACACTATATTATCTTTAAATGGACCAGAAAATATTAAGGATGTCTATTTTCCTTATGACAACCTTTTTGAAAGTACAATAAAGCATAAAGTGCATAAGATGCTGAGAAATTCTTTGATCTATTGCTTAACCAGTAACACGTAAGAATGGGATCAGAAACCTTCTAATAGGATACTGCAGCAGCCAGGGAAGTGTGACACTTGAATCTCCCTTCAAGAATGAGTTTGTCATTCTGTTGCAAGGAGGACATAAACAGACCACTTCCAACCAAAAACTTCTCCAACTTTTAAGCTGAAGCTGTGTTCTTCCAGGGAAGCTCTTCCAAGGACCTGAGAATGGTAAAGACACCAGAGCCTGGTCATGTCTAACACAAGCCCTTCTGATTGGTGATATTTGGTCCTGTGTTCTTCCATTTAATTGGTCAAGACTTTTTCATACCTACAGTGAGGTTGGAAACATTCCCTGTCCCGCACAACTAATTTTCCTTTTATCTTTCATACTCTATACTAGTTACTTTTCTCATCTCTGTGACAAAATACATAAAGGCAACTCAAGGGAGGAAGGATTTGCTTTGGCTCACAGTTTCACAGGTTTCAGTTCTTGATTGCCCCCATTGTTTCTGGGCCTGTACCAGACAAAACATGACAGAAGGGTGTGATAGGGTGGAACTCCTCAACACATGGAAGCTGATAAACAGAAAAAAGTAAAGGCCAGTGCTCTTCATTCCATCCCATGGATGGTGCCACCCATATTCAGGAAGAATCTCCACTCCTCAGATAATCCCTCTGAAAACACCATCCACAAACATCCACAGATATATCTCCTAGGTCATTAAGACAATGGAGATTAACTATCACACATTCAATATACCTCCTATACTCGTTAGATGTCAGTTTCCCAGAGAACCCAAACAGCACAACTCACTGTAAAGCTTGCCTGCCTGCCTTACTAAAAATAGCTTGTCAGGCTGGAGGGATGGCTGAGTGGTTAAGGTGTTTTCCTGCAAAGCCAAAGGACCAGGTTCAATTTCCCAGGACCCACGTTAGCCAGATGCACAAGGAGGCTCATGCGTTTGGAGTTCATGTCAGTGGTTGGACGCCCTGGTGCACCCATTCCCTCTCTCCCCCCCCCCCTCTCTCTCTCTCTCCTTTATTTGTCAAATAATTAAATTAGTAAATAAAAATAAAATAATTTTAAAAAATAGCTTGCCAGTCAAATGATTATGCTGGAACTGAGAGGGAATCCAGTTCTTTCCTGGATAGTCTTCATCGTGTTAGAAAGTGCTATGACAGCAGCCGGAGGAAAGCAGTTGCCAACTGATTGATTAAGCAAGAAGATCCCTCCAGTTACAAAATCAACTAGCCAAGCAACAAACACACACATATGCAACAGTGACACCCAGCTGATGTAAGTAACCCGTTCAGTAGGGATGATCACATATCTTGCTCTGGGAACCAAGCCAGATTCCCTGGAATCAGATAGGTTCCAGAGAGAACCTCCACTCCGCTGTAACTAATAAGAATGGATACACACATCAGTTTATCTTTCTAGTGATTAGGCTTCTCCACTTTTATTCAAACTGTTCTCACTTTTGGTTGGAGGAGAATATGGAGGAGAACAAGGATGCATCAATACATCAAGAAGAGAGAGCTGACTGTGTACCAGGAGATGGGTCACCTCCACCTTATCTGCCCCAGCCCAGTAGTCATTATAGGGGAAGTGGTGACACAAATACTGCTCTCATCTCATGGCCAGCAAGCCTGAAAAACAGTTCCTGGGAAATGGTGACATACGCTGTAGTCAGACAAACCTCATAAAAACAAAGATCCTGAGTGTATAGTAAAAAAAAGCAACACGAAATCAGATCTCTATCTTGCCCACCAAGACTCAGGGAGTATTGTGAAAGAGGGGGGTGGAAAGATTATAAGAGCCTCAGGGTGGTTGGGAATAGCCTGAGATACCATGTTTCCTCATCCCTGCAGAAACAGAAGCCTCTTCTTCCACACAATGAGTAACAATAACCTTACCCCATTGAAGCCCTCAGCAGAATAGGGCATCTACGTGTGCAACATTTTTATAAAATGAATATGCAGGGACCCTCCTTGTTGGGGAATATGGGTCGTGCACTGTGGAGTTTGTGCTGGGGATTTTGAAGAAGTGTTTAGGAATATTTATGAGGTTGGTGGCATATTGATGGAGGTGAGGTGAGCTTTTATCTTCTCAGATCATTTTGGACCAGATCTTCCACTGAGTGTATTTCCTCCCACAAATGAAAGCTGAACTCTTGAAACTTTTCCTACCACCCGCAGCAATCTTTGGCTTGTTTCCACTAGGACAGGAGAAGAAAAGTAAGAAATAGATCATACGAAGAAGCATTGAATTAACCTTCATTATAGGCCTGCTTTATGCCTAAGCAGAACAGGAATTTATGTTTATATGTTTTCTTAATCCTTCCCACTGTATGGGTTAAATACAATACTGGTTTCCTGGCAAGAAAATTAAGCCTCTGAAACTCTCAGAAAAACATCCCAAGCCAAGTAACAGGTGTTGCAGAGTTAGTATATAACACCCCTATGGCTATAAACCAACCAAAAGAAAGAGAGGGGCAGGAGAGAAGAGAACACTTCACTGTGTCATAGTTTACAGCTGGCAGGAACTCCCACATCTGATTTTATTTCAACTTCATACAAGTTTAGGGAGCTAAGTAAATCTGGCTTGTAGAAGACATTATAAATGAGGGAAGCAGAGGCTCAGAAAGACTATATAATATGCCCAAGGTCACAAAAGAGTGTAAGTAGAGGATCTGGGAGTACCAGGTATGTGTTGTGGCCCCCACCCCACTTGCTTTCCTTACTCCATTCCCAAGTAAAAGGAGGGTAGGGAAGACTTGAGGTCTGCAATGGTCAAAAGAATAAGAGTGCCAGGTATGTCTTCTGACGAGTACATGACAATTTCTCCTCTCTGAATGCAAGCCCAATTATTGTATGATATCATACACTCCATGAGGACATGAAACATCTTTTTTTTAATAACTGTAACCACACTTGCTATCACAATGCCCTCAATATATAGTTGTTGAAAGAATGAGGGAGTAAAGGAGATTAAAAGAGAGTGTCTTGCTTCTGACCCCTAATAAGAATGAATTTGATTCCTTGGCAAGAGAAGGCTCACCTGTGAGACCTTTCAACCATCCTGAAGTAAGCTCTGACAATGTCACCAATGTTTCTTGAATAGATTAGTTATATTTTTCAAGCATTCCTTGGGGATCTTCTACATGACATGTTTTGGTTTCCAAAAAGATAAAAATCTCTGGATTCTCAATGTTCTCATTTTTTTTTTTTTTTTTTTTTTTGTCTCTTCTTCAAGAAAGAAATAGACCATATCACCAAGCCCTACTCTGGAGTGGCTGCCTGGCATCCACTGGGATTTGGAAGTGTGGTGAATGTCTCTGACATCCTGCCAGGTTAGATGATCGAGAATGAGAACTTGCTTTTCAGAGTTATTATACCAGAGTTATTACCTTTCTTCGGCAATCAGATTGAGATGAGTTTAGTGTGACTCCTAAGGCTAGAAGAACATAGCATGGAACTTCAAATAAAAACTAATAAATAGTTGAAAAAGCACATATTTCTTCTCAGGAAAAGAGTCAGAGAACCTAAACCCCACGACAGAGCAAACACATTTGTTCATTTGCTTGCCAGATGGGGACCTGAGGTTCCGGAAGGCAGGACTGAGCCACAGGGAGCCTCCCTATACTAATGAGGTTTGCCCTAGAATTTGCAGAGACAGATGGATCTGCAGGTTGGAACCCCTCAGCAATCTCCCTGGGAGTTGGCACGATTGCACTGAGCCCGTTCCCACCTTTGGTCACTGGCCCTTTCTCTGCCCTGTCACTCACTTGCCTACCTTGGTGCTTCCTTGCTGTGGTTGTTTGGGTAAGGCTCCACATCCCAGTAAATACTCTCCTCCACGCATTTCCTTCTCCATCTCACTGACTGCTTGTGGCCTCTCAGCTTCTCTCTCTATTCCCATTTATATACCACCTTTTCTCCAATATTTTTGTCTCTAATTGCTCCAGCTTGATTATGGCTGACCCAGTTAAATTCCTACTTATTCACAAGTGTTCTAATAATGGGCTACGTGTGAATTAAGGAGAAGGAAAGGAAGATGCTGTTAAAGGTTCTTATTTCTGGATCTACACCAATTTAAAGAATTCTCTTCTGAAGAAAAAAGGAAGATAATAGTCTGGCCATTTGAAGAACCATATGAGTCTTCCTGTTGGCTTTAGTTGTTTAGAATGCTGCAGATTGTAGCCAGTGTGGATGGTCTTATCATGTGTTGGGACTTAAACACATTTCCACAGATCACAACAGACTCACCACAGAGATGGTAGTTCCTAGGCATCAGGCATCATGCCAGTTTGTTATGGTACACTGGTTTAGGGAACCCCAGTTAACAGCTCATTTATGAGAGAATAGTTCGAATTCAAAAGCTCTCCTGTGGGCTGTCTTCATCTCCCTCCAGATTTCATCAAAAGCAGCCACTATAGTCTGGCAAAAGCAAAGAATACCTTTTAAGAATGTAGTGAGTGCTGGGTGTGGAGACAGGTAATTGTAATCCCAGCCTTAGGAGGCTGAGGCAGAAAGGCTGCTGTGAGATCAAGAGCCAGTCTAAGCTACCTAGTGAGTTCAGTCAGTCTCAGCTATAGAATGAGATCCTATCTCAGAAGAACAACAAAACACTGAAACAAGCTAAAGAAGGTAGAAGTTGATGAAGTGTATACACGCAGTGGAAGGTTACTCAGCTTCACGGAAGAAGGAATCATGTACTATGCTCTGACACAGGGGAAACTTCAGCAGAGCATACTAAGGGAAATTAATTATGTATGATTTAATTATGTATGATTTCATTTATAGGAGGCATGTAACTATAAAACAAATACTGTATAGCTTCATCTATATGAGTTATATAAAACTAGAACAAAACCTGCAACTCCACTGAGGACAGTTCCCAGCAAAATGGGGCAGGGACGAGGGAAAGGAAGGTACCAACACATAATGTATTCATACTAAGTGTTCCATAATTAATAAAAAAGAAGGCAAGAACGGAATAAACTCAGAATTTAGTGCAATGGAATAATATGGAATCGGATGGCTAAGGAAAAATTCATAAATAAATAAAGATTATTGTCACGACTTCATATGTTTCAAAAATGCGTGGCGCATTCAAGAGTGTTACTATGTTGGAAAATAGCTAGTCAATCAAAGAATTGCGCATGAGTGCACGATGAAGGTATGCCAAGAAAATCAAATTATGAATTGATGCAGGTTAATTCTGAATGAAATAAAGGAAATGAAAAGGCTATCCCACTCTTCAGTTTAAAACACGTTCAAAATTCTTCTTTTTAAATTCAAACAAGAGTCCTTAAAATGGCTTGCGAAGCCTCACGATCTCTCCCCCCTCACGGCCATCCTGCGGCCTTTCCGCAGCCCTCTGGTGTCTTTGCGCTTCTCACGAGCACCTGTCCTCTTGCTGCAGCCTGTGGAGCTGCTCGCCCGCTTCCCAGGAACATGCTTCTCCTTGCCCAGTGCTGGCCGCTTTACACTCGTGCAATCTCGGCTGGAATGGGCTTCCATCATCACCGCAGCCTTCTTTGACCTTCTGTCTGAGACTAGTCCTTTAGCACATCCTCACGGACTCTGCTGTCACCGTCATTGCTGGCAGCAAGGGCTGCCCTGTCTTGCTCTAACCGCTTTATCCTGAGCAGCCAGAACAGTATTGGAGATTATATGTGTAGGACGAGATGTTACAATAATGAAATGATGGATCTTGGAGCCAATTTTAACTGCCTTTTCCACATAATCATGGAGGTCACTGTACCTTGCTGAGTGGCCACAAACTTCTAGGAGGAAGTTGCAACAGCAAACATGCGGTCTCTCTCTCTCTCTCTCTCTCTCTCTCTCTCTCTTTCTCTCTCTCTCTCTGCTCCTCTAACACAGCAGGCATCCAATGTTAGCATTGCTCTCTGTGCTCTCTTTGCCTAGCATGGTTCTCTTCCCTCTAGCTGTCTGTTTAACTGCCTCCCTTACTAACTTACACTCTGCCCAAACTTCACGTTTCATGAGGATTGGTAAACTATGCATTTCACATGGACCTTACGGTTTCATTGGCCCTTTGACTCATTCCATAACTATCTGACCTTTAACTTTTTTCTATAAAACTTTTCATATCCATGCATTTATAATTTTTATTATTTTGTCAACCTCCCTAAAATAAATGTAGCTCCATATGGCAGAAACATTTTCTTATAATGATAAGTATACATGACAAAGATTATCATCTTAACTCTGTTGAAGTGCACAGTTTAGGGTTCTTAAATATATTTAAATTGTCAGAAACAGCTCCAAACTATTCTCCTCTTGGACAATAGAAAATCCATACCCATTATCCAGCAGCTCCTTTCTTCTGTATCTGCAAATCACTATGATACCTTCTATTTCTAGGAATATGACCACTTTACATAGTTCATGTAAGCAGAATCATTAGTTTTCCCTTTTGTGATTCATTTCCTTCATTTAGAATAATATCTCCAAAGTTCATTCCTATTGTGACAAGAAATAGGACTCATGTCCTTTTAATGCATAGACACACACACACACACACACACGCACACACACAATGTAATACATTTTGTGTATCCTTTCTTCTGTCAAAGAATATTCAGAGAATATTCAGGGTTGTTATTTTTGTCCTGACAACTTGGATACTGGCTTTATTAGCTATGTTTTTGCTTCAGACAAATAGAGCCAATAAAATTATATGTTTATATATATAATATATTCTATTCTAATATATGTATATTAGAATAGAATAAACATATCATATATACAATAGTATATATATAATAGTATATATATATATATATATATATATATATATACACAATTATATATGAATTATATTACATGATTATAACAAGAGATTATTGGATTGGATCATAGGCTGAGTAATCTCCTAATGGCTGTTTTAGGCTGGAGAACATGAGAACTTAAAGAGAAAGACAGAGGGAGAGAGAAAGAGGGAGAAAGAGAGATGAATCACCAATATTGCAGCCCCAGCCTAAACCCAAAGACTGGAAAGCCCTCTGGAGAGTCACTGATGTGAGCCCATGTTCAAGGCCTGAGGAACTGGAGTCTGATGCCCATGAGGTGTGGATGAAGGCCCCTCCTCGAAAAGGCTCTAATGAGAACCGGTGCACTGGCTTTCCCAATATCCATCCACACTCCCTTGAGGCCCAGTTTATTGGACAGTGCTACCCAGATTCAGGGCAGATTTTTCCATTCAGCCTCTTTGGACACTTGACCAATTTTCTAGGCATCCATTACTCTGGTCCAAAGTGACAACCAAAACTAAACATTGCATAGGGAATTTTATTTGGTTGTTTTATTGATGTGACCCAAGCAGCTAGACTAGTGTATAAAAAAAATCTCAAAATGGTTATTTTGTTACAAAAAAATAAAATATGGAGAGTAAATAGCATTGTTTTCTAAAATTTAAATTTTTCTTGGCAATTTTTCTACCCTTCCAATGCTAGGGTTTGCTCCTTGTGTTGGCATGTCTCTGCAGCCTGGTACTTATGAATAATTGGAATCATTGAGTAAAGGAAGTAATTAGGGATCCATAAAGCCCGACTACCCAAATATTTCTTGGCTGCAAAGATGCCCCAAGATTTGAGTCTTTGGAATGGGTCTAATCACTACAAATCAAATTGGTACCACTTTAGCTGGGAAGATTGGAAATGCTTTGATGTGTCTGAGCAAATACTTTGATTAGTTGTAGGTCCCCAGCTCTGAGATCTAAGGGGAGAAGAAGAGGTTTGATTGGATAGGAAGTGTACAATCTCCAGTTGGAGAAACCTAACTGTTGGTTCCAGAAATTACATATATTTTGTTGACTATCTGTAATTGCAGTGAGTGGCGAAGGCTGAAATTCTGCCATTTTGCTTGTAATTCTTCAAAATAAAAGATTTCTCATAACCCAAGGACCTACAAACAAAGATGAAGGCAAACCTCATTTTGTCATTTTTCAATTAAAAAGGAAAACCTCCCTAATATTTTGATACCTTCAAGTTCCTGATAACAGACTTAGAAATAATTATGAAAGTTTTCATAGTTGATTTGTTTTCATCATGGAGTTCTTAGCTGTTAAGTTCTATAATTAAGCCAAGGCCTTCACTTGCAAATTACAGAAAAGTGAAAGTGAGATTTACAGAACAAAGTCCAAAGACAGCCTCACTGAAAGAAATGGCTGTTCCTAAGCTTTCATTTGTGGATGTACTATAGAACCTTGGCACACTCCTGCACATGCTTGGAGAACTCCAATTTATAGATACCCCCATAGCATGTACATTTCCATTAAAAACAGTGATATTTGAAAACAGAAGTGTTTCCTTCATTCTCAATGTGTATATCAGGAAAGAAAAACTGCTTTTGAATCAGTCCTCTGGAGAGTTCTGTTCCCTATTCCCAGCATCTAGAGAAATATTCCCCAGGAGGTTCTGCATATTCTTGACTGAGGTGCCATACATCCCTACTGCATGCTAGCTTCACACTATGCAAAGTGTGTGCCTCCACAAAATTAAAATTGATGTATATGGGATATTATGAGTCCTTAAAATTCCTCCAAACCTTGATTATTAAATGAATTAAAGCCAAACGTCCATGACGTAGTCTGTTGCAATATTGGAGCCTTTAATCACAAAGTCAAATTCCCAACCGGTTCTTTATTTATGCGATACAAATTAACAAAAGCCTCTTCAGTCTAGGGGATTGGTATAAATGAAGCATCTAATGCAAGTGTCAGACATTGCATTGCTATGACAAAATACCTGACAAAAGCAAAATGAGGAAGAAGGAGTTCATTTGGATCACAGTTTGCACTGTATTCCAACACGGAGGAGAAGGGGTGGTGGCAGGAGTGTGAGGCAGGTAGTCATATTGAATGTGTGATCAGGAAACAGAGAGAAATGAATGGCAGGGTTCAGTTTGACTCTTGCATTTTATTCAGTCCATGACCCTGCCCATGGAATCATGCCACCCACATGAAGGGTGTGTCTTCCAACCTCAGTTAACTCAACCTAGAAACTTCCTCACAAACATACCCAGAAGCCTGTTTCCTGTGCGATTCTACATCCTGTCAAGTTGGCCACTGTGGCAGTTTGGATTTTATGCCTCCCAATGGACTCAGGTGTTTCATTAAAACTTGGATTTCCAGGCCCCTGGCTAGAAGAGGTGTCACTGGGGGCAGATCCTGGGGTCCAGCCCAAAGGTGTTACTGCAGGGCAGATCTTTTTCAAACCTGAAGGTACTCAGAGTACTAGCATTCTGTCTCAGTCCCTGCTGGTTGCGGAGGTTTTGTGTGCTCGTTTGTGGTGCTGGCTGGCTGGCGGTGGTTTTCTCTCTGCTTGGATCTGTAAAAGGGAGCCAGCCCCTTCCACCATTATGGAACTCCTCCTGGATCTGGGAGCTTAAACAAATCCTTTCCTCCCGTAAGCTGTGCTTGGTTTGGAAGTTCATGAATTCACAGCAACTGTGGTTTCTTAAGGAAAAATTTAAAAAGAAAAATAAAAAGACTAAGTCTGTCAATACTTCACTTTCAGTGGGGAAAGATACATGAGACACCACCCTTCCCAGAGTTGCAAATGACAGCTAATATAGTGAAGGAGACACAGGAGAAAGCTAGCATCTTCTAGGCAGTTTCAGCTAGGGACAAAGACAGAACCAGAAGGTGCCACCCAGCCTTGGCAGAAATGAAACTCGTGGTGTTTGATTTACTTTCATCCACAACTACTGTGCCCTATACTGCTTCCAGTAGAGCACACTATCTAGAAGGGCTGGCCTTCAGAGTCAATGCTTTGAATCTACAGACCAATCAGGTTGACTTGAGTGTGACATAAGAATACCTTTTCTTTCTTTCTTTCTTTCTTTCTTTCTTTCTTTCTTTCTTTCTTTCTTTCTGCATTCTTTTTTTGTTTTTTGTTTGTTTGTTTGTTTGTTTGTTTGTTATTCTAGGGTAGGGTCTCACTCTAGCCCAGGCTGATCTGTAAATGACTATGTAGTCTCAGGATAGCTTTGAGCTCACAGCAATACACCTACCTCTGCCTAGAAAATGCTAGGATTAAAGGCATGAGCCACCATGCCCAGAGAATACGTTTTCTATCAACTATAAAGGCTTGTCCCTGCTGTTTCCTCCCCTTTCTGCTCTGTGATCTATGTCCGGACATGTAAGTCTGCCTTTCTCTTATCCAGCTAGGCTGGGTAGGGGCGAGCATCACTTCTTATCCTGGGTAGTTTTCTGATTGCCTCTGCTTTATGCTTTCGGGTAACTTCTCACTTTAATTACATGTATGATTTTCCTCTGATCTCAGAGTATATCATGTGGACACTTCCTTTACATTCTAGAGCTATCACATGGGAATTTCCTCTAAACTCTGGGCCTGCCACCTGTGTAATTTCTCTAAACTCAGGGTAACCATAGGTGTGGCTCTCTTTATTATGCATTTCTCATCTGAATTTCCTGATCTATGCTTTGGTACTTTTCCTCTGCTATTCTTCCTTAAACCATCACCATTGGCTCTCTTAACTTTCTCCCATGGGGAGGCTCAGGGCAGACACTGTGCTTTCCATATGAGTGCATGGTTCTTCTAAATCTCCTTACACAGGCTCCTACCTAGCTCTTATCTTCCACATGCTGTGGTTCTGCTCCAGCCTCTTTCAGTTGTCTCAAGTGAACAGCATGAACTCTCCAGTGCCTTCCACATAAGCATGTGTTTCCTATCTTCTACATGCTTGTGACTCTGTCCGGTCTTTTCCTAGACCCCAGTTTCCCTTGATTAACGCTCCAAATCTGTGATGTCTCCCTAAATGAATCCTTCTTGAGTCAGGTTGTATGAATTCTTTGTTAAAATAGGGTAAGGACCCAAAATACGGCACCCCTCTTGAGTTCCCAAATCCTGTATCTGTGGTTGCAGGGAGAGGTAAGTCAGGTCCGTCAGTAGTGTAACCAGTGACAAGATGCCCCTTCTCTTCCTCCCAGGATCATGAAAGCAACCCTCATTTAAACCAATGTGTAAAAAAGGAAAGGCATGAGAGTGAGATGGGAATCAATGGAGAAAAACAAACAGGTTAATTGGAGAAGGAGGGGAACTAAGATTAAAATACATTATATACATGTATGAAAATGTCAAAAAAAATAATTTTTAAAGGTGCAAAAGCTTGCAATATCAGTAATAGAGATTCGAAAGGGTGGAAATTTCAGAAGAGTGAACTTGGACTTGTTCTTGAGAGTCCCTTCCGTCCCCTCATTCTGCTCTAGTCGCACTGTTCTTTTTGTTCTGTCAGTTGTGCTGTCCTGATTTCCACATCAAAATCATGCTTACTGCTTCCTGCTCCCTGGAAGAGGTCATCTACCACATTGACTCTCTTGATTTTTAACGTTTTTTTTTTTTTTTTTTTTACTTAAAAAACAAAAAACAATTTTATTGAGAGCTTCAACATATGATCATACCACAATTTGTTGTTATGCCCATCCTATTCCCCTCTCCGGTCCCCCCCCCTCCACCCTTACTCCCCTGAACACCCTCTTCTTTCTGTATTTATGTCTCAAAATTGTTGTCCTCCTTTTCTCTACATCAAACTGTTGGTGCGCTTAGAATGACAGAGGTATTGGCAGGACAAATGACAATCCCCGTGAGGTCATGAATGCACCAGTAAGTTCATGACTGGAGGATAGTGTCCCTAAGTCCTTCTTCCCATCCTATAGTTTTATACATTCTTTCCACTCCCTCTTCAACAATGTTCCCTGAGCTTTGGAGGACATGATAGAGATGCTCTTATTTTCAGCTTTAGAGTGCTTTGAGTCTCCTCAGTGTCTATCACCATCTCTATAGACAAGCTGCTCTGTGGTTAGCAGGGAGAACAACACTCATATGCAACTTCCTTTGTGGTGTTCCCTAAGTTAAACTGAGCGTACATGTTACCTATTCAGAGAAGCTCTTTCTAAAGCTTAATCTCCCCCCTTATTATGCATACTGCTTCATTTAATTAACTCCATACCTCACAGCATGATCCATACAGATCTCACTAATTTGTCTTCTTATCTATCATTATCTCTTGGTATTTAACTAAGTTCTTTTCCATGGAACTCTAAAAATTTCCATCTCTAATTGACACATGCTAGACATTCACCAAATGCAGGATGGATGGATGGATGGATGGATGGATGGATGGATGGATGGATGATGAGCCAGTAGATGAAGCCTGTACCACCAATTGTTACTTTCCACATGGTGATGCTATGTGCAGAAAATGATGCAGAAATCTATGTCACAATGAAAAAAAATCAATAAATAAAAACATCCCAAGGCACTGAAGTAATCTCATGGGGCCTCTCAGAAAACATAAAGTATTGCTCTATTTAAAAAAAAAAAAAGTAGAATTAAGATACATGGAGGAACTTTTGGAAAGTTATTTAAACTCAACATTTCTGAGGTTTTCTTCTCATCACTTAGGGATGGAGACAGACCTGCCCCTCATTCATGGGAATGTTCTGGAACCACAGATAATACATAAAGGCTTCTGAGTGCTAATTAGTTCTGTCTGTCAGGGCACAGGAAGCCAGCAGGTCTGAGCGGCTGATTGCAAGGTCTGTAGCTGAAAATACTTCTTGCCGACTGCCTGGAGTGGCTGATAAGGAAAATGACTACATTCTGAAAATTAACATAGTCTAAGCAGGTCAGGAGTCCTGGGTTGTAGAACCACACTGATAAAGATAGAAAGAAAGGTGAAAGAACCCCCATTTCACTTGCCATGCCTAAGTAATGAAGCTATAAATTCCTTAACAAGGATCGTTGCCTTGGAGTCAGGAGTGGGTGGCAGGCAGCTGAGTATAATTTTGGGGGATAACTACTGGCAAAAAAATTAAGAAAGATATATGCTTGAATTTGCTGCACATTTCTTAGATCTCTTTCCATTTTTCCCTTTCATACCTGAACAACAAATTTCTACTTTGTTCCCTCTCTTTCTTTTAACAACTGAGGATTTGTAGCTCTGACCCTCCCACCTGGGTAATTTCCCAAGTACTAGGTTTCCTTGCAAACTCTGGTTTATTGGACACAGCCCTAGACTACACACCAGAAAAAGCAGGACTCGGGATTTGGCCCCTGACGTGTAGATATATTTGCCATGACTTATTTGGGAGGGAGTTGTAGAAACTTGAATTGAAGTAGATTGAGAGGGGGTGGAGCAGAGACAGTTGTTGGCTCATATAATTGAAGCTCAAGGAAGGAGAAGGCTTTAGGTATTTTTGTATCCCAGGATATCTCAATCATTCTTACAAATTTCAGTTGGTTTGGGTGAATTTTTATAACTATTATAGATATCTATTACTTAAAATTGAAGATTATGATCAACAATTAATTAAACCCTAAAAGATTCTGAGATAGGGGGACAATCAGCCACACCTCAAAAAAAAAAAAAAAAAAAAAGAAGACAAGAAGCAAATTTTTAAAGGCCACTAAACAAGAACAAGTACTCAGTACCTGAGCAGGTAACTGGGCAGTATAGAGGGAGGAAGGGAAGGGAGATGGATAGAAGAAAGATGATGGGGTCTGGAGAGATGGCTTAGCAGTTAAGCGCTTGCCTGTGAAGCCTAAGGACCCCTGTTCGAGGCTCAATTCCCCAGCACCCACGTTAGCCAGATGCACAAGGGAGTGCACGCATCTGGAGTTCGTTTGCAGTGGCTGGAGGCCCTGGCGCACCCATTCTCTCTCTCTCTCTCTATTTGTCTCTTTCTCTCTCTGTGTCTGTCACTCTCAAATAAATAAATAAAAATAAACAAAAATTTAAAAAAAGAAAGATGATGGATGGATGGATGGGTGGATAGATAAATGGTTAGATATATGAATGCAAGAAATTTGCTTTCTTTCCTTTGTAGCCATTCCAAATGATTTTTCTAGTACTGTCAAAGGCTTTTCTCAGGTGAGGTAGAGCTCATGACCACAGCTAAAATGATTAGGTTACAAAGCACATGGACATTTCCTCCTCTTGACTGATTTTTTCTATCACTGTTACACACTAAGTAGAGCTAATCACATTTTTATTTCTATTTTTGGTGGGTGATGGACTAATATAAAATGCCCCAATTACTTTGCCTTTCCTATTTAGCACTCTGCTTCTGGACAACACATTTTGTTTCTGTTATTTATCCACTACTACGCTACCATGGCCATTGCCCTTGCTGGGTAGTACTGCCTGAGAAATAACGTGTTGTGTAAGGTTGCGCATTATGAGCCAAATCAGATCCATTAAAGGCATTTGCCTTGTAATTTGTGATTAGAGACCTGGAGGAAATAAAGCATGAAATATGATTATTGTTGCTGAGAATAAAAGAATATAAAGCTTCTCATTTATTTTAGGACTGGTAGTTAATTTAGCATGAGATGTTAACTTTGGGAAGGGAATTGCCACAGAATAAAACTCTTCCTTCCACCTTCGGACCAAGAGTGATTTCCCCTTAGGCATCCAGTCTTTCTCCAGCTGTTAGCTTCTCTGTCCTTCCTCCTTCTAACTCTGCCCAATCATAGACCTCAAATCTTCAGTGTCCTGGATTGCTCTGTTTTCCTAGACTCATCCACTCAAAAACGTAGCCTGTTATAGGAGATCGGTGTAATGGGCTGTAGAGAAAGAATGCCTGAGCTTAAATTCTGGCTCTGCTTCAAACTAGTATTACATGTTTCAGAGCCTTAGTTTCCTCACTTGTAAAATGGAAATGAAAGAAATGATAGTGATTAACTCACAAGTTTATTATAAAGATGAAACGACATGAGGATGCATTGAGCAGGTAGAGCTTGATAGTAAATTTGCAATCAACATTGTTACAACATTTTTTTTTTCTTTTGATTTTTCAAGCTAGGACCTCACTGTAGCACAGGCTGACCTGGAATTTACTTTGTAGTCTCAGGATGGCCTCAGACTCATCATGGTCCTCCTACCTTTGCCTCCTAAGTACTGGGATTAAATGCTTACACCACCATACCTGCCTCTATTTGAATTTTAAAAATAAAATAAAAGCAACCAAAACAATTTAGTAATATTGCAGAAACCATGAAAAAAAAAGGATAGCATAGTTATGAATCTAACTGAGCCCACATCCATTATTTTTTTTCTTTTCTCTTCTTGACACAGGTTTTTATCATACAGTATAGGCTGGATGATTAAAAAAAAAAACATGCTGTGTAACTCAGGCAGGTATTTTTCATTTTAATTCACTTGCTTTTGAACACAGAACTTTGTGTTCTGGATCTTTTCCTTGCTCTGGATGAATCAGTAACTTGACTCTTTCCTGTTACTATTTCTAGAAAAGACTTCATAGATCTGATTATAAAAGGCAAAAATTTTGCTTCCATATTGTAGACTATTTCTATATTTAGAAGATGTTTAGATTTATTTTGTTGTCAAGTACGAATGTTTTCTTAATGCTATACCTAAACCATGATTTATCACATTAGTTACAATTTTTGTAAGTTTTTCACACATTCCATAGAAAACTCTGGTATATACTGTGTTGGAATCGTGGACTTAGTTTAAGACCAACCAGACTGGGACTCAAAAACTAGAATCTTGGGCTACAGAGACAGCTTAGTGATTAAGGCACTTGCCTGCAAAGCCTAAGGACTCATGTTTGATTCTCCAGGTTCCACTTAATGTGTGATGCAAGGGTGCAAAGTGGCACATGTGCACAAGGGGGCGCATATGTCTGGAATTCACTGCAGTGGCTGAAGGCCCTGTCATGCCAATTCTCTCTCTCTCTCTCTCTCTCTCTTTTTCACCCTTGCTTGGTCACTCTCTTGCATACAGAAGTCTTAAAATTTTTTTTAAAAAAGAGAACATATTTAAAAAGAAAGACTACAGTCTTGACCTGTGATCTCAGGTAGACATCTGAACTCCCATGGTGGTTCATCTGGAAAGAATGAGGTTAATAGCTCTTCTTATTACAGTGAGAATTATAAGAAAATTAAGAAATGATGCTTGCCTTGGTTATCAACTTGAAAAGTGGTGGGTGATCTTTCCCTGGAAGGATGACAACATAATTAAATGTCCTAAAGTGTAGAACGCTGGAGACAGAAGAATTCCTCGGGCACTCTAGGCACTGACTATGCTTTTAGTCACCACTTATGCCACATGTCCACCCCACTGAAGGGTGTGAGATCATGTTGATTGTACATAGCCAGCAGAGCTGTATGACTGTGGACATTCCCTAAATCAGACGTACTGATGGACGGACCCCTACATGTTAAAGGGCAGTGGTATGGCAAGGCTGAGGATTTGGGATGCATCAAAATTTTCTATGAATGGACAGTGCCATGGCGGTTACGACCAGTCAGAGCTTGTATGGGCATGGACCCATTGATGAGTCTGGAATCCGGGAAGTCCAAGATCAAGGTACCAGCTTACTTGATTTCTGGTGAGAGCTTGTTTCCTCACAAGGCAGACCTGTTATGTCCTCACTTGATGGAGAGAAAGAGATACCAGGCTCTCAGGTCTTTCTTCCTATAAATAATTTGAGTTCATATTAAGGTCCTGACTTCATGACCTTCATTATGTTCTCATAGGCCCTATCTCTCTGAATATATTCACCTCAGGTGATGGGGGCTTGAACGTAAGTATTGTAAGGGTATGCAATTCAATGCATAGCAGGGGTACAAGAAGCAATGCTGAGTTTTGCACCACCTGTTCCCCAATAAGTTGTGTCATATTATTATATCAGGACCTAACATTAGCATACTAGATTTGTATGTGCCTGTCACTTCCCCTCTCCTTGTTGTTTGAGCACAGAAAGCCCAGGTCCTTGCATGGGAGCAAAGCTAGGTTATAGAAAGGAAGGCCATGGCTCTCCTTCCTTCCTTCAGACCCCACAATAGTCCCCAAATGTCACCCACAGAAGACTCAAGTCATACCTCCTACA
The DNA here is from genome assembly GCA_036346955.1 of Dipus sagitta. Classification (NCBI taxonomy): domain Eukaryota; kingdom Metazoa; phylum Chordata; class Mammalia; order Rodentia; family Dipodidae; genus Dipus; species Dipus sagitta. The sequence continues at coordinate 54,626,155 of CM070777.1, forward strand.
TATTCTCTGACAAATGTGCCTCAGGATAAACTGTAATGGCCCAGATTCTTAGAATGCTTTCAGAGGCACACGACACTCTGATTTCCACTCATGACTCCTTTCAAGAGTTTATAAAGTCAGCTTCCTGCCTCCGCTTGATGACTTGCCTTCTTCACCTCACTCCTTGATAATGTCTGACACAGATGTGGCTCCTTGGAGAGAGGTAATCCAGGAGAACAAGCTCCTTGCTGGGAAACACATTAGTATGGTTTCTACAGCATGCTGTACACTCAGTTGATGCATGATATGTATTATTGTCTAATAAAAAGTAGACTAGCTTACAATCTATCTGCATGTGATAAAAAAACATCTGCTGTTGTGTTCCTCTAAACAAGACAAAACACACATTCTGCTAATTTTTTCAAAGGTTTCTTTTATCCAGACAAAGTTGCATCAAGTAATTTAAATGGTTTAATTATGAAGTGTGCATTGGGAAATAGTTCATTCCTCCTTAGAACTATTAATTAGGCCCTTCTTAATCTCTTCTGCATATCTTATGAACTTCAAAAAATTCTCTTTGATTATGCATAAATAGGATATAATTACATATGAGTGGAAGGTTATTATTTACAAATATGATGCAAATTTATATGGATACAATGCACTAAGGTGTTAGTGGACATCTCACAAAATAATGCAGAGTTGGACCAAAATAAACAATTGCTCTTGTAGTATATGTCCTGTCTATTTCTTTTTCAGCAGGCCACAGAACAGGGAAAAAATAGTCATTATAGCTTCCAGTTTAAAGGAAAGCTTTCATTGTATATTTGCTTGTGCTGTTTTCTGTGTTAAGTATTTTGTGTTATCTTCCTTAAGAGGTAAGTTAACCCTTATTGCTGCTCTGATTATCTCTCTCTTATTTCTTTGCTCTCAGCTTTAGGTTCAGACTTTTAAGTTGAAATCCTAAACCCATCTTTTAAAAAAAGAGAGGAAAGGAAAGATGTTTAAGGGACAGTAGAAAATATAGTCTGCACCATAAATATTTTGTTTTCCCAGAATATACACAGTGAGAAGTCTCTAGAAAAATATAATTTTAAGAATGGTCAACAAAATGATTTCTTTTTTCTTCTAACAAGCTGTTACTGAAAGAGGACTATAGTGAAACTCCAGTGTGCCTCTGAGTATGTGTGATAAACAGCTAATTACCTGTCAGTTACCATAGCAATGTTTACAGGAAGACTGAATAGCTCACATTGCCCGCTACCCTGTGTCAGGGAGAAAAACCCACATAATTTCTTTCTATTTTTTCAATCCCTAGCGGAGTTTCTGGCAGCAATTTTAGGATGTTCTTCATTTGGCAAGTTCTTGTAGAACCAATTTAACTTTTTTGCTTTGAGAAAAGTATGCTGATTTGAGTAAGAAGTGAAGAAAAACAGCCCTCAGAGAAGCCCTGAGATGCTAAAACAGACTCATGGTTAAGTTCTAAATAGTTCTGTTAATAACAATTCAAATTTCAGCAGGGAGCCATCTTAAACACCTCGGCCTAGCCCCTGTGAATTTTCCAAATAAACATCTATTGATTGCCAAGAAAACACAGTACTTTATGGCTAACAAATATTTTGGAGCTCCTACCATGAGCCAGCCCACACTAGCCTCAGGAGATGTCATAGTGAAGAGGGTTCAAGGAAGATGGGGAAAATGTGACAGAGAAGTAAGAAAGGTCTTAAGAAAACAGCCAGTTTTTCTTTGAAAATATAACTCAACAATACCTCTTATCCCATGTGTTCTGAAAGGTGTTTTTCTGAAGTTTTGCCCACTGATTGGTGAAGTGTATACTGTCTCTACTTGAACCTGGATAGAAATTTAGAATTTGCAAGCTAGATTACAAGATTTGCATACTTTAATACCTTACCCTCTGAAGGAGTTTGCTTTTGGACTCAAGCACCTCAAAAAAAAAAAAAAAAAAAGATGCTGAAGAGATTATTCAGTGGTTAAGGCGTTTGCCTGCAAAGTCTAACTACCCATGTTCTATTCCCCAGTACCCATGTAAAGCCAGATGCACAAAGTGGTGCATGTATCTGGAGTTCATTTGCAATGGCAGGGGGTCCTAGCATGTCCATTCTCATTCTCTCTCTCTCTCTCTTTCTCTGCTTATAAATAAATAAACTATTTTTTAAAAAGAAGAAATATAATAGAAGAAATGAAGGTAATAGTTTAATAGATGTCGATACCTTCAGTGCTTTTTGTCATAGATGGGTGGGAGAAATCCAGGAAAATAGAATGTGCTATGGTTCCAGTCTTGAAAACAGGGTAGCAGATGTTGCCATTAATTTTGATGAGAACACTAAACGAAGCCACACATTTAGTTGGAGCAACATATTCGAAAGTAAGATGTGCAGAACAAATCCTGCTAGCACCCCATGACTCCACAGCAAGAGCTGAAGATAGAAAGGACTAGATATTTATCACAATTCCAGATGTTCCAATCTCCTAAGTCAAGTTACAAAGAGTAAAGTATTCCTTCCCACACCTTTGTTCATTATTGAAGATAATAATTGGTAACCTCATATGTAAAATATGTGTGGGGTCAGGACCCTGTACTAATAACTTGCTTGTTAGAAAGGTAAAGGGTGGGGGGGGGGTAAAATGCTGAAGTGGATACAATTAGCTAAGACTCCAAATCCAGTCCTAGATCTAGGAGACTAGAAAGAAAGAAAAACTTGTAGTAACAGTAAATTCAATGACTAAAGAAAAAGCATTTGAGGCAGATGACATTTATATACAAGTAGAGGAGAAAGGGTGGGGGATGATACCTGGTTTAAATACCATGTCACATCCAGTAACTTGAAAAGTTTTGAATTTTTTCCATCTGTAGACTGGATGTGATAATAATATCACTTGCTTCCTGGGTGGGTCAAAAGTACTTTGTAGGGCTGAAGAGATGGCTCAGTGGCTAAAGGTGCTTGCTTATAAAATCTGTCAACCAAGGTTCAATTCCACATTATTCATGTAAATCCAGATGCACAAAGTGACACATACATCTGGAGGCTGTTTGTAGTGGGAAGAGGCCCTGGTATGCCCATGCAGACAGAGAGAGAGAGAGAGAGAGAGAGAGATTATCTCTCTATCTATAGAGAGAGAGATAATATATATATTAAAGTATTATATAAATGATGGATTTTGAAGAGCATAGTAGCTCACTGCCTCAAACACAGTAAGTATTTAGTGACAATAGCCACCATAGTTATCAACAGCATTCCCAACATCATTATCATCACCATCATCATCATCATTACTTAGGTGGGGTGCTAATGAAAAAGAATGAGAGTAAGTAGTTCACCAAAACTTTTCTCTGCTTTGGAAAGGACAGCATTACTAATTTTTGTTGGTAAGCAAGTATTTCTGTTCCTACTCACACTACAGAAATCTAGAAAGAAAACACAGTAAAAATATCTGAATAAACTAGAAAAAAATCACTTTTATTATTGTGACATCACAAAGAGATGAGTTAGCAGAGAAACCAGGCAGCCAAGAATTCATGGAAGAAGGCCTCAAAAGACAAGTGAGATTCATTGAAAACCTAATTTGTGAGAGGGTATAAGAAAAATGTCAGACCACAATAAAACTGAGTAGAAATGATAGACATTTGCATAAACTCCTAACTCATTATATTACAGTTTAAAAAGTTAAATGAATATTCTAAAACTCACAAGTAGGATCTGGCTAATGAAATAATAGTTCCTCAGATCAGAGAGATGGTTCAGCAGTTAAAATATTTGCCTGCAAAGCCTAAGACCTGGGTTCATTTCCCCAGCATACACATAAAACTAGATGCATAAAGTGGCACGTGCATCTGGAGTTCATTTGCAGTGGCTGGAGGCCCTAGTGCAGCCATATTTTCTTTCTCTCTCTTTTACTCTCCCTCTCTCTTGTTCTCTCTGTCTCACTATCAAATAAATAGGATATTTTGTAAAATAAAGAAAAGAAATAACAGTCCCCCAAAGATTCACATTCCAGCTTCCAAAGTCTGTGACAAACTGAATTATATGACAAAAAAGACTCTGTATATGTGACTAATATTGTAAAATTGAGGTATCAAGCTGAGATGATACAGATTCCCAAGTTGAGGGATTTAGACAGTAAGCTAGCCATGGTGCTAAGCATATGAGGTCCTAGCACTCAGAAGACTTTAGAACACTAAAGAGGGAGGAATTTGAGTTTGAATTCAACCTGGGTACATAGTATGACCCTGTGTCATAAGCAAAATATAAATAAAATAAGATTGAGCTCCCCCCACAAAAAAAGATTGAGCTTGACTGGCGTTTTCTTTTTAGTTTACTTAACAAGATGCTGCCTCCAAGTAATTTACTTCATCAGCCAATACACAAATAGACTAAAAGGCTGAATATGAAAGAAAGAATCCCATATTAAATGAAAAATGAAAGAAAATAGGAAATATGACATGTGTATCAGAGAAAATAGCCATTAAGTTAAAGAAATATATTTAAGAAAACAGACAAAGAAAATGACTGTATAATGTAAAGGATTCATTTAACAGTAGATTGTAACACATTTAAGTATATATGTGCCCAATGACAAAGTACCCAGTTGTATGTTTATTATTAGATATGAACAGTGGTATATATGCAAACAGAACAATAATTGGAGATTTCACTATAGTTTTACCAAAATACAGACCATCTAGAATAAAAAAATAAGAAACAAGGAAACATCAGAGTTAAATTATGTTGCTGACTAAGTAAAATTAACCGAAAAGTGCTGACCATTAGTCAGGCAGCTGCAGAATGCATAGTATTCTCATCAGCCCACAGAACATCTCCCTGGACAGACATGTGATGCCACTAAAAAAGTCAAATTAACATAAAAGAGTAAAAATTTCTTCCATGTCTTCTCTGCAGAGAATGGAATAAAACCAGAAAATAACAGCAGACCTTTACAAAGTATATAAATACATGGAGACTAAACTTGCTCATAAATGAGCAGTGGGTCACTGAAGAAATAAAGGGAATTTTTAAATATTCATGATATAAATTGAAATGGATATACAACACACAAGGATCCAAGAATATCATAAGATAAGTACTCAGGGGAATTTTATAGCAATACGTGCTTGTATACAATGATGAAAATTTAAAACCATGTAATAATGCAACAACTCAATGAGCTATAAAGCAAGAAAAACTCAAAATTATTAGAAGAAAATATATAATGAATATTATAGTATAAGTACATGAAACACACACTGAAATACACATACTATCAATACAATGAAATTCAGGGTTATTTTTAAAGATAACCAAAATTGACAAACATTACACTAGACTAAGCAAGAAAAAAAAAGAAATACTAAAAAAGGATACATTGAAACTCATAGCTCAGAAATAAAAAAGATCATTAGGAACTATTTCAAACAATTTTATGTCAAAACATTGGGAATCTAGAAAAAAAGGTAAAAATTTAGCCACATAAAATCTACCTAAATTTAAGCAAGCAAACCTAGAAAACTAGTATATACTAATGGTGAAAGATGAGCTTGAATCATTAACAAACAGTTTACCAACAAAGAAAAGTCCAATGATGAATGCCTTTAGTGCTAACTTCTACCAAACTGTAAAGGGGAAAAATGAATAGCAAAACATTTTAAACTATTCAAAAAGGAAATGAAAGGAAAAAAAAAAAAAACCTAACTCATTCTAGGATGGCAGAATTCTGCAAACACCAAAGGAACAAGGAAAAAGTCATTGTCCAATGTCCCAGGTGGGCATAAATGCAAAACATTTTCAACAGGATATCAGCAAACCAAATCTACTAGCACATACAACTGATAACATATCATGCTTAAATTAGATTTATCTCAGGGTACAAGCAGGGCTCAATATCCACAAATCAATGGATACAATTCATTATAAGAACAGAAGGACAAAACCACATGGCCATCATGACAGCTAAAAAGCATTCAATAAAATTTAACACCCCCTTTTGATGAGCAAAATAAACCCTAAACAACTTAGGTATTAATTAAATGGTTGTACTGCAACTTAATATAGGTTACAGATGGCAAATCAAAAACCAATATTAAAATAAAGCAAGGATAAATATACCTAATATTTTATTTTTTATTTATTTATTAGAGAGAGAGAAAGAATGGGCACTCCAAGGCCTCTAGCAACTGCAGACAAATTCCATATGCATGAACCACCTTGTGCATCTGGCTAATGTGGGTTCTGAGAAATCAAACTTGGGTTCTTAGGCATCACAGGCAAGCTCCTTAATTACTAGGCTGTCTCTCCAGCCTGCAAGGATAAATAAATTTAATTAATGAAATTAATAATGAAAAAAAATTAATTTATGTTTATGAGTTGGAAGAATTAATATATTTTAAATGTCAATCAGCTTTCAACTATGGTGCCAAAAGTATACTTTTGAAGAAAGTGTGATGCACCAGAAAAAGCAGCTATCCATACAGAGGACAACATTAGAACGCTATCTCTTGCCGTATGCAAAAATCTACTCAATTGTTCGAAGACTTTCATGTAAGACATCAAACTGAAAATACCAGAATACAACGTAGGGAAAACACTGGTGATATCAACATAGGCAATGGTATTATTTGTTTATGGCTCCAAAATCACAGGCCACAGAAGCAAAGTTAGACAAACTACAATCCCTTCCAACATCCGAAGAAAAAAACAGGGTAAAGATACAGCCACAGGACGGGAGGAAATATTTTCCAACTGTCCATCTGACAAGGTTTAATATCCAGATAAATAAAACCTATAAAATTCCAGCTGCCAGTACCGCCTCACAAATATAGTTTAACATGGACAAAGGATATGAATAGACATTTCTCATTAGAAGATATTCAAATAGCCTAGAAGCATATGAAAAATTGATTGATGTCATTAACAATTAGGAAGATGTAAATCAAAATGTCATTTCATCTTACTTTATAAGTGACTATTTTAAGGATTTTATCTCTTTATGCTTGCGTGTGTGTGCATAGGTGTGGGTGCATGTGTGCTATGCAGTGCATGTGGTCAGCGGACAACTTTCAAGTCCATCCTTGCCATCCCACCCCATTTGAGACAGAGTTTCTTTGGGTTTCACTCTGCTGTTGTTCATTTGGCCGTAACTCCTTCCCGAAGCTTCCAAGAAATTGCCCTGTCTTTGCCTCACATCTCATCCCCAGCATGCTGGGATCACAGGAGTCTGCCATGGCTTCTGGTTTTCTGCATGGGGCTGAGGATTGAATTCAGGTATTCAGGCTTGAGCAGCAAGCACTTTATCCATGGTGTCTTCTCCTCAGCCCCAAGAGTGATTTTTTATTTTATTTTATCTTTTTATTAAAAGCAAAAAGTGGCTGCGGATGTTCGCCAATACATTCAGGGGTTTATTAAATCTTGTCATTTTGATCTCCAGCCCCCTGGCTGGAGGAGGTGTCACTGTGGGTGGATCCTGGTCTCCAGCCTAGGTGTAGGGTGGATGTGGAATTCCAGCCCAAAGATCCACAAAGTGTGGGAGCTACACCTGGAGTTCTTGGAGTGTGCTTGCTTGTATTTGGAGGTGGCTTTTCTCTCAGCTTGGATCTGTGGAAGGGGGCAAACTTCTTGTGCCATTATGGGATTTCCCCTGGATCTGTAAGCTTCAAATTAAATGTGCCTGGTTTGGAAGTTCATCCCAGCAACCTGAAGCTGTCTGCTACACCGACCCTCCCCAGGGTCCGCTCCCATGTTCTTCCCCACCATCCCAGTCACTGGATGCACGTGAAGCTCACCACTGACGGCGAGTCTTCTGCGCACCGGCACTCTCCCCAGCCTCCTACCATGAGTCCTTCCTGAGGAACCAGTTGCACTATGCCATGACAGGTGTGTCTGGCAGTCCCAGAGACCCTCCCTCACTGAGGCCCCAGGCGTGGATAGTCTCCAGCTGGGCACAACGCACCACTGCTGGCTGTGAGTGAACACAGACCATCTACTCCATTACTCCATGCCCCCTCCTATGCCCAGCACACTGCAGCACCTTGTGGGACTGCATGCCCTTCCCCATACCCAAACCCCTCCTCTGCTGCCTAAGTGCCGCTATACCTAGGAGTCTAGCTCCCCCCCCCAATCCCCTGTATGCTTCCCCTATACATATGGCTGTCTTGTGTGAGTCCTGCATCCTTGACTAGACGATGATCTCCAGATTTGGAATGTCAACACAAAGCAAGTAATGCAAAAGCTAAACAGTATTTTCCCGCCAAGAATGCCCAGTCCAAAATAGAGACTTCCCATAAGAGACACTTAGAGGAAATTCCAGACGAAGAATTCAAAAGCACAGTTATGCTAAATATATGCAATGAAATTAAAGTAAACATGAATAAATGACTGAATGAAATCTGAAGAGCACACACAAAAAAATAACTAAAACCAACTGAAAGAACTCAGTGTACACCTGAATGGACTTACAGGACATGGACAGATACCTGGCTGAACTCCAGAAACACACACACGCTAAATGAAGTTAAGAAGTCCAACCTGAGCCGGACGTGGTGGCGCACGCCTTTAATCCCAGCACTCGGGAGGCAGAGGTAGGAGGATTTCTGTGAGTTCGAGGCCACCCTGAGACTCTATAGTGAATTCCAGGTCAGCCTGGGCTAGAGTGAGACCCTACCTCAAAAAACCAAACCAAAAAAAAAGAAGTCCAACCTAAGCCTTGTGTGGTGGCGCACACCTTTAATCCCAGCACTCCAGACGCAGAGGTAGGAGGATCACTGTGACTTCAAGGCCACCTTGAGAATACATAGTGAATTCCAGGTCAGCAGGAGCTCAAGGGAGACTCTACGTCGGAAAAACAAAACAAAACAAAAAAAAGTCCAACCAAGATATTAAAATGAAACTCAATAAATAGATATAAGTGATGAAGAAAGACCAAACTAAAATGAAAAATAAAAGTAATAAGTCAAGCAAAAAATCCCCATGGAAAGATTCACCAAGAGAAAAGACTGTGTGGGGGGCTTGAGATTAAAATGGAAGAAAAAGAGCAAGTAGCCAAATCAGTGACAAGTTGAAAAACACATATGAGTAGACATAGATATAGGCATTTGGTATATAATGAAAAGATTAAATCTACAAACATATGGAAAGAAGAACCTCGGGGCAAAAGAATAGAAAATATTTTAAATAAAATTATAAAGGAAAACTTCCAAAGTCTAGAGATTTCCATCCAGATAGAAGAGGCATATAGAACACCAAATAGACAGGATCAGAAAAAAAAAAATCCATGTCATATGACACTCAAAACATTAAATATGAGGGACAGAGAAAGGGTATTGGGGCTGGAGAGATGGCTTTGCGATAAAGCTTAGGGACCCAGGTTCAATTTTCCATTACCCATGTAGGCCAGATGCACAAGGTGGCACATGTGTTTGGAGTTCATTTGCAGGTGGTGTATGCATCTGGAGTTTGTTTTCGGTGGCTAGAAGCCCTGACACACCCATTCTCTCCCTCTCTCCCTCCCTTCCTCTCTCTCTTTCTCTCTCTCTCACTCTCAATCTGCCTCCCCCTCCAAATAAATAAACAAATAAAATACTAAAAATAAGTTATTTTCTGGTAATAGCTCATAAAAGTTGCATTCCTTGGGTGATATAATACTTAGATTAGATCTTGGGAATTCCAGCGCTAAGTAGTATTTTAGAACTAGTTTCACCTCTAAGGATATAGTCAAGGAAGATGAGGCCATGAGGGCTAAGAAGACTTATTTAGAGCATCCTAGAGCTGGATCCACCATTGTCGTGTGGTAGTTAGCCACATTGTGGAAGTATTTGCTAAATAAGAGAAATATTTTCCCCTTGGAATATATGTCAACAACTTTTCTTTTAAGGAGAAAAAAAAAACCCATCTTTAATTAGTGCTCATTTTCCAGGCTGGGAATCTGTACTTTAATCTGCTAAGCACTAGAGAATAATAAAGAAAATCAATATCCTTTGTGGTCGTTGTTGGAAAATGAACGAGACAGATACATTGCAGAATAATGAGAGAGGAAAGGAATAGGGTTCATGAAAATGCAGGTCCCCAATATTCGGTCATTTGTACCCCACCCCCACTACAAGAGGCCACTCCCTGTCCAAGCCTGGCACACTGGGAGCCCTGTAACCTTTGGCTAGGAAACTCCTTATATGGCATCAGCCAGCAGCCTTTCACACAGCCCATCCCCCTGCGACCCTCTTCCCGCCACTATGTAGATCACCTGACTCTCTCCCTATGTGCTGCAAGGAAAATCCCTAGGAATCGCCTAGCAACCTTTGAACCCACCAATCCCCTTAGGAACCTCTTCCCACTCTCAGCTGCTTATAAACCCACCTCCCTATTGAATAAACAAGAACTACTCTCTGAAGTCGTCTCGGGGTTGTACATCCCGTCCCACTATGGCATCTCAAGACCCTGCTCTCCACGGTTGCCTGGATGCTTCGGGAAATCACAGGTCCTGAGGATCCAGGGACCCACAGGAGATATTTGTAGTGAGATTGCTGAGAGTGAGATTTCAGGATTTCAATGGTCCTCTGTTCCAATGGCCAGACCTGTCACTCTACAGTCATACAGCATCAGTAGCGTGTTCAGTGAAGATAACAACCGCATCTTCCTGTGGGTTTGTTGTGTAAACTCCTGAGAGGGCACATGAAAAAAAAGAAACGCTCAGCATGGTGCCTGGCAGAGAACAGAATTGTGTGGGTTTGTGTACCTCCACTCTTCTACCACACGCTGCATTAGCTGGCTTGTCTTTCTTGCCTTCTATATGAACATCATGTCGTCACTGCCACATTTATCACCCTATTATCACCTAGGCAGCATCTTCTGAACATCTACCACATGTACAAAATTTGTCAGAGATTTGGGGAAATGCCAAACGTAGGTTACTCTGCTGGTTAACCAAAAAAAAAAAAAAAAAAAAAGAAAGGTTTTATATTAGATAATCTGAAGCAGGTATAAATTGGACATTTGTTTCCTTCTTAGCGAATAAGGAAACTTTTCACTAAAGGGTTTACCTTCTGCTTCACACTGAGTCACATCTCACCAGGTTTCCTTCCTGGAGAAGAATACAGAAAAAGAGACAAATACCCTTTCTATAGCAAACAGAATGTGTTAGTTAGCATCATGAGAGGATGAGGGACATAAATACAGAGTGAGACTTCTGAAGCTGTGATGTCAGCACTGGGGAAACAATATGAACAAATACAAAATTAACTTAGGTCTTGTTAAATGGTTCGTACAAATCTCAAGTCATTCAAATCGCTTTCATGTTTACAGGTCACTAAGGGCTTGTCCCAGTCAGGTGAATCATTCAAATTCTTGGGCTAATGCAAGAAGAAATATATCAGTTTTTACTAAACAACATGCCTGATTTTCAAGGGCTTCTATTATTGTCACACTATGCGGCTACCGAAAATTGGTGCAATTTGGCTCGACTGAGCTGGACCAAAATCCCTGCGGTTGTCTGCCCCTGAGAACTCTTCAGATAATACTTATGAGCTTCTCCATCCCCCATAGCACTGGAATGAATTTCTGCCCATACTGATTTCTCTCACTAGAATAGATTTCCCTTTCCTCATGGTGAATACTCCATTGATGGCCTGTTATCTTATAGCAAAACACTTTGCAGAGTCATCCTTTTTTGTTGTTGACAAAGGGTCTCATATATCTCAGCTGATTTTAAACTCACTTAATAACCAGCTGCTTAGTAACTACTGAGGATAACTGAGCTGTGGCTCCCCCTGCCTCCACCTCCCCAGGGCAGGAATTGCAAGCATGAGCCATCACTCCTGGCTTAATGCAGTTTTGGTGGCTAACGCCAGGGCTTTGTGCATGATACACAAGGACTCCACCAACTGAGATACACCTTACACATCTGCAGCCCCTGTGGAAACATTTTGAGTGAGTTCTCTGAAAGGAAAGAAGTTAGTTTCTATCTTTTTTCCACCACAGAACCCAGCTAGAAGCCTTGGAAATCGGCCAGCTTCAGCTAGATCCGCGCAGATGCTATTGAGATGGTGTTACAGTTTCCACAAGCAGGTGGAATGCTGTCCAACCCCTTCACCAAAAAAGGAGGTAGGCAGACTCCAGATAATGTATCTACTCTAACACTTTCCATCTTCAAAGGAGACAGTTTAAAGTGTTAGCTCTTCTTTTAAACTGAATAAACACTTTATAATTAAGACCACAGAGAATACCACAAATCTTAGCAATGGTATTCTTTGACTAAGTAAAAGCTAATTCTGAGTTTTGAACTGAGAAATAACTGTGTGGAATTTTCTCAAACCTGAGCCTTGAAGTCTAAAATATGTTCTTAGAAGTTAGACCTCAAACAGTGATCAGCTACACTCTTTGAGGAAGTAACTTCATACATTGGCCAATATCAAAATGACAGTCCCACCGCCATTGGGCAACTGTTAATCTGAACCTAATTCAAATGAAGTTAATATTCTATCACACCAACTTGACACACACTCTGTGCCAGGCAAACACGGTAACTGTACCAGCCTGTGGGCCTACTACAGCCTGAGTCACATAATTCCAGTTCATTTATACTTAGAACTATGTATCCAATATATACATATATATATATATATATATATATATATATATATATATATATATATATATAGAGAGAGAGAGAGAGAGAGAGACAGAGAGAGAGAGAGAGAGAGCTCTAGTTCTCTCAATACATAGTAACATCAATTTTTGGATGTGACAGAAGTAAATCACTTTCTATGATGAAGCTTTGTAATATGTTATGTAAATCTCCAACATGAGCGTGTCTTACACAAGGTTTTCTATACGTACTAATCAAGAAGTTATTTTCTGGAGCTGGAGAGATAGTAATGTTAGTAAAGTATTTCTTTGCAAGTATAAGGACCTGAGTCCAATTCTCAGAATCCATATTTTAAAAAAATCCATGCAGGCATGGTGAAGTGTACCTGTCAACCAGAGCTGGGGTGGCTGAAACAGGAATATTTCTGGGGCTCACAGCCAACCCTAATTGGTGAACTCCATGCCATTGAGAGACCCTGTCTTAAAGAAGGTGGGTAGAGTTCATGGGGATGGCAACCACAGTTGTTCTCTGGCTTCCAAATGCACACATGAGAATGCACACACCCATATGCACGTGCACACACACGAGGAGCACACATACGTATACAAATACACATGCATAAACATATAAACACCATTTTCTTTGAAGCCAAGTTCAGTGCTGGCAGGGGTCTGAAGAAGTTTCTCCCTAGAAACTATTGTGCTTTTTGTGTCATTCTCCTCAGCTGTCATAGTTCAGGACAGAAGGAATGACACTAGTATAGACTACGAGCTTGGCCCTGGTGCCAGTGAAAGAGAAAGTGCAGCAATATGTTAATGCTCATTAGCACCTTGGCCTCATGATGCAGTTACTTCCAGGCTTTGATTAATGGAAGCATTATTAGAAACAGCAGCACAAGGCTCTCTTGCACACGGGCAGCACATTCCTTTGAGAGGTGATGCGTTTATCTTTCTTCCTTTGTTTGCTTTTCTTCTCGCTTTTTTTTTAAGGTTTTAAATTTTTTTATACTTCTTAAAATTATATATATACTATTTTTTAAATTAGTTTTGTACTCAGCAAATACAGTCAATTTGGTACCATTGTTAGGCTCATCCATGTCCTAACCCCTCCCCCCGGCCCCTCCTTGTTGAGGTATATGGGTCATGCATTGCGGAGTTAGCCCACAGTTATGGGTAGGATAAAAGTCTCTGCATATCATGACCCAACATGTGGCTCTGAGATTCTTTCCACCCACTCATTGGCAAAATTTTCCTGAGCCATGTTGGGTTCATTTTTGGTCTGCTTCAGTGATGAGGTGTTGGGGGCCTCTGGGACTCTGGATATCTGATTTGGTAGGAGTTGATTTTTTTCTGTGTTGAACTCCTTCACCCTTGTGCTGGTACCCAGTTCACCAAGAAAAGAGCACCCTTGCTTGTTTCGCCAATTGTACTTAGTTTCAGCCAGGTCCCTTTTGAGGTATGATGGGGTGGCTCTCTCCATAGGATCTATGTCTATCTGAAAAAGAGAAGCCGATTCTCCAATGGAGAGTAAGTTAGCACCAGAAAAATGAGATAACCCTTACTTTTTTATAGAGAATTTAATAGGTGTAGGCCCTCTTGTAGCCCACGATTGGTGGTAGCTTGATAATCGAGAGCAGGCTTATGTTTGCATATGGTTCTGACTTGTTTCCCAGATCCAGCTATTGGTCCCGTACCACTGAGGGGATCAGTTAGCCAAATTAAGAGCAGTTGGTTTCCCACCATGGCTGTGTGCCACTATTGCACTTGTGCAAGCATCACAACAGGTTATTTGCTGCTAAGTAGGTTAGACCATGAGTTGCTTGGACAGATATTGGTCATTTTCCCCCAGTCGCCCATGTAGCACCTTCTGGCACTAGATGCGCTGACTATCTGCGGACTGACTCTCTTCCAGATTCCAGCCATGCCATTCCATTTTATGTGTCAACCACATAAGGTGTCTTCAGCAGTAGGGTCTTGTCACTAACCTTTGGTGAGTCATCAGGTACTCTGACAGAAATCTGTCTTTCTTTTAGGAAACCTTGTAGGTCTCTCTGATCAAAAGCTCATTGTGGATGATAGCCACATGCTGGTACTGGGAGTTACAGGTCAGTGCCCACTAAGTAAAGGAAGAAAAAGATAACTAATATAAAAGAGTTAGAAGAAGAGAGAGAGAAGCTGTATAAACAGCTGTCTAGATCTGTTTCCAGAACGTGAAGTCATTTGGAGGAATTTGACCACTAGAAAAAAAAAATCTTTTAGTAGAAAGGAGTCTACAACAAAAAGTATATATGACTCATAGATATACAGATCATGGTGGTGGTTATGGTATTGACGATGAAGAAAGATAGCTGGATAGATAGATATACAGACATATGTATGTCTACACACACAAACTCTCTCTCTCTGTATCTCTGTCTCTCTGTCTCTCTCTCTCTCTCTTCTAATGTACTGCCTTCGTTATAAGGCCAAATTTGAATAAAGCAAACCAGTTCAAGTATATTTTTAAATATTTTATTAATTTAAGAGAAAGAGAGAGAGAATGAGTGGGCATGTAGAGCATCCACTGCAAATGAACTACAGACACATGCACCACCTTGTGCATCTGGCTTACGGGAGTCCTAGGGAATCAAACCTGAGTTCTTTGGCTTTGCAGGCAAATGCCTTAAATACTAAGCCAACTCTTCAGCCCTCAAATCTAGTTTTTTAGAGTATAACTTACACCACTTGGGAAGTAAGAATGAAATGTACATTAATTGTTATTAAGGAAGTTGCCTATGAAAATACAAAATAACAAGCAAATTAAAGTGAAGGACAATGGCTAGAGAGATGGCTCTGTGATTAAAGGAGCTTACTTGCAAAGCCTGATGGCCTGAGTTCAGTTCCCCAGGACCAAACATAAAGCCAGGTGCACAAAGTGATGCATGTGTCTGTAGTTCATTTGCAGTGGCAGGAGGCCAGCCATTCATTCTCTCTCTCTCTCCTTCTCCCTTCTTTCACAAATAATAAATAATTATATTTTAGAATGAAAGCCAATGTAGGGATCACCTATCTCTGACTTTGAAACTAAGACTTCTTGTGAGAAAATGAGACTTTGTGAGTACTGGACTGTGGAGAAGCAGATGTTGTAGGTGAGATCAGAGAACCGAAGAGCTGGGAGAAAACTTAGAAATAACCAAGACCAATCTGTTTATGAAAAAAAAAAAAACTTCAAAGCCTTACTTGGCAAGATTAAGGGGACTGCCAGGATCCCTGCATGCATGGTTAACAAGAGCCTGAAGGTAGGGAATCTGTTCTCCTAGTGTAGGAAGCATCACTGTCGTGCCCCAGGCAAGTACCTGAAAGCATTTGGGGTCCCACCACACTCCTTGAATTGGTTCCACCTCATTTGTTCTCATCTTGGTAAATGTTAACCCCACCCATATAGAGGAAAATATCCTCAACCCAATACCCACGCTTTTTAACTAGTATTATGGAGAACTTTAAAATATGAACATATTGTAAGTCAGTTTTATTGCTGTTGGTTTATCCTTTTATGTCCCTTCTCCTCTGACCCCTGAGTGACCCTCCTCAGAGAGGAAGTCCATGGTCACTGTGATGTCCTGAGTGACTAGTCAGTTCCTACTAGGAGGACAATGACTCATGGGACACTTTCCCACTCTGTGTCTTGGATATTCTTTCTGCCCCTTCTTCCACAGCGTTCCCCGAACCTTGTGGTTTTGATCTCTCGATATTTACTGCAGTCCAACTTCAATTCCTCTTGACTCAGCTTTCAAAATTTACTCTTTAAAATACTGTTATCACTGCTGATACTACCAAACTATACATCTTATTTTTGCGGGGGAGGGGCTCTTTCCAGTTTGTCTCCCAGCTTCCATGGTCCATCCTCACAAACCATACCAGCACAAAATCAGAACGATGTCCTTAAAACAGACAGAAAACTTTGAAAACTCTCCAGATTAAAAACAAAAATGAACTTAGGGCTGAGGAGAAGGCATAGTTTATAAAGTGATTGCTGCACTAGCATGAGGCCCCGAGTTCAGATCCCCAGAACCCACATAAAAGCCAGACCCAGGGGCACATGCCTGTGATCCCAGCACTAGAAAGAAGGAGACAGAAAGATCTTCAGGGCTGGCTGGCTTGCGAGTCTAGCCAAATGAGTGAGCTCCAGATTCAATGAGAGATTGCCTCAAAATAAGGTGAGGACTAACAGTGAGAGAAAGACAGAGAGAGAGAGAGAGAGAGAGACCCAATGTAACCTCTTGCCACCAGAAGCAGGCATAACGTGCATGCAAACCTGTACACCATATACATACCCAAACACATATACATACATACACTCCCACACACAAAAGTTTTAATTCATTTGTTAATTTTCATGGAGACACTAGTTCCGTGAGCATGATTTCACACCACTAAAAGTACAACTTGAGGGAAATAAACAAACACAGTTCTCATAAGCTGGGTTGAATCAGAATTAGCACAGCACATCTGTGTTCAGAGGTCTCTGGCTATAAGTCACAAGAAATTGGACCCAGATATGAGATAAAAAGAGAATGTTTTCTTTTATTGTTTTGTTTTGAGACAGTCTCATTATGGAGCCCTGACTGGCCTTGAACTTATGATTCTCCAGCTTCAGTTTAAAGAGTGCTGGGATTACAGGAGGGCATCACCATGTAGGGCTTGAGAAACAGTATGTTAGGCACCATTCAGGAGGTTGGTGAGATTGCCCAGTGGGAACATAGAATGGTCTCTTCCCAGTTGTCTCTAGGGTGAGGAGATGGAAGAATGCTGAGGAGCCACTTAAGCATGAGGGCTCTCTGTGTGGAGATCACCAAGTTCAACTCCCAAGGCCCCATGTGAAAAGCTGGGTGTGGTCATGCACATCTGCATCTCAACTCCATAGGGGCAGAGACCTGAGAATCACATAGTTCACTGACAAGTAGCCACCCTCTGTTGAGCAAGAGATCTCAACTCAAGGAAAGAAATATATGGATGGGTGATAAGAAGACACTCAACATCCTTCTCTCACCTCTGCACACATATGTTCATAGGCCACACACATACTCTACACATACACACACACAAAAAAAAAATCTGGACCACTGCATGTGATTAAATAAGAAGGAAAACAAAAGAAGATTGAAGAGAAAACAGAAATATTAAAGTAGTCTTCTCAGAAAAGGAAGAATTAGGATGACCAAGAAAATGTGCTAGAATGGATCCAGTGTTGGGAAGGAATGTCTCAAGGTTTCCAGTCATATTTCTGGATGCTGCCTTGGTTGTCTGTCAGAGTCAAAACTGTTGGTGCCCAATGATCAGCTGCCTGTCTTGGCTTACATCTTAGCACCTGAGACACATCTCGCTGAATCTCCTCTATTTAACTATAGTCTTTCCTCTGGCTTGATGTCATCACTCTAATCATGAAGATGAGTGTTCCCTAGGAGCCTAAAGTGAAGGGGATTAAGCTCACTCACCCAAGATTATAAAGGGAAATGGTGATTTTTGTGCCATGGGAAATCATAGTGTATGCTACCATATGAATGATAAACACAAGCTTTTCCAGCAAAACTGCCAGTTTCCACCACGGTGCAACATCAGCACTTTCAGTTTCTAAAAACTTTTCAATGGAGAAGCAAACCTCACTGACACCCTCTTAGAATCCTTTCATTCTAACATTCTTTAATTCTCTAGCTTTGAAACTACGAAACTGAGCATGTTTGTCTTGGGAAAGGAACAATTCTGCAGTCATACTATTGTGGATTTTCCTCAGTCCTCTGTATTACTCAGTAGCTATACCTACTCGGTAATTTTCAACCTGCTTCTGGTGTGCGCACTTTCTGCAGCCCTGTCATATATTTGCTACACAAGCACGACTTTTTTTTTTCAGGATTTTATTTTATACCTGTTGTCCTCTTGAAGAGTTTCTTGTGTTTAAAAAAAATTAGATTCATTTTAACATACTCTATACCATCACGCTTTCAAAATACAACTCGGTTTGTATCTAATGCTAGCTGTATGTTAAACAAAAAGAAGTTCCTTCAGAACAGTTTTATGTGAATTGTATTCCTCATATCTGTGCAATCACACAGGTTCATAGTGTGATATTATAAAATCATCCTAAGTCATGATACTTCCCTGAAACCATACATGCTGGAACCTGTACATCAGATATTAAGTCAAGTTAAGAAGAGTCATAAGTGGTATATAATGTAGCAAAACAAATTAACAAACAATAATAAAAATATAACGCATCACTGACCTACTAAGATAGAATACGTCAGGTAATGGCAAAAGACATTTGATTTAACATTTCATAACTAAGTGAATATAATCTGAGAGTGAAATACTCATATCTGATGACCTTCTCACACTGCTTGGATTTGGAAAGCAGCGTTGTCCTTGTTTCTTACTGCTGACCCCTAGGAGTGTAGAGAAGACATATTTACTTATTCCTTGAAACAAGGCAGCTCCAGGCTGGCCAGCTACACTGAAGGACACAGGGGAGAGAGGAGGCTCCTCAACTCAAGCATCTGTCAGGAACTGGCTTTGAACTTGACCTCAAGAACCAGAGTAGATAGATTAGAAGCATTTTTAGTCCCAAAGAGACACTGCTCAAGTTTGGCATCAAAAACCTGTCTCTTCTCTATTTTCCTCTTAAACAACACAAGAGAGCTAATCAGGCTCCTTGGAGAGGCCTGTGTGAGGAGGCTGCTCTTCCCCTCACAGATACTTCTTCACTCTGTGGTCCTCCCACAGAATGTGAAAGTCACTTTCACCTTGTGGACTTTAGAAGGAAAAATTGGACTTAGTGTTTTTCATACTGAATAAACCAAGATGTCTTCCCTCTTTATAAGTAAAACTTCAAGCCTCTCTTTGATATGATATATGATGTGTTGTGATATGATAAGAAAAAAATTTCATTGGTGATTTGTAAAGTTGTGGGTTTCAGCCTTGAAACATAAAATTTAAGTATGGTGCCTTGGGGTAGACAAATGAGGAAATATTTTCTGGCCAATTAAAACTTAAGTATTTAGGGCTTCGGCGATGGCTCAGTGGCTAAAGGCACTGGCTTGTAAAGCGTTGTCTGGAGTTCTGTTCAACAGCAAGAGGCCCCAGCGTGGCCTCTCTCTCCCCTTAGAAATAAATAAATAACTTATAAAAATCAAGTATTTACAAATTATTAAGAGAGAGAGACTGCCAGACCATGTGCTTATAAACAATTGCTAATCAACCAACCTGTCTTTGTTTTCAGGAATCTATAATTAAGAAAAGTTCCTCTGATCCATTGTTGATAATGAATTATTAATGTGACTGATAAACCAAGAGACTTCCTTCAGTTCTTCTTGTTCACACACCATGGGCATGATAACTAATTTTACATGTCAATTTGAGAGATGATAGGGTAACCAGATGCTTGATTAAGTGAGCCTGTGGTGATGGTTCCTGAGGACCTTGACATTTGAATTGGTAGATGGGAGTGGAGCACACACACATGAAGGTCACTAGAACAAAAGGGGCCTGAGATTTTCCCCCGTCTGTCAGGTGGTCTTTGAACTGCGACACTGTTCCACTCCTGCCTTTGGATTCAGACTTAGGCTGAAACTTAACATTATCAGATGTAGTCCTCAAGCCTTTGGCCTAAGACAGGAAGTATATGCACCCTGGTGATTCTCAACTTCTGTAACTCCATAAGACAATTCTTTATGTATCTCCTATGGGTTCCACTTCTGCTCAGGGTGCAGACTAATTCAGTGAGCATCACTGTTGCAGTGAGTGTGCCTCGTGACACTTCATTTGGAGTTGATTACTTATGGAATTATTGTATACCTACTGCCGGCTGGACTGTGAGGACTATTCCCATGGATAAGACATCTGTGTCCTTTGGAGCAGCAAGAGTTAATCCCAACACTGTTAAGTGACAGGATGGTAGTCTATCATCATAAGAGAAGAGCATCTCATCTATGTGATCAAAGGACAAGAGCTGGGAAAAGTCTCTGGAGAAGAGAAAGTACTTGAGGTAGAAATCTTCCACCAGCTAGTGCTGTGACAGTTGAAAATGTAACTTCTTATTTCTCTGTGCCTTGGTTTCAACACCCACAAAATGAAAATGATTATAACCAAACCTACTATACTTCATGGCCATCTGAATTGTAGGAGTTACTTCACATAAAGTACTCTAACTACTGTCCAGCAGGCACAATGTAAAAAAGTAAAAGTGAGAAGCATTTTACTCTATTAACATAGAAACCCAGATTCCATGTCAAATACTTTCTGACCCATAGAAATAAAGCTTCTTTCCATCTGATATTCTTTAAAGAATGAAAGCCTCTATAAAATGTCATAATATCTTACTATGAGATTATACAAAAGTTGCAAGAAGTTGTAGGGCTCATAAATTATTGAGAAAAGATCTTATTATATCCACTGTGATTGTATTGGTGAGTGCATTCTCTCAAGTTTTGGTTATGAACAAAACCTTAGCACGTTGATTCCCTTCCATAGATGTGTGGGGCATGGTTCATGATGTCTGACTTTATCTCAGTCTCCTCATGTACATGTAAATGAAAATTTATGTGTACTGTGAATGAGGACTAGAGACTTTGTATAAATACTTCTAATAGTTCCACAAAACTTGTCAATATAAGTATATATATATATATATATATATATATATATATATATAGAGAGAGAGAGAGAGAGAGAGAGAGAGAGAGAGAGAAAGGCAGGGAGGGAGAGAGAGAGAGAGAGATCATTCACTGTTCTGAGTGTTAGTACCACATTATTTAACAGAAGAAGGCTGATACTGGCTTGTGTGCCACTCAAAGACTAGTGAGATAGGTATGGGCTACTATGATACACTGTGTCTGAGTGAGACAACCTGAACTCTTGATTATGACCTGGATGGAAAGGTCATATTTGTTAATAAATCAGAAAATATCTAATTCCACACCATCATTTAGACACAGACAGTGGCTAGGGAAATGATTTTGTTGCGCTTAATGAAAAAATACCCATCTGTTAAAATTGGGATATTATATTGGGACCCCCTTTATAGGTATTTAAAAGTCTACTCTAATGAAAAGTCTCTCTTCTTTGCTCTTTAAGACAAACACATTAAAAGGATAGTTCTCTCTTTGCACTTTTCTTATCTGTTAGACTTGACCTGACCTCCTAGAAATGGACTGCTCTCCATTATTATCAATATGGTGCTTTTAACTTTATGTCTAGGTGACATGTTAGAAGTGAACATAAATAAGGATCCAAGCTATGATTATCTAGATAAGACCAATCATTCAGTGCTTATTAACCAGTGTTAATCATTAGAATATTCAAAGAACAAAGCAGATGACTAGAAAAAGACACCAAAAGATGATCATCTCTGAATTGGTGTCAATATTATTTCACTCAATGGTTAGGGTAGTTATGGTGCTTTTTTGTGGAAATAGACTGGAACATGTACACTATACTCGTTTAACTATTTTATTCATACACACATATCACAAATGGGAACAAGGCATCAATACTGATTTAACCAAAACCCTGCCAGGTGACATGGAAGATCAAATGACAGACAAGGTCTCTGATCTTAGGAATTTGTGATCCAGGGAGTAGACAAAAAATGAGGAAACCAAAACTCAAATAGTTATATATTTTGAGTCAAGGTCTAAAAGACTTATTTATAGACTTTTTCAAAGTTAATGAGATTTTAAAATGCCATAAACCATTCAAATTAAATTCAATCAAGCAGTAGAATAAACAAGTAATCATAAAGGAACACCACTTGAAATTATCCAATGAGAGGATTGAAAAGAAAATAAAAAGAAAGATGAAGATAGACTCTGATGTTTATGAGACAGCATCAAGTAAACCAGTATTTTACATTGTTAGCTTCCAAAGGAACAGTATGAAACAATAGCCAAATACCCCCAGCTCTCAGGAGGGAAATAGACCTGTAGACTTGAGAAGCACACAGCATCAAAGATGCATTTAACATAATGACATCTTCAGCAAAGGCATTATGATTAAATTAGCAGAAGCCAGAGACAAGAAAGTGTTTTGAATGCAGTTTGAGGAAAGTGGCTCATTACATGCAAGGGATACCCTACAAGACTATCAGTGAATTTCTGACTAGAAAAATTTAGAATGATATAATTAAACTACTAAGAGAACAGTTTACCATTGAGAATACTTTACCCCAAAAAGCTGTGATTTCAAAAGAAAAGGGAGATAATCTTTAATGCTGAGGAGAACAAGGGTATATCATTGCATCAAGAAGAAAGAACTGACTGTCTACCAGGAGATGGCTCACCTCCACCTCATCTGCCTGGGCCCAGAAGTCACTACAGGGGAAGCAGTGTCATGAATACTTCTCTCATGGCTAGCCTGAACACCAGTTCCAGGGAAATGGAGACAAATACTATAGTCACTGAAACCTCATAGAAACAGAGGTCCAGAGTCTACAGAGAAAGCAACACTAAATCAGATCTCTAACTGACCCACCAAGACTCGGGGAGTATTGTGGAAGAGGGGGTAGAAAGATTGTAAGAGCCTCAGACTGGGTAGGAATAGCCTGTGACACCATGTTTCCCCCATCCATGTAGAGACTGATGGAGGCCGGCCTCTTGGTCCCCAAAATGAATACCAATAACCCCACCGAAGAAGACCCTCAGCAGATTGGGGTGGGGGAGAGGGGAACTATTTGTGTAATCTTTTAATAAAAATATCAATAAACTTAAAAAAAAATAGAGCTAGAGAGATGGCTTGGCAGTTAAGGCACTTGACTGTGAAACCTAAGGACCCACATTACACTCTCCAGGTCCCATGTAAGCCACAGGCACAAAGTAATGCAAGTGTACAAGGTCACACATGCGCACAAGGTGGCACACTTGTCTGAAGTTTGGTTGCAGTGGCTGAAGGTCCTGGCATGCCAATTCATACACACACACTCTCTCTTGCTCTCACTAACATAAAAACAAGGCCAGTCTGTTAGGCTTGCCTCAAAAGAAAAATAAAATAAGATATATGATACGTAAAAAAATGAGCTAAATCCTAACCATTAGACCTGTCTTATAACAAATACTTAAGAAAGTCTTCAACTGGAATCAAAATACAGTAACAGCAACATGAAAGAAACAATGTAAAAATCCCAGCAATCAAGGTAAGCATATAATCAGATTCAGAACAATATGTTATATTGAGATTATGTCATGAAATCTACTCAAAACTAAAAGTTGAACAAAAATATTAAGAATAACCATAATTCCAAAATTTTGTTAATAGATTTATAATAGAAAGAGGTTAACTCTAACAAGAAACAAACTATGGGAAGATGGGAAAGCTGGTAAAACCATAGTATTTTGTATGCAATTGAATTCAAATTGATATTGAATTTAAATGGCAAAAAATGAAAACTGTATCCTGGTCTCATGGCAACCACAAAGGAAAAAAATCTGTTGTAGACACACAAAATAGAAAGAGGTTAATCCATAGCACTCAAAACGTCATCAACTTATGAAACAAGGTGGCAAGACAGAGAGGGGAACTGGAGAAATCACACAGGTAACAGAACACACAGATTTCCCAAAAAGAAAACCCAAGGTATGAAACAGTAGGAGCCTGGTACCATACCTGCCCACAGTCTCCAGTACCCATAGAAGCAGGTTCTGGGAACAGGCAGATGCTGGATCACCTCAAGATGGTGTCATTATGTGACTTTATGTAGGCCTGCAAATCTACAGGGAAATTCTGTGATGTGAACCCCTGAATGAGAAGGGATTTTTTTTTTTTTTTACTTTTGCCTTCAAAGCACAGACTACTAAAATGAAGTTCAGAATCAACTATAATCCCACAGCCTGTTGGCAGAAATTCTCTAAAGCATTTAAATTACGTGGAAAAAAAACAGTGAGTATATAGTTTTCCTTGGCAGCACTTTTTTTCAGTTTCTTGATGAAATACAAAATTTCCACAAAATGTAAGTGTTCAGTGTCTAGAAAGACAGATGATGTCTCTTTTATGAGTATAGAGAATATTCCAGGTCACTATCTAGCTATCCAAGGGCTGGGGAAATAAACACAGCTCCTTTGAAAATTCTCACTATTCCTCAAAGATAAGCCCAAGTTACCTTAAATCAATATTATTATGTCTCAATTTTCCAATATGGGGAATTTTCTTCCTTCAACCCAAATGGTTGTGTACAGGACTTAAGTGAGCAGTGAAATTCTGCTGGCTCAAGATATCATCTCCTGCCTATCTTCATTTTTATTTTTTTAAATATTTTGATTTATTTATTTGCAGAAGGCGAGAGAAAGGGAGAAACAGAGAATGGGCACACCAGGGCCTCTTGCCATTGGACCTGGCTTCAAGTGCATGTGCTGCTTTGTGCATCTGGCTTTATGTAAGTAATGGGGAACTGAAACTGAGCTGGCAGGCTTTGAAAACAAGCACCTTTAACCACTGTGCATTCTCCTCTGCCCTGTCTTTTTTTAAATTCCAGATACATATTTAATTTTTTTTCTAAATGATATAACTAAACCTGATATAATGGCATGCCCTTGCCATCTGAATATTTGGAATGTGGAGGCAAGAGAATTGCAAGTGCAAGGGTAGCCTGGGTTTTATAGATAGACCTTGTCCTGAACACCAAGTGCTGGGAGGTAACTCAGTGGTAGAGGATAGGTTTGATTACCAGCATTATAAAGAAAAGCAGGTGCGCTGGAGAGATAGTTCAGTGGTTAAGGTGCTTGCCTGCAAAGCAAAAATGACCCAGGTTTAATTCCCCAGTACCCAGGAAAAGCCAGATGCACAAAGTGGCACATGCATCTGGAGTTTGTCTTCAGTGGCAAGAGCCTCTGCCCTGTCTTAATTTCTTGATGCAGCTATGACAAATTCTCACAGAGTGGCTTAAAGTAACAAGTCTTTTTCTTATGGCCTAGAGGTCAAAGTCAAAAGTCCGTGACACTGAAGTGTAATTATAGACCTAATTTCCCCCAGACCTCCAAGGAGGCAGCCATTCCTCCTCTCTGCAGGTTCTTGGGTCCCCCAGATGTCTCATGATCCAGAGCTGTACCTCACATGCAGGACAGAAGCACCTCCACAATTACTTCTCACCCCACCAACTCAGGTCACCTTCTGTGGGACTCTGAAATTGTTACTCCCAGTACAACAATTACTTCCCAGACAAACCAGAATAATTTCCCACTTTAAAATTCTTAATCAGATTTAAAAAAAACTTTTGTCATTTGTGAATTAACATAATCACATGGACATTGACATAGTAAGAGTGTTCATTAATTCTAACCTAGAAGATATCCATATTGTCTATAAAGGTATTTGGCTTAATGAATGGGTCTGAGTGTACACACCTATTCATATGTATACATAAATAAGAATTTGATGGCTAAGGATCCAAATTCGTGACATTTTTGGCTCTCTTAATATAATATTTTCTTTATCATCAAGAATTTATAACTTGATTCACAACATGTTCTTTATTCAATTTTATTTTTAACACTATTGATTGATTGATTGATTGATTGATTGAAGAGAGAAAGAGGCAAATAAAGAGAAAGAGAGAATAGGCTTGCCAGGGCCTCTAGCCTCTGCAAATAAACTCCTGAAACTTGGCCACCTTGTGCATCTGGCTTATGTGGGTATTGGGGAATCCAAACTGGGTACTTTGGCTTTGCCGGCAAGTGTCTTAACTGCTAAGCCACCTCTCCAGCCTGTCAATTTTATTTTTAACTGACAAATGGAATATTGTTCAAAGATTTCAATTATATCAAAATTTTAACCATTTTACTATTTTAAATGTTCTTTTCAAATATATATATTGAATATATTTAAAAATATTAACTTTATAAGGCAGAGTAAAGTGATACAAATTATTCAACCAGTTAAACACTCAGAATATAGAACATTTTCATCACACTTAATAGTTACCTTTTGCCTCATTGTAGTGACTCTCCCTACAAAAGACAAAAGTACTTTTTGTTCAGTAGCCATAGTTTAGTTTTGCATGCTTCAATTTGTTTTCACTTAAACATAAGTTACTTGTAGTTAACATAAAATGCCTGGTTCTCTTACTCAACACAATGATTTTGAGATGTCTCCATATCATTCCATGACTCATTCTTTGTACTGCTGAACATTATTCCATTTTACAAATACAAACGATTTCAAGTTTAGCATTGCTGATGGACATCTGGATTGCTTTCCATTTAGGTCTGTTTTGGTAATGCATTTGTAAACATTCTGATAAAAGTTACCTTATAGCCATATGAATTTACTTTTCTTGGATGCACACCAAAATGGAATTTCCAGTCCATTGAAATGGCTTCTGTTTTATTAGAAAATGATAAATGGTTTTCTAAGTCGTTACGTGATTTCACTCTCCCGACTATAGCACACAACGCTACCCACTGCTCCGCAGCCTCACCAGCACTTGGTCTCCTGCAGATTTAGGGTTTTCCTTTTCAGTGATCTTTTATGAAGGTGGACGTCCACGTGTGTGAGTGCAGGCATGTGCATGGCATGGTGCATGTGTGGTGGTCAGAGGACAACCTCATATTTCAGTCCTTGCCCTCCACCTTACTTAAGGCAGGGTCTCTCTCTCTCTCTCTCTCTCTCTCTCTCTCTCTGTTTTTTTTTTTTTGTTTGTTTGTTTGTTTTTTTTGTTTTTTTTGTTTTTTTTGCCACTGCAGATTCCAGGTTAGCCGGCCCACAAGCTTTCAGGAATTCTGCTGCTACCACAGGCATGCTGGGATTCCAGGCTCCGACTCAACTGCTGTGTCTGGCTTTTTGTGGATCCTAGAAATCCAAAAAGATCCTCACATTTGAAAATCAAACACTTTACTAACTCCTCAGCCCTAATCTTTTAGTGTTTAACCTTTTAGATAGCAAGAGTAATATGCCATTGTGCTTTCAATGCCCCCCCCTTAGGACTTTCATGCATTTAGATACCATTCAATACTTTATTTTGTAGAGCAATTTATGTTTTCACTGTTGATTAATATACCTTTATATGGTCTAGATTCCAATTCTTTGTCCCACATATATATTTTCAAGTATTTATTACTAGCCTGTCATTTTCTTTTTTACTTCATTAATGCTATCATTTTATGAGCAGAACTTTTAAAATTTGTGAAGTCTAATTGAACTATTTCCCCCCTAGGGTTAGATTCTCTTTAGTAAATATCTGCCTTCCTTAAGCTCATCATCTCCTATTGTTTGCTAGAAAACCCTACAGTGCAAGTTTTCCCTTTAACTCTATGATCTATCTCATCCTAAGGTTAAATATTTAAATTAATATGTAGTTGTTCCACCACCATCAGTTAAGAGGAAGTCTTTTTTCTATTTTACTATATAAGTATCTTTGAGGCACACAGCCAAGATGGGTAACCAATGGCTCTTTGATTGGCTATGAAATCCACTCAGTGGGAAGGAACCCATAACCAGAGATAGGAACCATGTCAGAACCCTGTGGAGACCAACATAATGGACACCAATGAGAAGCTCTCACTAGGCTTCATTCAATGTGAGACTACACCCATCAAAATCTCTCTAAGTTAACAATGTGTATCCACTTTAACCTATCCTGATCTCAATCTCATTGGAGAATCTGTTTTTCTTTTTCAGAAAGCATCAAGAACCAAGAGCAACTATAATCTACCAACAAGACGAAAATACATAGCTGGCTCCCTGACAGGAGATGAAGCACCCCTCACACAGAAGCCAGAACCCAGGTGAAACCACAGGGGAATTGGTGATATGAACAAGGTGCTGCTTCCCTGGTGAGCCTGAAAACCTGGGCCAGGGTGATACAGGCAGACCATGAGGATACTCACAACGCATCAAAGCAGAAATCCAAAAGCTGCTGATAACTCAACAAAAAAAAAAGTAGAAATAAAGCACAGCCACCAAGGCTCAGGGAACTTTGCAGAAGAGACGGCAGAAAGAAGGTAAGAGCCATGGGGTGGGAAGGAATAACCAGAGCCATATTCCTTTGCCCATTGTAGGGAGTGTCCCACAATGTAAGACTGCTTCTCTCTCACAACTCGTAATCTACAGCTATATAGGGAATACTAGCAATCCCACTAAGGAGGACCCTCAGTGGAGTGGTGACAGGGAGAAGGAATATGATGGCACCAATATATGATGTGAACATACAAAATTTCTACTTAATTAGAATGTAATAATAATTAAAAATAAATATGCTGTATTTAAAAATTATGAATTTACTGTTAATGCTTTATAAACTAGTTATCCATAAGCATTTTGGATTACCATTCAATTACAGTCCTATTATATACTCTTCTCTTGTTGAACTCAAAAATATGAACATGTTGCTAACTTTCTACATAGATTTATTTTCTAAATTATACTCAAGCTATTACTATGTTAAAGAATCAATTAAATTAAGCTACCAGTAGTAATTGTATAAAATTTAAAACATAGTTAGCTTTGGCAAAAGGAAAACTCAGAACCGGAACACTTGGATTTGTGATTCTGATACCAACTAAATTTTTAATATTCTCAGTTATTTGTGATTTTCCATTTTTATCTTTCAAATGGAAATAGTGCTATTATCTTCCTTACAAGTCACATAAAATGTTACATTAAAATTAAGATCCAAATGCAGAAATAGTATTTCCTTATAACACCTGAAATTAGTAAGTGTTCAACATGTGCTAATCACTATTAAGATTGTGTCATGATAACTCTATAGTCAACCTTTATAGGAGTCTCCATATTGCTTTCCATAGTGGTTGTACCATCTTACATTCCCACCAACAGTGAATGAGGGCTAATGTTTCTCCGTATCCTCACCAGCATTTGTTTTTGTTTGATTTTTTTTAATGTTTGCTATCCTTACTGTGGTAAGGTAGAATCCCATAGTTGTTTTAATTTGTGTTTCCCTGATGATTAGGGATGATGAACATTTTCTTAAGTGTATGTTTGCCACTTATATTTCTTCCTCTGATAACTCCCTATTCAGTTCTCTGCCCCATTTTGTGACTTTTTATTGTTTAGGTTTGTGAGTTCTTTCTAGATTCTATAAATTAGGCCTCTGTCAGTTGTATAGCCAGCAAAAATTTTCTCCCATTCTGTGGGAAAACTATTGGCTCTCTTATTGTATGTTTGTCTGTTAAGAAACTTTTCAGCTTCATGAGATCCCAATGGCAGAGTGATTGTTTAAGTTACAAGCTAATGGTGTATTGTTCAGGAATTCTTTTCCCATTCCTATATCATGGAAAGTTCCTCCTATTTTTTCTTCCAGTAGTAGCAGAGTTTCTAGTCTTATATTGAGGTCTTTAAAGCAGTATGGAGACTCCTAAAATGGTTGACTATAGAGTTACCAACAGACCCAGTCATTCACTTACTGGACATTTATCCTTAAAGTGACACACCTCAGGTCAGAGAGATTTCCTCAACCATATTTATAGCTGCCCAATTCATAATAGCTAAGAGCTGCAGTCAATACACATGTCCATCATTAGATGAATGGATAACCAAGATGTGGTATATCTACATGATGGAATTCTACCCAGCAGTAAGGAAAAATGACACAATGAAATCTGAAGAAAAATGGTTGAACCTGGAACAGATCATTCTCACTGAACTCACCCAATCACAGAAAGATAATCGTCACATGGTCTCACCTATCTGTGGCTCCAAACCTGAACCTGCATGAGATGCTGACATACCCAATAAGAATCAGGGGACTGGACAATAGGTAGGGTGGGGCAGGAAGAGAAGGTATGATGAAGACTAACCTTAATCTCCTGTTTCTCTCACTCTCTCTCTCCCTTCCTCCCTCCCTCTATCCCTCCCTCTTCTCTTTCTTCTGTCTCTTTTATGTTACCTGTCTTTTTCTTCTTTCTTTTCCTTGGTGCTGGCCTATAACTCCCAGTACCAGCATGTGGTTAACATACACAATGAGCTGTTGATCACAGAGACCTGCACAGTTTCCCAAAAGAAGACAGATTTCTGTCCAAGAAAATTCTTGATGACACACCAAAGGTTAGTGGTAAGACCCTACTGCTGAAGACACCATATACTGTTGATACAGAACATGGAGTGACCTGGCTGGAATCTGGAAAAGAGTCAGTCCCAGACAGCTCATCTAGTGCCATAAAGTGCTACACGAGCAACTGGGGGAAAATGACCAACATCTGTCCAAGCAATCCATGGTCTAACCTACTCAGAAGCAAACAACCTGATGTGATGCTCACACAAGTGCAAAAGTAGCACACAGCCATGGTGGGTAACCAACTGCTCTTGATTTGGCTAACTGATCAGCTCAGGGGAATGGGACCCATAGCTGGAGCTGGGAAACAAGTCAGAACCATATCCAAAACTGAGCCTGTTCTCCATTGCCAAGCTTCCACCTATCATGTGTTACAAGGTGGTCTACACCTATTAAATTCTCTCTAAAATAACAATGGTTATCTCATTTATCTGGTGCTGACTTCACTCTCTATTGGAGAATTTGCTTCTCTTTTCAGATGGACACAGATTCTAAGGAGAGAACCAACCTATCGCACCTCAACAGGGCCCCAGCTGAAACTAAGAGTAATTGGGGAAATGAGCAAGAGTGCTGCTTTATTGTGAACCTAGCACCAGCACAAGGGTGAAGGAGATAGAAACAGAGAACAATCAACTCCTACCAAAACAGATATCCAGAGACACAGAGGCTCCCAAGACCGCATCACTGAAGTAGACCTAAAACAAACCCAACATGGCTCAGGGAAATTTGCGGAAGAGGGGCAGAAAGATTGTTAGAGCCACATGTTGGGTCATTATGCACAGAGACATTGCCTCTTACCCACAACTAATGGCTAACCCCACAATGCATGACCCACACTCCCTAAGAGGGTCTCTGTGGAGGGAGGAGGATAGGGAGGAGGCTAACAATGGTACCAACATGGTTGTGTACACACTGAGTACAAAACTAATAAAATAATAATAATAAAAAGATTTTGCCATGATTACTAAACCCTGAAATTTCTTTAAGAATTTTTCTCCATGATTGGGCTGGAGAGATTGCTTAGTGGCTAAGCACTTCCCTGTGAAGCCTGAGGACCCTGGTTCGAGGCTCTATTCCCCAGGACCCACGTTAGCCAGACGCACAAGGGGGCGCACACATCTGGAGTTCGTTTGCAGTGGCTGGAGGCCCTGGCGCTCCCATTCTGTCTCTCTCTCCCTCCCTCTCTCTCTCTCTGTCTGCCTCTTTCTCTCTCTGTCTGTTGCTCTCAAATAAATAAATAAAAATAGACAAAATTTTTTTTAAAAAAAAAGAATTTTTCTCCATGAGCTAAATGATATTTCTTAGGAATTTAGAAACACTGTATTTTACACATGCCCTTAATTCCAGCACTAGGGAGGCAGAGGTAGAATTATCACTATGAGTTCTGAGTTTGTAGCCAACTTGATACTACATAGTAAATTCCAGGTCTGCCAGAGCTAGAGTGAGACCCTACCTTGAAAAAAAAATAATGATGCCAATGAAAATACCATTAATTCATTTATTCACTTAACATACATGTTTTAAATCTTTTTCATGGTCCAGGCCCTGTGCTTAATCTATACATCTAGAGGCATAGTTAATCACACAGAGGATGTAACAGAATTTGAATCTGTTTATAGACCATGAAGCGTTACAACCTATCTAAATTGAGGACATTGGTAAGTAAAAGCAATGACTTGCATATGCACACTAAGTATTGGCTGAGTAATCATGTAAGCTAGTTTGCCTAGAAGGACTTTTCATCTCTGCTTTTTTGTTTTGTTTTGTTTTATTTTGTTTTGCTTGAAGTATAAAGATGTTAAATTTGAGAAAAATCTATTCACCAAGTGGAATATTAAATGATTAAAAGATGAATATTAAAAGAGTTAAGTCTAATTAAAACCAAGTTAAAGGGAAAATGCTTGTGTCACTAGATGGCTAGATTATTCCCTGCTGGCTAATTTCCTGTGTGCCCTGTAAATCAAAGTACAATTTTTCCTGCCCAAGAAAATCCATCTGTCAAATTTATTCAAAGGTTTTTCCATCTTTCTTTTAGAGATATAACAGTTGAATAACTTGGAAATGTGAATAATGAATGCCTTTTACATAACAACTGGATTGAGTCAAAGTCTACCTCACTCCAAGTATAAATTTGGAGTTATAGAAATGCTGATGTTTCTCTGTATCCTAGGATCTTATGGCCTTTTCGATATGAGTGAAATTACCTAAAATAAGGCAGAGTATATCATCCTGGCGTGGGCAGAGGGTGTCCTACCTTCCTGTCATAAACAGAACATGCCTCTCTCTCTCTGAGAACACAATACTGGAATGGATGTTGAGCCATGTTCTCCCCCTAGAAGACTGAAGAACTCATTGAATAGTGATCTAAGAGACATCTAGGTAGATAAGGAGGAAAAGTGCACTGTTTCAAAAGACAGTGATGGACAAGAATCAATTTCCTGTTGTTTTAATTACTATACAGTTTTGTAAGATATCATCAGCATTGATGGAGACAGGATAAAGTGTTTTGAGGACTGACTTTTGAAATTTACTATGTATTGATTAGTTCAAAATAAGCATTTTGGAAAAATGTTCAGTGCTGCTCCAAGGCTCTGCTACAGATGTAGCCACCATCTGCATGTGGTTACAGAGCATGTGAGATGCCTTGTGAACCTTGTGAGTGTGAGACATGTACCATGTGTGTTACTACCCTAATACAGTATTTCATTAATAATTTTTATCATTGATTTTTCACTATTTGGGGTGTATTATGTTAATATATTCTTCACTAAGTTTGCCTTCTTAGATGTTTTTATGTGGTCTATAGAAAATTTCAAACACCTTAAATGGAACAGCATATATTTCTCCTAGACTGAGCTACCCCAAGTCATTGTCCAGGGTTAGTGGGGCAAGCTACAATTTTTTCAAGCTAGCTTCATAGTATGTATAGTTTCATATTCTATATGAATGATAAAAGACTATAGTACATTCTATAATGTGTTATATTATATTTACAACAAAATATATTAGAATCAACTTCTCTGGCATGAGATGTAGACATGAGAAAGCATAAAGGAACAGAGAAACCTTTAGTTCTCATATGTCTATTTGTGTTTAGCTAGCAGGCAGCTTTGTCATGTACAGACTTTTCAGCCTCATTTATTAATTCTTCTTCCTGTGTTTGTTTCAGTGTCTAGCACTTAAACAAGAGAACAATGGTGATTAGGTTCCCTTAAACTTAAAGCACAAAGAGATAGATGAGCTTCCAAGAGGACACAGGGGAATAAATGAAAAACATAGCACAATGGCATGTATGTTGAGCTATACATACACAATCATTCTAGCAAGAAGTGCATTGGAAGCAAAGTAATAAAACCTGAAAATGTGGGCAAGTGCTTTGGACAGCTATAACAGTGTGTGTCACCATAGTACATAGCATTCCCAAGCTTGGGGAAAACTTGAATTCATATCGTGAATTTGAGGAGCATCCCATAGGCAGTGGAAGGCATAAGAGAATGTAGAGCAAAGGAGTACAGTAATCACCACTCTGGCTTGGAATGAAAGCTGGGAATGTGAAGAGTGACATCAAGAGAAAATGAGGACATGGTGGCCAAAATACTCAAGAATTGCCTAATATGCAATAAAACCTAGGCATTAATGGTCAAGACATTTAAATAAAAAAACATGTTTTAACTTTGAATTCAATAAGTAATTGAGAACATTCACAAATACATCACAGAGAAGGTCAGCTAGGTGATCTGTCCTTGTCAAGCATCTACTAGCTTAGTCATTAAAGACTTCAAAGTGTGTCACAGCACACTATGAAGGTAAAGTACAAAGTGTCTCTTACACCTTAACCAAGCTTTTCTACATCTGTATGCAATCATTCACCAGCATAGAATTGGTAAAACCCAGAGAAAATGAATGTTCTAGCTGAAGAAGATATGGGATCAAGTGACCTCAGGTATAAAGAGCTGGGTGCTTTTAAAGGGCCTACTGAAATCCATCATGACCAGAATTTGAGGCCACCCAGAGAATAGATATTGTGGTTGTGATATCTTGTATTCTTTATGTCACAGGAGAGACTCCATTCCATATTTATCCATTAAAAAGGCCTGAAAACATGAAAGGTTTTATACGAGATCAGGAAGTGAGTATGCAGAAAATCACTGATATAGGGAATCCACCCAAACCCTGTGTCATAGAAGACACAGACAGAAATATGCCAGAATATGACAGAGATGTTGTTCCCAGAGGAATAATGAAAATGTGCTAGGTAGTTCACACCTGTTAAAGATATCCATTGTAGAGTAACTGAGTGAGTAACTAATTAGAACGCCAGAAAGGGTGACTTTAGGAGATGGTTATTGTTTGGTCAAGAGGGATGGTTCATATTGGCTGTCAGTTTGACAGGACCTAGAGTCA
Organism: Dipus sagitta; assembly: GCA_036346955.1. Taxonomy (NCBI): domain Eukaryota; kingdom Metazoa; phylum Chordata; class Mammalia; order Rodentia; family Dipodidae; genus Dipus; species Dipus sagitta. The sequence continues at coordinate 54,661,150 of CM070777.1, forward strand.
CCTGTGAGGGATGACCTAGATGGACTTAGCCTCTGAGCGTGCCTGGGAGGAATTATCCTGATTTGGTTAACTGAGGTGGGGAGACCTACCTTAACTAGTACCATTCCATGGACCAGGGGTCTGAACCATATGTAAAGGAGAGAGCTGGTTGACCGACAGTATTCATCACTCTGCTTACACATTATGGACTGAATGTGCTGAGATGTCCCCAGCTCCTGCCACTGCTCCTTCCTCACCATGATAGACTATAACCTGGAACCAAAAGCTGAAATAAATGCTTTTCCCCTTAAATCGATTTGGGTCAGGTCTTTTATCTCAGCATAAGGCAACTACCACATAGTGTTTACTGGAACTTTAGTTTGCTAAGTGGAGTAAGTAAAACAAACAAACAAAAAGCTAGCATTATTTAAGAAGGAAGTGGAACAGATTCAATTCAATACAGGTAGGTAATGAGGAGAAAGAAGCAGAATAAAATGTGTGTGTGTGTGTGTGTGTGTGTGTGAAGATGACAGATTGACAGATACAAAGCTGTTATACTCTATTGGATTAGTTTAATCAAATATTTTGAGATGTTAAATACAGCATCATATTTCAATTCATGTATCTTATTCAAAATTCAAATAATATTATCAAGGTTCCACAACTAGCTAATAATGCAATAGACACTAATGGCAGACCTCTTGATTTGTCCTTAACCCAAATCTTTCTTCTGTTTATTTGTTTCTAAGGTGTGCTCCATGGCCCCTAAAGGCGACAGACCTTAGTTGAAAAGCAGAACTACCATCCCACCCCAGATTTCCTGAACCTGTGTTTCAGCAGGAAGTTGAGGCAATTTGTATTAACTCTTTATTTGAATTAACTTTTAATGTTCTATATCTTTTTTTTGAGGGGGGGGAGAAAGATAATTGGTGAACCAGTGCCTCATCCACTGAAATCGACATACAGATGATTTTTGCCACCTAGTAGGCATGTGCAACCTTGCAATTGCCTCACCTTTGTGCATCTGGCTTACTTGGATCTGGAGAGTCAAACATGGAACCTTAGGGTTCACAGGCAAGCACCTTAACAACTAAGCTATCTCTGCAGCCCTTAATGTTCTATATCTTATATTTTGATTTTGTGTTTAAGAGTTCAAAGCTAATTCTACAAAAGCTAATCATTTATAACCAGAAGACAAAAGCTTTTATGGTCCGTTGTATCTTAGCATCTTAAATCTTATTTTTCTGTTTAGTTAAAAGGACTATTTCTGGTCATGCCAGGGGGCTTCTTTTATTCTTGAAAAAGAAAATTTTAGAAAAAGCTCAGCCATTTTTCTGTGACAAAGGATGTAATTGAATATAGCTATGAGCTCCAAACACAATCAACCTGCTATTTATAACAGCCTAAATTGATCTTAAGGATAGAGATAACACAGTTGATCCCTTAGATGTTGCTGGCTTTGTAAGTTATCCTTGACACCAATCTAATTAATTCTAGACAGACATCTTATTCTCAATTATTTGTTAGAGAAAAGAACACATTCTGCTCCCAAAGGCTGCTGTGGACACTTACCAAATGCTCTGTTCTGTACAAGCCTTTAGGATATTTAAGTGCTTTTCATATAAACTGAATGGATTTGTATTCAGATCAAACCTCAGCAGACATTACATGATTTTCTTAGTGTGGTGTTCATGCTATGCATGAGATTGACTCAAGATTTTGTTAACTGTTTCCATATCCTGGCTCCTTGGCTAATATTCCTTTTTTTTTTTTTCATTCTTCCTATAATCTAACCTAGGCATTCCCTTGTTGTGCTCCAGAATTTTACTTGCAGTTGGTCAGGTCTTCATAATTGAGCACTCAGAGATCACATTTCTGTAACAAAGGAAACGTTGTAGTGGCACAGCATAGTGATGTTTGCCTTGGTTCCTCCAGAACATAGCAGAGTGCACTTTGGTTCTGTTTGTAATAGTCAGGTTCATGTGGATGGGAAGAAAATTACAAAAACCCAGTTTATGTGAGGAAAGGGATATAGTTCACCTAACAGATCCCAGGCATAAAAGCTGGCTCCTTTTCACAGATCCAAGTAGAAAGAAAAACCAAACAGCCAGAAAACACACCTTCTACCCTGAATTCAGATCTACCCCCGGTGAGACCTTAGGACTGGACTCCAGGATCAGCCTATAGTGATACCTCCCCCAGCCAGGTGGCTGGAGATCCAAGCTACAAGTTCAATTTTAACACCAAGCTCAATGGTCGACATCATTAAATTTACAACAATGTTTATAAACAAATGAAAACAAATTAAAGAAAACTAGAGAGGCTTACATAATAAGAAAGGTTTATTAAATCACCAAACAAAAAATTTGAGAATATATTTTGACTTTGGCCAAAGCTTGATTGAGTGAATCAAACCCACTGAAGCCCAGCTCTCTCCTCTTGGCAGTATAATGATTTATTTCATTGGTTCCAGGATTCCACATCACATCACGGTATGGGGGGGGGGGGGAATAGAATATTTCCTATTCTAAGAAAATCCTGTTTAGACAGGGCCCAATAGTGATGTCTTACTTTTAATCAATTCTGGTATACCCATCCTTGAATCAGTCTTTGTGACAGGGAAGGAGCATGTGTTGATCTATTAAGTTAATTCAAGACACTCTTGAACTCAGAGTAAGCCAGCTGATCTTATTATGTATAGCATATTAAAATTCTATATTAGGCAGGGTTTTCTGCCGGTTCTTCAGCTGATAGAATGTGTTTGTGTGTGTGTGTGTGTGAGAGAGAGAGAGAGAGAGAGAGAGAGAGAGCAAGAGAAAGAGAAAGAGAGTTGTTGAGGATGGCATGTATGAGATTGGCATATAGGATTGGGTTCTAGGTAGTCCAAAACATGGCAGTCTGCAGGCTAGAAAGACAGAGAATCCAGTAACTCTTCAGTTTACAAAGCTCGATGCCTCCTCATTTTCAATCTGGTTCTGAAGTCCTGGTTTCTCCCTGGAAGGCTGGCAAAACTGTAGTCTCAGGTTAGTGAAGGACGGTGGCAACCATCAAAGAAATGAAAGCAGGTGATGCAGCTTTCCCATCTGGGCAGCCACTGGAAAGTGCAAAAGAGCTTGAAGGTGGGTCTTCCCACCTCAATTACTCCTTTGTGAAAACACCCTCCTAGAATGTTTCCTAGGCGATTCTACATCCCAGAAAGTTGACAATCAAGCTCAGCTTTCACTGCATAGGTTATTTTCAGTACTCTTGGTTGCCCACCAGAACTAGATAATATGAATCTATTGCTGAAGACACCACATGTTGTGGTTTTAGGGCAAAGAGAAAGCAAACTGAAAGTGAGCTGGAAAGCTGCTGGCTAGCTGCCATAGAGCTAGAAGATGGTATGTGGGCTGCTAGGAGAAAAAGGTATCAAAACTCTTATAAGTTATGAATCCTGTGTGCTACACCATCAACCTTCCAGGCAAGGTGTGTCAATGAATGGGACAGCAGCATTAGTGTCTTAGGGGTAACCAACTGCTTTCTCATTGGATTTGAATCCTATCCCACAGGATAACCTTCAAGCCTGAAAATGTGAACTTACTCAAAAGCTGGTGGCTGACATGGTCATTGGCCCTAGAGGAGAAGCTACTATTATTATTTTGCTTCATGGACATGTTGGTCCTGTCAAGCTTCCTGATAAATATTTAGACTAATATTCATAGATTAGTGATATCTCAGAGAGAAGCTTATTTAAAGTGGGAAGTGTCTCATCACTGGTCAAATTGCTGAGAATAAGTGACCATTGAATACCCAACCCTCAGTGGGACTTCTAAAGAACTTCCTCCAAGGCTCAGAGAACATTGCACAAAAGGGAACAAATAAAAGGAGTTTTAGAGCCAGAGGAAATGATGGAGGCAGAATGTTATCTTCCAGGTATAACATGGGCATTGCATTCATGTCCTTACAGTAGCTGCAATTGCTTGCATACATAAGATTGGGATCTTCAATCGTCCATATGGCTGAGGTAAGATACTTGCCTAGTCCTGAGGATTCATAAGCATTTAACAGTTGCTAGAGGGATGCATTTGTAGGATCCCACTCCTCCATAAGGGGCTTTTAGAAGCTACTGGTTGCTGGGGGAGAACAATACATTTTCTTCATTTTTACAGGTACTGGTAAATTATCCTTGCTGTATTGAATAACCCTACATCCATGCTCATATAAGCAACTCTAAACTCATTGAGTTATAAAAGAATAAGAAGAGAAAAATAAAGAAAACAACAAAAGAAAATAGCTAACTATCACATATTCTGAACATTTCCATTTATTAAAATAAGTGAATGGATTCATATTGGCTGTAGAGATTCTAAAACCAAAACCAAAATTTAATGTGCAGCTTATAAATGATAATGAAAATAATAATGGCTTCTTAGATGATTGTTCAACATTTCTATGGTTTTTATTTCTTCCTTTTCTCACTTTTCCTTTCCTTTTTTCCTGCCTGCACCCTTTTTCTGAGACAGTGTCACATTACATAGCCCTGGCCTGAACTTATCACGTAGCTCAGACTGGCTATTATCTTGCTGTAGCTTAGCCTCCTGATTGCTGGGAGGATAGATGTGTACCACCATGTCTCAGTCATTCCTTACATCATTCTTAAGAGGAAAGAGCAGTATCAAATCTTCTTGTCATTCAAAGCAAAGAAGTTTATATTTCCTCAACCCCCATTACCTCTCTACTGCTTTATATGCAATTTTTTTTTCAAATAAGCATTTAATTCTGCTTCTTCTGTTTTGATTACAATGTGACTAAATTGGCCACTCCTAATTTCCCTATTGTTCTGGTACTTGAAGCTTGTTCAAACATTCTGCTCAAAGCTGACATCAAAAGCCATGTATCTGTCAGCACATTCCTTCTTTCTCTAGGCAAACCAAGTCTATGTGCCAAAAGAGCACCCCACTCCAGCAATGGCTGAACTCAGTGATCATCAAGATGCAGCCATGGACCTCTTTCTAGTGTGCCCCCGGGCCTGTTTGTGTGCCCATTCCCCGTGAACTAAACTTGCCATATATTACAAACAAGAGTGGCACATTGGCAACTGTACGAAGTTGCAGTTAGAATGGGCAAGTTCTAGTACTCTGTTGTAAAATGTGATTACAGTTGATAATAATGCATATATACCTGTCACAAGAGGTAAAATAAGGATTTTAAATTACTTCCCACAAGGAAATGACAAATATTTAAGTGATAAATATACTAGTTTACCTTATTTTATCACTGTACAATGTATAAATACATCATCATATTGTACCCCATTAATATTGTCACTTTAAAATGTAAAATAAAAATGGTTTAAAAGATTAGGTTGAGCTGGAGAGATGGCTTAGTGGTTAAGGCACTTGCCTGCAAAGCAAAGGATCCAGATTTGAATCCCTGGGACTCATGTAAGCCACATGCACAAGGTGGCACATGAATCTGGAATTCATTTGCCAGGGCTGAAGGCTCTCATATACCCATTCTCTCTCTCTCTCTCTCTCTCTCCCTTTCTCTCTCTCTGTCTCTCTCTGTCTTGCTCTTTCTCTCCATCCCTCCCAAATAAGTAAATAAAAATATTAAAAAACAGTTTTATAAAAGCTTAAAGTTAGGTCCTTCCTCTTTATGGAAAGCTTTCATTTAGTGAGACTGCTTAAAATATGCTATTATTTACAGAAAAATGTTCAAAAAACAGCTTCTTGCTGTTTTGTTGAAAATATATCTTTTATATCATTGTGAGGAATTTATATATTACTGATAATATATATAACTTGGACCTCTTGAATTATAGAGTAGAACTCAGACTTGCTTTATTTTTTGTAATGTGTTCTTGTAATTAACTACTGTCTCTGTGACAAATTCAACTTCTGTAAACATGAATGTCATGGATATAAATGACATGAAAATCCATATAAAATACTTCACACTCTCCTTCATTCTTGGACTAGTCCCAATGAGCTAACTATGAAAATCTAATTTTAAAAATTCCTATGGCATAATTAAGACTGTGTATAACCATGACAGCACCAACACATTTAAAATATTTTTAAATTTATGAGAATTGATCATTTTCTCCAAAACCATGTAAAATATTTTGACAGTGGATTATAGGCACACATTTCTTTAAAAGAAAAAAAGCACTATTTTTTCCTCACTCATAGTTCAGTTTTCATATGACTAAATATTTGTTATATATTTCTTTATTATAGAGACAATGTTCAGCTTTACAATATTCTAAAGACCATTATTTAGATCTAATATAGTATACTTTGATGATAAATTTGGGTTCATGCCTCATTTGTGTCATATATTTACTGTGACTATGTGGGTAAGTTATCTACCCTCAATTTACCTCAAAACTGAGAGGGATGGTATACAAAACTCACTAAGTATAAACCTGAATCATGGTAGAGACACTGTGAGTGCTATTATTAACCCCAAAGTCCTTAATCATTTATCCCCAGCTTTTTCTAGAGTCAGCATAGTTTTATGAAGAAGTGGAGATACTTTAATATCCATTTCAACAACCTTCTGATACCATAAAATACCTCAATATGGTTCTTAAGAGATAAAGTCCAAAAGAATAAAAATATGTTTATTTCACTCAGGCATATAGCCACATATTATAACCTTCTGAGTTGCCTGAAAACAACTGGAGACATGCACTGTACTTGGGCAGTTTATTTTTGGGAAATGATACCAGTAAGGTACACTGGGAGGGCTGGGGGAGAATAGACAGAGTGGATGAGGGATAGGATGTAGTATTGAGCAGAGGTCTGTTGTAGGCATCTGAGGTTCAGTTGCATAAAGCCTCACTGAAGAGCTGTGGAAAATGCAGCTGAAATGTTCACCTGAGGGCTAGAAGAAAGAAATGTTTGCCCAGTAACAACCAAGGTAAAATCAAACTCTGTAGTCAAGTCCAACAACTCAAGCCAGTGACAAATCTCCAAGTCTGATAATGATAACCAGCAACAAGTCTCTGGAGTTCCAATTCCACGCCTACAGCTAGACTACTCAGAGTCCTGGAAAAAATCATCTGGGGCCAGCAGCTCTCCTTGGCAGCCATCTCCTGGTCCTGACATGTCCACTGGTTCTCCACTGCAATCCACGGTTCCTCCTTACGGCTACATCGGATCTCCATGCAGGCATCCAGCAAACCTGCTTCACACTGCCCATGGCCATTTCCAAAACACAATACCATGTTGCAAACTCAATGACCCTCTCTTTCCTGCATTTCTTATACTTCGCAATACCAGGCAGGGTGCCAATTTGTTAATCCAGAAGGTAATAAAGCAGACTTTGAAGAACAGGACACTCCTTAAGCACTCAGGCCCCCTCAAAAGATTCTACATTCTTCCTGTTCCCCAGTGCAGACCAGCTGACTCAATCTCAAAGGTTGTAATCTCTCATATAATTGCAGCTGAACAGGCAAAAGTTTCAGCTCAAAGATTTCTTTCTCTGCCATATCCCTCTGCTCATACCAGTCCATTTCTATGCAAAGCAACCCTGCACCAGTGTCCAGTACATGAACATAACAGCAAGCCTCTCACATAGCTACTTCTAGCCCAGTTCAGGCAAAGTTCTTTCTCACCATCATAAGCCAAACCTCACAGTCCATAGTTCTTACTGCATTCAGGTCTTTCAACTCTGCCTAGAATAGTCCATCAAGGCATCTCTTAGGCCAAGGTTTCAAATCCTCCCACGTTCCTCTTGAAAATCAGCTCCAAAAAGCCAAAGTCAAGTGTCTAACAGTAGTCATACTCCTCTGGTACCAACTTTGCTGTTGCAGTAGGGTTCATATTGCTGGCACAAATCACCCAACCAAGAGCATCTTTTTTGGAGGGGGGAAGGTTTATTCTGGCTTGCAGGCTCAAGGGGAAGTTCCATGATGGCAGGGGAAAATGGTGGCATGAGCAGAGGATGGACATCACCCCCTGCCCAACATAAGTTGGACAATAGCAACAGGAGAATGTGCCCAACACTGGCAAGGGGACACTGGCTATAATACACATAAGCCCACCCCTAACAATACATTGTTTCCAGGAGGAGTTAATTCTCAAACCTCCATCTGCTGGGAACCTGGCATTCAAAACATTTAAGCTTATAGGTTTCACCTGAATCAATCTACCACGGACTCTATCATTAGGTACATTCTCTGATAGAATTTCTGTGAGGTATTTACTGATTCATAAATTATGATTAGCCTGTACACTCAGTCTAGGCTAGTCAATAAAAAGATTGAAAACCTCAACATGTTTATCATTTAATCTGTTATTTTAATCACTTGCTATTGATTAAACAACTAGAGGATAGTGTATATCCAAAGAAAACTGTGCTCTACAACTGTGTGGGAGAGCTTGCCAAGTCCTTGTGGGCTTTCAGGGTGTTCATTATTTAGCTTCTAGATGGTATAAAAATGGTTTGAATCTGAAAACAGTATTGAAAAGCACATTAATACACTCTAAAGTGATTTTCATGGAAGTGTAATATGACCTCACAGATGATGACTAAAGAAAGGCAATTTCTCAGTTGAAAATGTAAACAGTGTCATCTGGTAGCCTGAGGCATTGGTAGTAGACTTGAACCTAAAGCCAGAAGTCATGAGTCAGGGTCTACCCATGCCACACCTATGACCCAAGGCAATTCCATAAACCCTCCAAAGGCAGCTTAGTGATTTGATGAGATAATACGCTAGAGAACTCTGAATGTGGTATAATGTAAGGGGCGCTATGCCTTAAAATGCAATCAACAGACCTTTGACCTTTGCACTCAAAAAATGGTGCAGCTGTAGTGACTAATCCAGGAGTCAAAAGAGCCCAGAAGCATAAAAACTACATGCAAATCTGCCCACACTGGATGGTTACGTTTACTACTTATATTTCAATGGTATTCTAGTTAATGGAATTGGTACTTGAAACATTAACCTAGTTTTCTTCTTATGATAATTCAAATAAAAATACATAACAGGTCTGGAGAGATTACTCAGTGGTTAAAGGTTCTTGTTCAGAAGACCTGACTTCCTGGGTCCAATAACCCAGTACCCACATAAAGATCAATATAGAAAGTGATACACATGTCTGGAGTTTGTTTGCAGTGGCAAGAAGCCCTGGTGAATCATTCACTCTTACTCTCACTCTTCCTCTCTGCTTGTGAATATAAATTAATTTTTAAACATTTTAAAAAATCACATAACATAATATCTAGCATCATGACTATTCCTTAATCTTAAGAAGTTGTGGGGATTGAACCCAGGGCCTTGCACATACTAAGCAATTATTCTGCCACTGAGATATACCTGCAGCCCATCTTTCAAATATATTTAGGAATGCAGTTAATCATGTTAAGTATATCCCTGTTTTTATCAAATAGGTATCCAGAACTTTCTCATCTTGGGAAGGGAAGGAGAGTTTGGAGAAAAACGAACACAAAACTAAATCCAAAATGAACTGGTACCATAGAAATTTTTCCTTGGAGATACACTTAAATATACAACCTTCAAAAGAAGTAAGTGGGTGCATCTGAAAAGAAGGGCTCTGGAGAGGGTAGGATGAAGCCTAAGCTTAATTTTTTTGGCTCTGGCCTGTAACTCTTAGTACCAGAAATCAGTTGCTACCCACAATCAGCTGTTAATCAGAGAGACCTATAAGGTTCCCAAATCAAGTCAGGTTTCTGTCAAAGCACTTGATTACCCACCTGAGGTCAAAGGTAAGACCCTATTGCTGAAGATACCATATGCTGCCAACACAGAGCATTGAGAGATCTGGCTTGAATCCAGAAGTGAGCCAGTCCCTCCAGATAGTAAAGCCATCTAGTGCTGGAAAGCACTACACAAGCTATTGGGGAAAAATGGCCAACAACTCTCTGAGCAACCAGAGGCCTAAGCTACTCAAAAGAAAACACCATAACAAGATGTACACACCAGTGCAATAGTGGCACACAGACTTGGTGGGCAACTAATAGCTTTCAGATTGGCTAAGACATCAACTCAGTGTAAATGAACTCATAACTGAAATTGGGAACCAGATCAGAATCCTAAGGAGACAAACATTATGTTCTTCAATATCAAACTCTCACTAGTCTTTGGCTAAAAGAGGGGTTACATACATCAAATTCTCCCTAAATTAATAATGCTTATCCCATTTAAACTATGGTAACTTCACTCTCCATTGGAGAATCTGTTCTTTTTTTCAGAAGGTAGTGAGACCTAAGGACATAAACTATCCCTTGCACTTAAGCCAAGACACAGCTAAAACCACAGAGGAAGTGGGGAGGTGAGCAAGAGTGCTGCTTCTATGGTGAACCTGACAGTCAGCGCCAGGGTGAAGAAGACAGACCCTGAGGGTACTCAACACTTACCAAAGCAGAGATACAGAGGCTCCTAAGAGCTCATCACTAAAGTAGACTTAAAATTCACCTGAAATGCCTCAGGAAATTTTTCAGAAGAGGGGACAGAAAGATTGTAAGAGCCACAGGTTAATACATCATGCCCAGAGAGATTTCTTCCTCCCCCCCCAAAAAAAATAACTGTCTGCTGCTCCCACAACACATAACACACAACCCCATAGGGAATACCTGCAACCCCACTGAGGAGGGTCTCCAATGGAATGGGGACATGGCAAAGAGGGTACCAACACATGATGCATCCATATGAAATATGTTATTAATCATAATAATTACTATTATAATAAAAAGAATGAATTGGGAAAAATCTGAAACTCTATAGCCATTAAACAGTAGCTCTTCTTTTCTCCTCCCCACCTGCTGGTAACTACTGTTCTGCTTGCTTTTTCCACGGAGTGCTGGCTTTTATCAGATCTTCCCATGTGCTAAACATTTAACATGTTCTGTGTTTCCCAAAGGCTGAGTAATCATAAGGGTTTGAGCATTCTACAAAATGCTTAAAGATTCCTTGAAAGGATTTAATTTCACAGTTTTTCTCCATATGTGGCAGTCATTCAGGGTCCTTGAATGTAAAATGTCCTCCATTTTCTCATGTGTTTGTGATTAAGCCTCATCCTAGCTGGTGCAGCCTTCAGAAGGTGCAGTCTTGCTGGAGGAGATACGTTGATGTGGGTGTGCCTTGGGGTGTTATAAACCAGCCCCACTTGCTCACCTCAGACATCTAGCTTAATTTCTCTACTTACCCCCTGCTCTTAGGAGATGTGATTGCCTGGAGTTGCCCTTACCATCCTATCTCTGCAGTGATGAAACTTCCCCCTTGAAACTATATGCTGAAAATAAACCCTTTCCTTCCATATGCTGTTTCTGATGTGGTGTTTTGTCCCAGCAGTGAAAAACTGATGACTACAGTAATATTAGTAATACTTCTCCTTCTATTTCCGGGTAAAGTGTTCGTTTACATGATTCTACAACTTGGTTCTGATGCATTTGAATTCCTATTAACCAAGGGTATATGTAAATAGGAAAGTGAGTGAAAATAAGCTTAGACAACAGGGATGGGCAGGTCTGATGTGAGGACAAAGTGGCAGGAAGGTGGAACATCATGGGCTTTGAACAACAACAAAAAACAAACCCTGGGAGCTTAGCCTTGAGGTATCTCTGCCTCTGAAGTTTCAAAGGGAAACTTTCTCCCTGCCAAAGCTTTAGGACAGAGATGAAAAGACCTGTTCCATCACCATCTCCAAGCAAAATTGCCTGAAGGGGAAATAGCAGTGGTTTAAGTAAACTTTATGTGATGTTTCTTCAGGAAGGAACAGGCTGACTCAGACTGTGTTCCTGATTCCTTTGTTAAATTCTCTGTGCTTGCTTCTCAGTTGGCAGCTTGATTCCTCCTTTCCTTGCAGGATCTTTTGCAGTGTTTCTGTCCACCTGCAGTCTATATTTTACTAAGGTTAGAAGAAACATCCTAGGTGATGTGTCCTTCCAGTTCAGTTGCAAATGTTACAGTTTTAAATGCCCCTCGTAGGCTTGTGTCTTGAATAGTGGTTCTCTAGATGTTGACACTATTTTGTAAGGCTGTAGAACCTTTCAGAGGTGGAGCTCAGCTGGCAGAGGAAGGTCACAGAGCTCAGGTCCTGGGAGCTATTTTATCCCTATCCACTTTCTGTCACACGCTTTGCTTCTTGGTCACCATGATGCAAATACACTCCATTTTATTCTCCTGCTACCATGTTCCACCAAGACCTTCCCCATCATAGTGAATTGAATCCTCTGAGAATATGGGCCAAAATAAACCTGTCCTCCTTACATTGTTTCTAACAGGTATTGTTGTCACAGTGACTCAAAACGTAACTAACACACAAAAAGCCATGTTGCTGGAATACTTCTGATCGCTCCATCTCTGCACACTCAGAAATACATACATAGGCAGGCATACAGGATAAGAGAGTAGCAGATGGGATCAATTCTGGCTTGCTATTTATTGGATAACTGAGATTTAAGTCTGATGATTAGCAACTCCTCACTCCTCTCCTCTCAAGCCTAGGAAACTATAATCCGATTCTCTGATATCATGAGTTGAAGTATTTTACAAATCTCATGTAAGTGCAGCCATGCAGTACTTTTCTTCTAGAATAGGACATATTTATTCCACCTAGAACAGTGTCTTCAAGGTTTATTCATGTTGTATCACAAGAATGATGGTCTTTAAACTCCATCATATTATCTCATTTCTTATATTAATTAGAGGTCTTGAGAGGAACAGAACTGATGGAATGGATTTGTCCTATTAAGGGAATTTATTAGATCAACTTATAGATAGAAGCTGGGAAGTCTAACAATATACCAATCTGTAGGCTTGAAAGTTAAGGAATCTGGCAGGTGCTCAGTCCATGAAGCTAAATGCCTCAGCAGTCCCAATCTGCCACTGAAGACCAGAAAGATTCCTCTGTCCCCATTGGAATGCTGAGGAAACTTGGTTCCAGTGCCAAAAACATAGTAAAAACAGAGTAGACTCACGTATGGAAAATAGCAGGGCACCAATTTAAAAAGCACTCAACAATGAGTAGCATGGGCAACCTGTGTTCTCTCAGAATTTTTTAATATATAGTCCACCCCTGCAAGGGCCCTCCATTGGACAAAGAACTTCTTCTCTCAGTTAATCCTTCCAGAAACAACCACACAGACCCACAGACCCTCCCAAGAAACATGTCTCTAAATTCCTAATCTGATCAAGTTAACAACAGAAATTTTATATATATATATATATATATATATATATATATATATATATATATATATCTAGGATATATATATATATATCCTAGATGCCAATTGTTTTGGATAAGTATCCAGAAGTGTGACCACTAATTTCTGTTGTTAACTTGATATATATATATATATATATATATATATATATATATATATATATATATATTAGTACTCCATAATCCATTGAAGGCCTATTCTCAATAGCCAAGATGTGGAAACAATATAAATGCCAAACTATCCTTGAATAAAGAAAATGATGTAGCATATGTACAGTATTATATTATTCGGTCCTAAAATAAATGAAGTCCTTGAATTGACTCAGAATCTGGGAATCTGCTTTTTGTATTGCTGTTAATTAATCATTCAGTATTTAAGAATTAACTATTTCACACACATACAAAGTCAGATTTATGCCTTAGCCTAGAATCTTTGTGGCTTTGCAGCACTGACCCACATCTCAATAAGGTAAGGACCCCTGAAAGCTGAGAAGGCACTGCCTCTTAGGATGGATTAGTGCTCTTTAATACAAAGCAATATTGTGTGGTCCATTTTCTGTTACATTTCCAGGCCATCCACAGTAATATGAAAGTTTAATGTCTTTTGGATTTTAAAGTAAAAAAAAAAAAAAAACACTCTTTTTTTGTGCCTTCAGAGACTGTATGTCCCTTTGTCTGAGTCATCAGCCACGAAGAAGAAAGCACACCCAGTACTAACCCTGGCCTGTCCCTTGCCAGGAAAAATAGCCTTTTCACATCACTCAGGCTGTCTTAGGTTCCTTTTTAAAATTTTATTAATATATATGTATATATTGTATTCCTTTTTATTCCATTTTATTCCTTTTTATTCTCTTTTATTCCGTTGCCTCTGCTCCATTTTCCCTGGGGTGCTCCTCAGTGGGGTTATGGTACTCACGGTGGTTCATGAAGGTCTTGATCAGATAAAATGATAAGATAGGAAGAATTAAAAGCTACTGGAATTCATACATGGATGACCTTCAGAATCATCTCAAGGAAACACCCCATGTCCCTGACCCCCACATTTAGTGGGCTTTCAGATCTACATCTGCTCAGGTTTTGGCTTTGTTTTTTGTTTCACTGCCTGGCAATAGATTCAGATGACTGACAAGCTTTACATGTGTATAGATAGATGTATAAACTATCAGTATGGGCACGATGTGTGCTCTCCATGGTGCTGAAAGCAAAAGTCTGGGTAACAAACGCAGCAGAAAAGCTAATTCCAATAAAACCCACACTCCAAGATAGACATAGGCACTTGTGCTTTGCCCTAAATAATTATACATCTCAATTGCAATATTTCAGTCTTTGAAATTATGTAGACTGAGCTGCTCTTGAACTGGAAATCTTGCTGCTTTCATCTCCCAAGTTGTGGCATTATAGGCAGGTATTACCATGCCTGACATGATCATTGTCTAAAAATATAAATTAAGCATGCAAAAAACAGATGAGAAAACTGAGATATAGAAAGGTTAGTTTATCCTACTCCTCACCACTTTAAGTTGTTTGCTGAAGAATGAAGAATGAACAACAACAAAAAAAAGTAGCATAAGGATCAAACAGGGAAAGTAGATAGTAGATAAAGAAATTAAACTCCTGGCCACAATGGCATATGCCTGCCATCCCATCTTTGGGTGGCTCAGGTGGGAGGATTGAGAGTCCAAGGTCAACCTAGACATATACTGAGATGTTGAGTCTAAAACTAAAAATCCTGTGCTACTGGGGTTTTGTTCAGGAAGTCTTTTTCCATTCCTATGTCATGAAAAGTTCCTCCTATATTTTCTTTCAGTAGTAGCCAAGTTTCCGGTCTTATATTGAGGTCTTGATCCATTTGGACTTAATTTTTGTGCATGGAGAGATGTGTGGATCAAGTTTCAATTTCCTGCATATGGTTATCCAGTTTGTCCAGCACCATTTGTTGAAGATGCTGTCTTTTCTCCAGCCTATATTGTTAGAGCCTTTGTCAAATATCAAGTAACTGTAGTTGCTTGACCCCAAGTCCGGGTCCTTGATTCTATTCCATTGGTCTATACTCCTGTTTTATGCCAGTACCATGCTGTTTTTATTACTATGGCTTTGTAATATAGCTTTAGATCAGGTATGGTGATGCTTCCAGAGGTATTTCTTTTGCTGAGGATATGCTTGGATATCCGAGGCCTTCTGCCTTTCCATATGAATTTCGATGTCATTTTTTTCTATCTCTGTGAAGAACAGTGTTGGGATTTTAATTGGAATTGCATTAAATCTGTATATTGCCTTTGGTAGGATTGCCATTTTCGCAATATTAATTCTGCCTATCCAGGAGCATGGGAGGTCTTCCTATTTTCTCAAATCCTCCTCAATTTCTTTCTTGAGTGTTTTTATGTTTTCATTATATAGATCTTTCACTTCCTTGGTTAACATTATTCCAAGGCATTTTATTGTATTTTTGCTGTTGAAAATGGGACAAAGTCCCTTATTTTTTCTCTGTATCTTTGTCATTTGCATATAGAAAGGCTACTGATTTTTGTGCATTGATTTTGTATCCTGCTACTTTGCTAATGGAGTTAATCATTTTCAAGAGTTTTGGGAGGGAGTCTCTCAGGTGTCTTACGTATAGAATTATGTTGTCTGCGAATAAAGCTAACTTAACTTCTTCCTTTCCAAATTGTATCCCTTTTATTTCTTTCTCCTGTCTTATTGCTTGAGCTAGGACTTCCAGTACTATATTGAAGAGCAGAGGTGAGAGTGGACACCCCTGTCATGTTCCTGATCTCAATGGGAATTCCTCCAGTCTCTCTCCATTAAGTATTATTTGGGCTTTAGGATCTTTTATATGGCCTTTATTATATTAAGATATGAATTGTCCATGCCAATTCTCTCCAGTGTTTTGATCATGAAGTGATATTGTATTTTGTCAAAGGCCTTTTACTATATCTATTGAAATGATCATGTGGTTTTTGTGTTTAACCTTGTTCATATGGTGTAACACATTGAAAGATTTCCATATGTTGACCCACCCCTGTGTTCTTGGGGTGAATCCCATTTGATCAAGGTGGATAATGCTTTTCATGTGTTGTTGGATTGTTGTGAGGATTTTGTTCAGGATATTTGTGTCTAAGTTCATCAGGGAAATTGGCTGGTAGTTTTCTTTTCTTGTGGCATCTCTGCATGGTTTTCAAATTAGGGTGATACTAGCTGCATGAAAGGAGTTGGGGCACTTTTCCTGTTCTCCAATTGTGTGGCACAGTTTGAGAAAGATTGGTTGAACTTGGTACCAGCACAAGAGTGAAGAAATTGACACAGATAACAATCAACTCTTACCAAATCAGATATCCAGAGAAAAAGAGGCTCCCAAGACCTCATCACTAAAGTAGACCTAAAATGAACTCAACATGACTCAGGGAAATTTGCAGAAGAGGCGACAGAAAGAATGTCAGAGCCACACGGTGGGTCATGATATACAGAGACATTTCCTCCTGCCTATAACTGATGGCTAACCCCACAATGCATGACCCATATACCCCAAAAGGGAGGGGCCATGTGGAGGGAGGAGACTAACAATGGTACCAACTTGACTGTATTCACTGTGTACAATATTAATTTAAAAAAATATTTATGCCCCTATCCCTCAAAGACAGTGTTGGCAAGGCATAGGTATTCTATCTTTTCCCTTAAACATCTGTTGCTGGTCATGCTAGCCTAATTACAGAGTGCTAAGGTCAAATTGAATCTAACTAAATGCTACAACTTTTTGTTTCTAAATGTCCTCATTTGAAAATGCTGGTTTATTTTACAATACATTATTAAATACTTAAATGTTAAGCTTTAAAAAAGTGGAAAGAAAATATCTTCCCAAGTCAAGAGTTGCCTAGAATCTGCTTTATTTTTTTAGCAATAAGTATTATTGATCAGGAGGAAACTATAGAACTACTAAAACACAGATCAGAGAATTGGCTTTGGCAGACCAAATGAATGCATCAGTACAAGACAGCCAAGTTTACCTAGAAAGTCAGTAAATACTAGTGGCCCACAAATCTTAGACTGCCTTCTTCCTGACTTTGAAAAGAGAGTACACACCAAACACACACACATACACACACACACACACACAAATTTTATTTTATTTTATTTTAATTTATTTATTTATGATAGAGAGAGAAAGGAAGGAAGGAAGGAAGGAAGGAAGGAAAGAAGAAAGAAAGAAAGAAAGAAAGAAAGAAAGAAAGAAAGAAAGAAAGAAAGAAAGAGTCAGAGAGAAAGTGAATGAGCATGCCAGGGTCACTAGCCACTGCAAAAGAATTCCAAATGTATGTGACTCCTTGTGTATCTGACTTTACATGGATACTGGGAAGTTGAACCTGGGTCCTTAGGCTTTGCAGGCAAGCACCTTAACTTCTGAGCCATCTCTCCAGCCCACACAATTCTATGTTACTACATGCATATGTCATTTGTGGATGTCAGGTGGGCATATTTTAAATAATAGATGACAACATAACAGGAATGATGTATACATGAGGAATGGATTGATTGGTGCAATTAATCTTCACTGGAAGCTTTCCACTCTCTCTACCCACTGTGCATTTCCTCCACCACACCTCCTCAATCAATTACCTTTTTTGCCTGTGTATTCATTTCACGATCTAACATCATTCAACTTATCAACCAAAGAAGATCGATGTAACCAAAAGAACCACTCCTAAGAAACTCAACAAAAGGAACATAATGGAAATTTGAGTTATCAACTCAATAATACCAGCCTAAAGGATCTAAAAGCTTAAAGTTTATAAAGAACTCTGGATAATTATATTTTGTTGGTTAAAAAAATATGTAACATCTTGAATTAGAATTACCTGTTCTCAGAATGTGCTCTTTCCTGTGGCCTCAGCTGTTGAGGCAGTCCAAGCTGTGGAGGAAGGTCGCAGAGACCTTAGCAGTATTCATGGACTAATGACAGGCATCCCTACCACAGGGTTTTGACCATGGAATTAAACGCATATTCTGATGAAGAAAATAAAAAGAATGGTTTGATTTCAATTATTGAAGCAGTTTGTCAGCAGTACAAAATGCAGTGTTTAGGAGACATCAAAAACTTTCATGTGCTAAGGCAAAGAAGGGAATTAGTCATAGGAATTTGCATTCCCAACAGAGAAGCCTGTGATGTTTCTAGAGGATCAAGTTCATAGAGTACCTTATCTCTGATTGTTGGGGACTGCAATCATGTCACACTGACACCTCAGTACCATATGGGTTGAGCTGTTCTAATTATTATGTAGTAGAAGGAAATTAATGGAATCCACATTGGAAAAGAAAGATAATTTATTTTCAGTCATGGGAAATTTCCAGTGTCTCTTGAGAATGGAATTAGTTAAGAAAACAAATGAAATTTAATATGGTAACTTTATAAGTTTAATTTATGCCAATAATTTAATTGACTGGTATCCAAGCTCATTCAGTCACGTGGACATGTAACAGCTTGGATGACAATTGGTCAGTTTCCCCATATCACCTTTGTTCTAAACAGGACCCTATTTGTTGTCCTCAGGCCTTCCTTTTAGCCTTAACAAACTTGCTGATGTATTTTTGGAGTAATTACCTCACATTAGCAAATCCTGATGAAAGCATTATAATAACTCAAGCATATTTATTTCCCTTTCATCAGTTTGGTTCATTTGGACTTGTACTCATGGCCTCCTTTCAGACACTGCTTTTTATTTAAGCAGAATAAATAATCAAAATATCCTCTCTATGCCCATAGCAAAGGGGAAGATCTAGAGTGTTTTGGGGTTGTGTTTGATCTATTTACAGGTTCTTCCAGAACTGTGAGTCTATAAATTTATTTATGCTAAGAACATTTTTAAACTCCAGCTTCATATCTAATGTAGATTTCAAAGGAAGTTTAAGCAGTGCAGATCTCTCCTGTTGAAGTATCGAGTATCAAAAATGGTATTTGATGTCCAAGGAACTTGTAAAGCCTTCATTTTCCTCTTAGCAAAGAAGGTCATAATTTTTCACAATCAAAAAGGATTTGAAGTTCCAATTTTTTTATATTTTCCTCACAAGTGCTCTCTCCTACAATTTGACTCTTTCTCCTCTATCTCTCCTCCCTTTCTTAACAGTTTATCTATTCTCAGGCTCCTTGGGTTTGTTCACAGAAGTCACCCCGTGTTTGCTCATGCCATCATTCCCCACTGAAGAGGGATGCACATACTGGATGAAGCACTGAGGATTTATGTAAGAATGAAGTTGGTAGGCTGACCTTGGAGAAGATAAAACCTCAGAAATGAGCTCACACACTAATAGGGCATAGCAATAGGGACGTTTCTGCAGCACTTTTTCACCTATATTAACTTCATAGAGGTTTCCTTCCTACTCCAGTGTACAGTGATTTTTTTTAGGGGGTGGTACTAGGTATTGAACTCAACAGCATCTTGCACGTGGTAGGCAAGTGCTCTCCCATTGAGATGTATTTCCAGCCCTCCAGTGTACTATGACCAACCACGTTTAGATCGGCACATTTTTGTCTTGTTGGCATTCTTAAAAATCAGGGTTTGGGGGGTTGGAAGGGAATAGCTTAGTCAAGACATTGCTTGCTTTACAAGTATAAGGCATTAATCATCAGAACACACATAAAAATACTAAGCATTGGTGGTTCACATCTGTAGCACTGGGAAGGAGAAGACATACAGATTGCTGAGGTTCACTGGTCAGCCAGCATGGCTTAATCCATGAGCTCCAAGCCAACAGGAGACCTTGTCTGAAGAGAAGGTGAACAGCATTCCTGAGAAACTACACCAGAAGTTGTCCTCTGGCCTTCATACATATACATACACACACACACACACACACACACAAGCATAAAATGTGACAGTTTAAGAAGCTGGTAATTGAGACAGCCATGAAGATTAAGGTAGGGCAATTTTCAACATTGAAAAACTATTCACTATAATTTTAAATGTATTCTCCTAACAATATTAGTAATTCTTTTTTTGTACCAGGAAGATGGGAAGGGAATGAAGGAAACAGTCACAGAGAACTGGACAATACAAAAAGTGTTTCAGTCATAACCACATGCCCCAGTATATGCCTATCTATCTATGTAGAAAATAATCGTTGGTGGTCTGGAGAGATGGGTCAATGGTTAGGGCACTTGCCTGCAAAGCCCAATGACCTGGGTTCAATTCCCCAGTACCCACATAAAGCCAGATGCATGTAAAGATACATGCATCTGCAGTTTGTTTGTAGTGGCTGGAGGCCCTGGCACACCCATTCTCCTTGTCTTTCTCCTTGCTATCTATCTCTGCTTGCAAATAAATAAAATATGTTTAAAAATAATTGTTGCATCAATCCTCCTGCCTCTGCTCTCAAGTAGTGGGATTATAAGTGTGTTCCACCATGTGAAGCCTAGTTAATTTTTGTGAATAAATAACATAACTTATACTATACTAGCATTGTGTAATTTCTGCTGTTCGTGAAAATTTAAGGAAATGAAAGGAAAGCAAATTGCCACTACCAAAAATCACAAAACTCAATAGGACAGAAAATGAGAAAGTGATTTCATGGGATGAGGGGAGGTTGAGGGTCACAGAGATGACCCTAAAGAGGCTAAGGATGTAAGAGATGTTCTAGCTGGGCGCAGTGATGCACACCTTTAATCCCAGCACTCAGTAGGCAGAGGTAGGAGAATCGCTGTGAGTTGGAGGCTAGCCTGAGACTACATATTGAATTCCAAGTCAGCCTTATAGCTCACAGCAAAGTTGCTGAAGTCTGTTCTGCCAGCAGCCCGAGATCTCATGACTGGGATCGTAGGAATTGTCACTGCTGGTGAGTGTACTTGTGACTTGGGTCTGGCCACAAGTGACACTGGGATGGTTCTCAACACCTTTCCCACACCATGTCCTCCTGCCCCCAACAAAGGCTAGAGAAAGGCCATGGAAACAAGGAAAAGAGGTTGGGGAGTAGAACCCCAGGTTCTTAGCCTCTGACAACCCTGGGGCCCCCAAGAGGACCTGAGCTCCTTAAAGTTTCAGACCAGTCACTGTAAATGTCACACCCCCACTTGGAGGGCATCCTACCCAGGCAAGGTTGTAAGCAACTGTAGCCTCAAACTAGCCTTTTTATTTTTATTTATTTATTTGCAAGGAGAGAGAGAGAGAGAGCACACACGAGAGAGAATGAGTGGGCACCAGGGCCTCTAGCCACAGCAAACAATCTCCAGATGCATGTACCACTTTGTGCACCTGGCTTTACATGGGTACTGGGGAATCGAATCTGTGTCCCTAGGCTTGCAGGCAAGTGCCTCGACCGCTAAGCCATCTCTCCAGAAGCTCAAAGGTCAGCCAGTCTGGTGTTCACAGCAGTGAATGAGAGACCCTGTCTCATACAAGGTAGAAGATGAGCACTCATGCACAATGTGGCACGTGCACAGTTGTACTTACATGCATGGACAGTCACATACACATCACACATACACTTAAAAAACTGGGGTGGAGAGATGGCTTCATGGTTAAGTGCACTTCCTGTGAAAACATGTAGGTCTGAGGGGGCCTGAGACAGCCAAAGTTCAAATCTCCAGATTCCACATAAATGGCAGGATGTGGCCATGCGCCTGTAACCCCAGTCCCGAAGGGAACAGAGACCAAGGCAATGGCCTATAATGTTTTGGGGACATCAGAGACCTCCCTGGCCAACAACTGGAAATTTTCTAGTAACAATTTATGGCTCCTGTGTGTTCCACTGTCCAGAAAGGTAGGTTTCCATATGACTTATTTATATCCTCTTCAACTTTGATTAGCCTTCCCTCCACCTTTCTTTACTCAATCTCTTCCCCTGACCTCACAATTCAATAAAGTAAAAAAAAAAAAAATTAGAAGAATCAATAAAGAATAGGTTTTTGGAAAATATAAACAAAATTGACAAATCCTTAACCAAAATAACTAAAAGGAAGAGAAGACCTTAATCAATAAGATTAGAAATGAAAAGGGTGACATTTCAACACATATAAAATAAACTGAGACAGACATAGGACATACTTCAAAATACTATATTCCATCAAATTGGAAAATCTAAGGAAATGGATGAATTTCCCTTCATGTATAGCTTACTGAAGTTAAGCCCAAAGGCAGTAAATAATTTAAACAGATTATAACAAGCAAGTAGAGTAAAAAAGTAATTAAAATCTCTCAATCAAAATAAGGTCAGGTCCAGACAAGTTCACTGCAGGTTTCTATCAAACATTTATAGAAAAGTTGACACTGGACTGGGAAGGTGGCTCTGCAATTAAAGACATTTGCTTTCAAAGCCTGCTTGTTTTGGTTGGTCTCAGGTCAACCCACTTAAAGCCAGATGCACAAAGTGGCACATACTTCTGGAGCTTGCTTGCTGGAAGCAAGAGGCCCTGGTACACCCATTTATTCCCCCTCTCTGTACTGCTTAGGAATGGTAAACCTAATCTGTACAGACAAAACATCATCCTTCAAAAGCCAGTGACTATCCGCAAGCAATCTTTAATTGGATATTATCCCTTTATATTATTTTCTGTGTGTCTATTAAGAGAGAAATCTTTGACTTTGCTTTCTTTTGGGTCTTTGTCTGGAACCTAGAAAGATGTAAGAATTTTCCACCTGTGTGTAATCCGTGTATCTGAGATTCAAATGGGAATTCTGAAAAGGAAGATATTGTATATTTCTGGACTATTGTAAGAATTTTATTGAAAGGTCGAAAATTGACATAATGTTAAGGATTTTGAAGTGCAAAACAAAAAAGGGGAATTCCAAGTAGAGGAAAAATTGTGTATTTATAATTTTTGCATCATTTTTCTCTTATTTCATTCCACATTTAACTTGAAATGGAATGCTCAATAAGAGTACTTGTAATTCATCTCTAAATTCATGATATAAAATTCCAATTTTAAGTCACTTAAATATTTCTAGAAAGATAAATATTTAGTGACTTTTACTTCACGTAATTTACTTGTTTAAGGTGCATATATGAATACACTAAGTTGTTCACAGATCAGAATTACTGTTTCACAATATACATGAAGTAGAGCCCAAGTTCCCTCAATAGGTTGCTATATTACATGTTTACTTGCATCAGTACTCTAAATCACTTTCTTATAATAGTATATTAGAATATTATCTAGTGTTTTGTATTAGGACATATTAGAAAATATCATTTCAACATTTAAAATTAATGTTTAGAAGCAGTAAAAGAAGTCTCTACATATGCAAAATTCTGTATGTCAAGAATTAATAGGATGGCACTTTCAACAGACTTTGCCACACTTGAGCTCTAAATTCACTACTTTGGTTTGGTACCTTTCTGATCAATTGGAATTCAGATTTGCAGTGGTCATCCATGTGAGAGCTGATGCTCCATGGGTTCCCATGAATCCCCTAAAGTCCTGAGTGGAAACCTTGATTCCCAGTGCAATAGCTCAGAAGATAGGACCTTAGGGGAGCAGAGTTTAGAACAGCATGGATTCAGGCCACTATAAGGGACTCCTGGAGACAGGTTCCCTCTCCTCCTCTTCTTTCTCATCCCATGAGGACACCACCTTCCTCCTCTTCAGCAGATGCAGGGGCATGGCACCATCTTGGAAGCAGGGACCAAACCTACTGGTTCCTTGATTGGGGGTTTCTCTGCATCCTGAAGTGTGAGAGAGAAGTAACTTCCCATGATTCCACTGCCCAAGAGACCAAGATGCACAAGAAGTCCAAACACTGTACAAATAGCTCACTGTTCCCGGTATCTTCTCCCGTACCCCTCCAGTGAACATTTTTTAAGACTTTTTAAAATTTTTTTGCTTATTTATTATTTATTTGAGAGTGACAGAAAGAAGGAGGCAGAGAGAGAGAGAGAGAGAGAATGGGCGCGCCAGAGCTTCCAGCCTCTGTAAACGAACTCCAGATGCGTGCTCCCCCTTGTGCATCTGGCTAACGTGGGTCCTGGGGAATTGAGCCTCGAACCGGGGTCCTTGTCCTTAGGCTACACAGGCAAGCGCTTAACCGCTAAGCCATCTCTCCAGCCCTCCAGTGAACATTTTTAAGATTTCGAAACAAATCAGTATAAAAGCCCAAGTCGAAGTTAGTCTTATGGACAATTTTTTATTGTACCTTTTTTTTTCTTTTCTATTACTAATAAAACAAGAACTGCCCCTCCCAGACACTGGGGATCTGTTGCCATTTGTTCAAGCTAAGGTGGTGGTAGGTGGGGGAGGGCGGCATCTAGTAATGGACCAGAGGAGCAGATTAAACTGCAACCACAAAGCTGCCTTACGAAAGCAGACTGTTTTTACAGGGACAGTTGGCATTTTGGGGATTAAATGATATACTGGAAGCTTTTTCTTGGCACCAAGTGCACATCTGAACATTTAAATCCAAATATGCTAACAGATGTTTCTAAAATAGGAGCATTATACAACAAGATCTTGCTTGAACTAGGAATACATTTTCCACCATTTTAAAAATAAACTTCACATATTTTACAACAGTTTTGGATTTATAGAAAATTTAAATGATAGTGTAGAGAATCTCTGTACATCCTCCATTACTAATATATCATATCAATTAATATGGTACTTTTTTACAAACAATGATACATTAACATTAATTCAAGCATCTATTTAAGCTACATGAACTCATGGATGTTTGGCTTATACTTTGAGATATAGTGTAATACTAATTCATTTATTGCTCAAATCATCCCTGCTTTTAGACATTAGGAATTTTCCACTGTTTTCTATATCTTTTTAACATGCTCCCTCAATCAAGGCAGGATGGTGATACACTTACAAAACTGCTGACATGGAAAATATTCAGGTTTGTCTTATACATTTCCTGCCCCAGTTGTAAAACCAGTGACTTCTCCAAGGAGTGCTGGTTTCTCTTAATGGAATATTTTATTAGAAACAAGTATAAGAACACAGAGTTATGCTGATTTTTACTGGAATGTCCTTGCTTGCCTCAACTAACAAAACCAGAAAATATACATAAATATTAACATACAACTGTAAGTGTTTCTATATGAAACCACCTGCACTTGTAATGGAAAATATGAATTCAAACTGAGTCTCAAATTCACTCCCTCATCTTACATATCCATAGCCAACTATCCCAGCAGTGAGAAACCTGACTCCCTCCAGCCACTGGAAATCACTATTTAATTATTTAAAGCCAGGGTATATGGGATGGGGAGATGGCTATGAAGTTAAAGGTACTTGTTTGCAAGATCTGATGGCCCAGGTTCAATTCCCCAGTACTCACATACATAAAGCCAGATGCACAAAGTGGCAG
This sequence comes from Dipus sagitta, assembly GCA_036346955.1. Taxonomy (NCBI): domain Eukaryota; kingdom Metazoa; phylum Chordata; class Mammalia; order Rodentia; family Dipodidae; genus Dipus; species Dipus sagitta. The sequence continues at coordinate 54,686,600 of CM070777.1, forward strand.
ATGTGTCTAGAATACATTTGCAAGATAAATTCACGGCAAGAAGCCCTGGTGCCTATCCCCTCCTCTCTCTCTCTCTCTCTCTCTCTCTCTCTCTCTCTCTCTCCCTCTTGTAAATAATAACTAAAATATTTAAAGTAAAACTAGTATGCATGAATGATGACTTCAAAATAGTAAGTCACAGACTCATGGAAAAATTGTATCAACTAGAGAAGGTACATATACACAACTTTTCTTATTTCTTTTTTCTTCTTTTTTTCTCTCTTCTGTCCTCTCTTTTTGCCTTTAGTCTTATACACTACTCATTTCCAGAGTTATTTAGATAATACCTTGTTCTCCTGCCCACTTAATTATGGTTGTTTCACACATTTTTAATTTGTTTAATATATTTTGTTAAATTCTGCATTGTAACTGAGGAATGTCCAACCTTTAAAATTATTTTTAATTTTTACATATTAAAGTTTATTCCATCTGTAATAAGGTGTACATGTATAAACAAATTCATACATGCATATATCCAGTAGTACAGATTTTAGGAATAGTGTGTCCACTCTAAAAATGTCTCTTGTACCTCATTTATTGACGCTTTCTCAGTAGATTTCATCAAATTAGATTATGTTGGCCTACTACTTTCTAGTTAAATAAGCATGATATGTGAAAGGAATTATCCAACTATTAGGATTAGAGAGAATCAGCAAGTCCCTTCTCTCTGATCATCAAATCTACATGAGTACAAAGATGCTAGACACCTGGAAGGGGTTAGAACACAGAAGGACAGTATGAGAGAGGGCTGGGCATTGAGCTCAGTGGCAGAGCGCTTGCTTAGCATTCACAGGTCCTGGGTTTAATACCTGCCATTGATGAAGCGCACACACAACCTATGTGCACACACACACACAACACATGTGCACACATGCACCACACACACACACACACACCAGTGACAGCAACCAATGTGAGATTTTATCATTTTTTTTTACATAAGCTACAGTATGGAATGGCTGTAATTTACAGTTGCCAATTGTAGATCCAGGTTTATTCACTCATTCAATATATGCTAACTGAACAGCTGCTATGAGCTAGATATTATATAAGACAAATGCAAAATCATCATGGCTAATGCACACTTCCTTGTGACTTAGCATGCAATTTTGCTTTCTTCATCTATAAAAAAAGAACATCATCTTGGTAGAATTGCTGGCAGAATGTATGAGATTGTGATATGAGGTGTGTATGAATCATGGTTCTCTGCTGTATACAAACCCTGCCACTTCATGATAAAATAAGATCCACCCACACTTCTTTCAAAAGAAGAATAGAGGATAGATAGAAGGAAATGCTTCTTGTTCCCATTTCCTCTTTCTATTAAATTTGATCATGGGAGGCTGGGGAGATGGCTCAGCAAATAAGATGCTTGCCTTCAAAGCCAAATTATCTGCAAAGAAATAAATACAAATGTTTTAAAAAAAATAAAATAGGGTTGGCAGCGATGGCTTAGTGGTTAAGGCACTTGCTGCCAAAGCCAAAGGACCCAGATTCGATTCCCCAGTTCCCACGTAAACCTGACTGCACAAGGTAGCACATGCGTCCTGAGATTGTTTGCAGTAGCTAGAGGCCCTGGTGCACCCATTCTCTCCAGCTCCACCTCCCTTTCTTTCTCTGTCAAATGAATAAATAAATAAGATTTAAAAACAAGTACTTTCAAGTGCTATTTAAATTGCTCATAGGTTGTGGCTGGGAATCTCAGTGATTAAAGGCACTTGCTTGCAGAGCCTGCCACCCTGGGGTTCAATTCCTAAGCCATCTGTGTAAGTCACTGTAAAAAGTAGTGCAAGTACCTGGTGTTAGATTGCAGAGGCAAGAGGCCCTGATATGCTCATGAGGCAGTTTAGGGTTAAGAGGACCCTCAAAAGTAAACTAAAAGTCTAAGGAGAGAAATGCACTTCTTCCTGCAAGAGAGAACCTAGCTCTTTCTTACCTCTTTGTCCCTAAAGAAATCCTCATAGCCTCTACCTCTATGGAGACCAAAAATGTTAAAAGAAGGGTCTAGTCTTTCCTTATATCTTCTTTACTAAAGCAGTAGCCCTTACCCAGAAACCTGGCAAAGGGCCCAAACATTTGCCATGCAGGTCAAACTTACTGAATCAGCCCCAATCAAATCCTGTTAAACACTCAAAGACACCAGGTGAGCATTCACATATTCAAATTTTCTGGGACACCTTTTTGCCTAGGAACTGGAAATCTGCCTTCTGTCCTTCTCTTAGACCCTATAGAAAAATCTTTTTAAACTTGACCCTCTAAGGTCTGTGCATAAAAAAGCTCACCTTTGACCTGTTTTGCACATGTGTCTGGAGGTCATTTGCAGTGGCTAGAAGCCCTAGCACATCAATTCTCACTCACTCTCTCCCTCCATCTGCAATAAATAAATAAAAATAAAATAAAATTATTTTTAAAAAATTCTGTTAAACTATTATATACTACAGAAAATGCCACTTTGGCAATTATGAATGGTAAATTTTAAGCCTCATCCACAGTTATGTTACCTTATTGATATGTCTTTCTGGACTCTTTCTGTAAGCAACTATGTTCTCAAGAGCAAGAAGAAAAATTCCTCACAATTTCCTATAAAGATCAATATCTGAGAAAAAATATGGAATTTACACAGGGGATTAAACTTTAAATTTGCACAAACATATGTTTGATATCAGTGCTCAACCTCTACAAGAAGCTATAACATTTCCTTAAGTTGATCACACATTAAATTTTCCACCAAGATCTATTCCTATATAACACATTTATATAAATTTCTTAAACTTCTCACAATCTAAAGAAACCCTTAGTTTTGTAGTACAGCTTCATTTCTTACTTTGGAACCACCAACCAATCAATCAATCATACGACAAAATTTACTTTTTCTTTCAACACATTCTAATGTTCAATAACTTCCTTCAAAACTAAGTCTCTTTTTCTTGTCCTCACTGAGAGTTGTATTCCTATCATTAGATTATTATGTTAGGATTTTGTGTTAAGGTCTTAAAAGGATGAAAAAATTCTGATATCGACTCCCAATAACTGGACTGGATAAGTATTTTATAAAACTTTAATGAAAAATCACAATACTGATAACAAAAATTCAGAATTGGTATGAGACTGAACTTATAGCCTGGACCCAGTGGACTCTGGAGGTGGACTACTTGCTTCAATGTAGACTTGTTGACTCAAATTCCCGAAGCTGACAGAACAAGGAGACTGCTCCCTCTTTCTTTAATGCCTTAGGCAGGGCCTGGCTGGAGCTGGCTTGTGCCTGATCCTGATTGGGTCCTAATTCACATTGGTCTCTCTTTCTCTGCTAGAGGCAGTCTACTAGAAAGCTCTTCCACAGTGTACCTCAAGCGCACGGACTCAAATGTATTAGGTGATTGGCTTCAAGTTGGGGATGCCATCATGAGTTATCTCAGAGGTTCTGCAGCCGAGGTTCTGAACTTGACTGCAGCCCAGGCCTACTGCTGCTTGTGTGTCCAATAGACCCTTGAACTCTCAAAACTACCTAAGAACTGAGACTGCACTCATGCTCACGCCCTGTCATGTGAAACAGTTTAACCTCTGTCACCACCTGTTATAGTCCTAAGAAGTGATAGAACCTGCTAATGCCCATGAGGTTAGGAGCAGTAAATTAAACCTTAGAGCACATGCTCTTGCTTTAAATATTTGTTTCCCTCTACATTGTAGTCTTCATTAGTCCCAAATAAATGCAATATTCTTTGTTCTGTACTAGGTTGACTTTAGCCCAGGTCAACAACCCTTAGAAATTGCTCAAGCTGGGGGCTGGAGAGATGAGTTAGTGGCTATGGTTTTTGCCTGAGAAGCCAAAGGACCCATGTTCAATTCTCCAGGACTCACATAAGCCAGATCTACAAGGTGGTGCATACATCTGGAGTTCATTTGCAGTGGCTGAAGGCCCTGACATGCTCATTTTCTCTCTCTTTTTCTCAAATAAAATAAATAAATAATTTTTAAAACATATTTTTTAAAAAAGAAATTTCTAGAGCTGCTGGACATGGTGGTGCACACCTTGAATCCCAGCACTCAGGAGGCAGAGGTAGGAGGATTGCCATGAGTTCAAGGCCACCCTGAGACTATAGTGAAATCCAGGTCAGCCTGGTCTAGAGCAAGACCCTACCTTGAAAAAAAAACAAAAGAAGGAAAGAAGAAAGAAAAGAAAAGAAGTTGCTAAAGCCAGGCTGGGGACATGGCTCAGTAGTTAAGGAGCTTGCTTGCAAGCCTAATGTCCCAGGTTTGATTCCCTACCACCTACATAAGGCCAGATGTGCAATATCGTGCACATACCTAGAGCTTATTTGCAGTGGCAAGAGGTGGGCTACTGTGCCCCTTCTCCCTCTCTCTCTCCTTGCAAATAAATTTTAAAAATATATCTAAAAGTCATTGTTTAAACCTCAGTCAGAAATTCTGTCTCTGAGTTTGATGTGGGAGTGCTCTGAGTGGGGTTAGAACTTCCATACCAGAAGCTCCCGAGTCTCAAGTTATTGCCCACATTAACAAATAATTGAGCACACAGTCTTGGAGAAGGGTAAATTATGAGATCTACTTTAGGAAGAGTTGAGATAGGAGGATGAGCAAAGCAGAAAATTCCCCACACCAAAAAAAGTTCTTCCATTTCCCACTCTGGAGAAGGGAGAGGAAGTCCTTTTCACATAGAGGAAAGGCTCTCCAGGGATGAAGCCTCAGAGGCAAGGGGGGAAACGGGCTCACACACACTTCTCAGGCCCATCAATATGAATCAGGCAACCAATTAGAATGAGCCTCACCACCAGGACTGTAGTCAGAGACCACATTGGCCAGTGGACCCAGAAGGAATGCTTATTTGGGAAGGGGCCATCGACAAGGGCTATTCCTGAGAAATTGGGAAAGAAACAGGAAGTTGCTGTTGCTGAGGATGGATTAGAAGGTTGCTGTTTATAGCCATCTTGGATGAGACTGGATCAGATGCAAGTTCTGGTCCTTCCAGGGCTGGCATGGTGGCATCCATATTTCTGTGGACCAGTACCTAGCTAACTACCTACTAAGAAAAGGCTACCTTGCTCCTAATCCCTATCAAATGACCTGATCTTTGCTTAGCTAAAGAAATACAGATCTCTTTGCCCAGCAGTTACAGAAATATTTCTCTAATTCTCTGAGCTACAAGTGAGGCCTATAAACAAAACCACAGATGCAAACAAATGCATCTTCCTTGTTTCCATTATTGGCTCACATCTTCAGCCACTGCAAAATGTTACACAAGTCTCACTGCCTCTGTGAACCAGACGTGCTTAGCTAGAAAATGATAAAAATATAGTTATTGATTTTCAAGTTGAAGCTCAGTATAGAAGTCTAAGGAGATGAGAAATATAATATGAGACATTTAGAAAGCTCTCTCCTGGGGCTTTTTAGCTAGAATTGGAATGTTTAAATGGTGAACTCTATTTCTGAAACTTCACTAGGCTCTCAGCAAATTGTAGGATGTAGGACTATACACAAGATCTACACTAACCAAATGGGAGGAAGAGGAGAGGAGGAGGAGAGGAAGGGAAGAAAAAAAGGAGATGGAGAGAGAGAGAAGAAGAAGAAGAAAATTAGATGAGTTAGGTTAACATTTAATGTGAATCAGGTGTGGTATGCCTCTATAATCTGAGCACTTGAGAGGCCAAGGTAGGAAGATCATGAGTTCAACACTAGCTGGGCTACAAACTGATATCCTATCTAAGAGAGAGAGAGAGAGAGACAAAGAATCCCTTTAGTGGAGAAAGGATAGGGAGTGGGGGACAAAGGAGGGACATGTTTCAGTTCAGATGAAATCACTAGACAATGTAGCATATACTAGGTACGCATCAAGAGCATCCTTTACTCATATCATAGATGTTACCCTGGCATGGAAAGGGCAGCAGAGAATGGAGGGCAAGCCACCACATGCTGTCATGGTCCATTTCCACATGACTCCTTTTGAGCTAGAACAAAACTTAAAGCCATTGTTTTTCCTTCTGACTTACACATATTTACATGATGTTTGCCAAATGCCCTGTTAGTGAGAAATAAATTTTTCATAGCTTATTGCTGCTGTCTTCCAAATGAGAGAAGACTCATTGATCTATGCTCCCTATTACACATTTAGATCTCTTCTAGCCTCCATTTGCCATTGTGTTTCTTGAAATGAACTTGATAAAACTGCACCATGCATTCTTTAATAGGTCCACTTAAAAACAACAACAACAACAACAAAAAATCAGCTCCTAAGACATGGGTTGCTCCTTCCTTCCAGACAAATACAATCTAAGAAGGCATTACGTAACTTTTGGTGATTGCTCTGGTATGATCTGAATTTTGCTGAAATTTTATAAGCTTGACTTTTTTCGTTACTGAGAAAAACATAATAAGCATGCAATCAATGTGAATATTAACATTATTGTTGCTATTATTTGTAGCTTTTTTATTATTTGTATCTTTTTAACTTAAGACCACATCTTGCACGGGATTTGTTCCCCTGAACTTCTGTTTGTTCAAGACATATCCTTCCATCCTTCATTCTCTCTGTACTCCCTAGTCTCATTCTAAATGATGTGGGGAAGAACAGGCTAAGGCATCCCTACATGGTCTACGTGCACTGTATCCCTGTAAAATCCACATGGTAATCTCCAAAACCATAAATACATCTGAACATGAGTGTGTTTGTGGGAATTTAACTACTTTGCTCACTTTAACCCTCTTTATTGTTTCATTTACCCACCTCTATAAGGAATAGCTATCACCACACAGTTACTGCTATTGCTTGAGACAGTCAACATGCATCAGTTTTAGATATTCTGATTCGATTAATTATTTCACAGAGATTTATGCTTCTTTCTACTAGGTTAATTCTCCCTCAATCCTGAAGAATTTCCTTGACATTTCTTTTTCTTTCTTTTTTTTTTTTTTTTTTTTTTTTTTTTTTGGTTTTTCGAGATAGGGTCTCACTCTGGTCCAGGCTGACCTGGAATTAACTCTGTCATCTCAGGGTGGCCTTGAACTCATGGCAATCCTCCTACCTCTGCCTCCCGAGTACTGGCATTAAAGGCGTGCACCACCACGCCCAGCTTTTCCTTGACATTTCTTGTATGTTAGTGGTTTGGCCAGAGTTTCTCAGCTTTTCTGTTTTGAAATATCTTCACTTTGCATTTACTTTTGGAAAGAAGTTTTTGTATTAACCATTTTTATCTCATGAGTTTTAATTTGTGTGCGTGTGTGTCGTGTATGCATGAGTGTGTGCAGATGCACATACACAATGCACATATGTGCTGAAGGCAATTTGGAGCATCGGGGTCCTCCTCTGTTGTTTCATTTCATTTCCTTGACACGAACCTGGAGCCAGTGTTTGCAGTCAGGATGGCTAACCAACAAGCCTCAGTGACTCTCCTGTCTCCCCCCACCACCACCACCACCGGGACTAGAGTTACAAGCAAGCATGACCAACCTGTATTAACCAATCATGGGTTCTGGGATTTGAACTCTGCTCCTCATATTTGCATGGCAAGGACTACTCTTACCCACTGAGTCCTCTCCCCAGTGCCAATTTATTTCTAACCCTCACATCTCTCGTGAAAGATTTCACTAGTGTTTTGCTTTGCTTTGATGTATTTTGCTTGTTTTGGTCTCTGGGTGCTTAAATTCATTGTTTTCTCCTTCATTTTCAGCAGTTTGCCTCTTGGTGCTATGGTGCAATTCATACTTTGCTTAGGATTTGTTCCTTTAATATGTGGGGCTGATATCTTTGATTGGTTGTAGAAAATTTTCAGTTATGATGTCTGCTACGCTTGCATTGAAGACTACTTGAAGGTCTGTCAGCAAGTAAGTTAGTAAAGCAGAGTGCATCCAAACAATGGAATATTACCCAATGCTAAGGAGAAATGAACTATCAAGACACAAAAGGACATGGAAGAAGGTTTCATCTTATTAAATCTGATTTCTCTATTCCATTACCAAGTACTATTGACTGTTCAAAATATTATTATTTCTTTTCATTTCAAAGTAAGAGGTCAAGAAAGCAAAGAGATTAGACTTCTCTTGGAGGGGCAAATTCCAGTGCTGGAAAATCCACCAGGGGAGAGCTGGACTTTTATCAAAGGAGGGGGGGGAGCTCTCCCACCCAGAGCCCATAATTGGTCAGGTTAAATGAAGGTGCTGGTTGATCTATGGTGCATCCAGTACTGTGTAAGTCCCAGAAAGCTGACCCACCACACCAGCCTGCCAATGAGAAAGTTCACCAGGCCAGAAAGAAGAAAGTGGGGTCACCCTCTTCACCATCTTGGGTTACAATATAGTCACCTATTAATGCCTCCTTTGTCTCATTTGTCTGCCTATCTACTATAGTGTTTCACTAGCAAAATGCCTACATTTCTTCAATAGATAGTAAAATAACTCTGTGACTTTTTTCCAAAATAAACTGCACCATATATATATATGTCAATGTACAGTTTTGTGTGTGCATATAAGATTTCAGTTTATTCAGACAAATACCAAGAAGCCTGATGCTGGAGTGAATGGGGAAGGTGTGATAAGTCTAACAAAATTTAGGGGTATATTACCAACTGACAGAGCCAGTCTGAAAAGGCCACATACTGCCTGACTCTAACCAGGTGGCATTCTGGAGAAGGCACAACCATGGAGACAGTGAAAAGGTCAGAAGCTGTCAAGGATTGTGATTAAGAGGATCTTTACAGCATGAAGTCATTCTCTGTGACACTATGGTGTTAGTCAGAGGTCCTTGTGCATTTGCTCAACCCCTCAGAATGTACTACACTGAGAGCAAATCCTGACCTAAACCCTGGGCTTTGAGGAAATGATGATGTGTCTGTGTTGGTTTATTCAATATAATAAATGGACCACTTTGGTGGAGATGTTCATAATGAGGGAGGCTATACGGGTTAATAGGTGAGGGGCTATGGGAAATCTCTGTTCATTTTATTCAATTTTCCTGTGATCCATAATGCCATTAAATTTAAAATCTTTTAAGAATAAATAAGCACACCTATGTGCCTGCATATTGTTTATACAAATCTGACAATACTTCACATGAATTTTAAGAGTCTTAGAGCTCTCACCCTCCTCCTGCCTGCCCATGCCTAGACTAAGCCTGGGATGATCTTCTATTTTGGTACCTTGAGGATACCTCTGGACTAAGAAGAGTGGATGTCACCTTCCCGTAACTCCCCCCGCCCCGCCCACCACTGAAGTCTTCTCCCTTAGACAGTTTTCCTCCTCTTCCGTAAAACCTTCTCTCTGGCCCTCTCTTGAACTCTGTCCTCTTATCTCGTTCTGGCACACACATTATCATTTCTCTCTCTCTCTCTCTCTCTCTCTCTCACTCCTCCATCCTTCTGTCTTTCCCCAAGGTCTGATACCTCTCTCTCTCTCCCTATGATTTCTGGTACTGTCAGTCTCTCCTGGCATTAAATTGAAGTTTTGACTCAAGAAATGGTTTGTCTTAGCATGCTCACACCACGCTGATGGTGGAGAACACTAGGAAAACAAGGGTACACAATACATCAAGAAGACAGAGCCAACTGTGTACCATGACATGGATCTCCTCCACTTCATTTGTCTAGGGCCCAGAAATCCTTACAGAGGAAGCAGTTACATGAATTCTGCTCTCATGGTGAGCCTGCAAAAGATCCATGTAGATGGCAACAGACACTGTGGTCATTTAAAACCTCATCAAAGCAAAGATTCAGAGACTACAGAAAAGACAGCATTAAATCAGATCCCTATCTTGTCTATAAAGTCAGGAAACAATGTGGAAGAAGGGGCTGAAAGATTGTCAGAGCCTCAGGGTGTGTGGGAATAACATGAGGCACCATGTTTCCCCCATCCCTACAGAGACTGACTGAGGTCTCTTGGTCCCCACAATGCATACCCATAGCCCCACCAAAGAAGACCCTAGCAGAATTGAGAAGAGCTGATCAGTTAGCCAAATCAAGAGCAGTTGGTTTCCCACCATAGCTGTGTGCCACTATTGCACTTGGTGTGAGTATCACGTCAAGTTGTTTGCTGATAAGAAGGTTAGACCATGAGTTGCTTGGACAGATATTGGTCATTTTCCCTCAGTCTCCCATGTAGCACCTTCTGGCACTAGATGAGCTAGCTGTCTGGAGTCTGGCTCTCTTCCAGCTTCCAGCCATGTCACTCTATGTTATGTGCCAACAGCATATGGTGTCAGCAGTAGGGTCTTACCACAAACCTTTGGTGGGTCATCAAGTACTCTGACATAAATCTGTCTTCTTTTGGGAAACCTTGTAGGTCTCTCTGATCAACAGCTCATTGTGGATGATAGCCACCTGCTAATACTGGGAGTAGCAGGTCAGCGCCCAGGAAGAGAGCGAAGAAAAAGATAAGTATTATAGAAGAGGTAGAGAGATGAGAGAGAAGAGGGAAAAAGAGAGAAACAGAAACAGGAGAAGATTAAGGTCAGTCTTCATCGTACCCTTTCCCTGGCCTGGTGACTCAGGTGTTCTTTCTAAGGGCCTGCTGAAGGTTCAACCATTTGGTCTGTCTTTTAGGATTTTATGGTACCATTGCCATTTAGGTCCAGATTTGTGTCGCCTGCCCTCTCCCTCACCCTACACACCCACCCTGTTGTCCAGTCCTTGAGATGTTTGCTAGGTATGTCGGCATCTTGGGTAGATTCAGGTTAGGAGCTGTAGATGAGTGAGACTATATGGCGATTATCTTTCTGTGATTGGGTGAGTTTATAGAGAATGATCTGTTCCAGGTTCAACCAATTTTCTTCAAATTTCATTGTGTTGTTTTTCCTTACTGCTGTGTAGAATTCCATCATGTAGATATACCACATCTTAGTTATCCATTCGTCTAATGATGGACATCTAGGTTGATTCCAACTGTTAGCTATTATGAATTGAGCAGCTATAAACATGGTTGAGTAAATCTCTCTGGACTGGGGCATAGAACTTTTAGGGTACATGCCCAGTAAGTGAATAACTGGGTCTGTTGGTAACTCTATAGTCAGGTTTTTTAGGAGTCTCCATATTGCTTTCCACAGTGGTTGAAGAGGTCTAAGAGTACAACTTTTTTTTTGCATTAAAAAGATCAATAATTTCTTTTTTAGTCTAACACCATGTGTATCACTAAAGTATCTACCCACCCACCCCCAACAAAAAGAAACAAGTTTGTCTTGGTGCCCCTACCTCCACCCCTGAATGTAGTATGCATTGCCTGACTTGATCTTCACAATAACCTTTGATCAACATTACTTACAAGTTAATTGCAAATGAAGGAAGACACAAATGTGTCAAGTGGACTGCCTGATGTGAACCCATAATTGACTCACAGCTGAAACCACAACCAAATTCTTTAACACTGGCCCAGGACACACACACACACACACATACATATTCTCTCTATATATACATTTTTTTCTCATTCATTCTCTCTATCTGTCTCTCTAGCTTCATCTCCTGAACATTTCCAAAAGAAAAGAAAAGAAAAGAAAAGAAAAGAAGAGAAGAGAAGAGAAGAGAAGAGAAGAGAAGAGAAGAGAAGAGAAGAGAAAGGAAGGGAAGGGAAGGGAAGGGAAGGGAAGGAAAGGGAAGGGAAGGGAAGGGAAGGGAAGGGAAGGGAAGGGAAGGGAAGGGAAGGAAGGAAACGAAAGGAAAATGGAAAAGGAATGAGAAGGAAAGGGCTCTAATGAAACTGTCAGAGAGTTGACATCTCTATCATTGTTTCTGTCACAACTGAAGTGCAGCCATGCCCATTATCAAACAATGCAAAGTCAATGTCTATAACCCATAACATTAACAGTGTTATTTGATGAGCTTTCTTGCCATGGTCATAATACTTAACACTCCTAACAAGCATTACCTCATCAAGTTGTCATAATGAGCCTTTGGAATAGATCATTCAACAGTGAAACACTGTATAGGTAAGGGATTCAAATCACAGAAAGGGGCTGGAGAGATGGCTTAGCGGTTAAGCACTTGCCTGTGAAGCCTAAGGACTGCGGTTCGAGGCTCAATTCCCCAGGACCCACGTTAGCCAGATGCACAAGGGGGCGCATGCATCTGGAGTTCGTTTACAGAGGCTGGAAGCTCTGGCGTGCCCATTCTCTCTCTCTCTCTCTCTCTGTCTCTCTCTCTCTCTCTCTCTCTCTCTGCCTCCTTCTCTCTGTCGCTATCAAATAAATAAACAAAAAAATTTTAAAAATAAATAAAAAAAAATCACAGAAAGACTAAATGATTTGTCTGCATTAATAAAACTACTAATTGGCCAGACTGAGTGTTGAAAGCCAACACTATTCTGCCCCTTATGAATTCCAGGAGAGCACTTTTTTTGAGATAGGGTCTCGCTCTAGCCCAAGCTGATCTGGAATTCACTACATAGTCTCAGGGTGATCTTGAACTCAAAGCAATCCTCCTCCCTCTGCCTCCCCTAGTGCTGGGATTAAAGGCATGTGCCACCATGCCTGGCCCAGGGGGCCATTTTAAGAGTAGAAGCATAGACAACAGGATATGTGATTGCAAGGAAACTGAATTCAGGCTCACCACATGGGTGGTTCATTCTTGATGTTGCTGATACACCCCGTGATCTTTACTCCCAGCTTTTAACCTCTACCTTACTCCTGGCCTCAGCTTCTTATAAAAAAATTATCCATTTGGTGCTGGAGAGATGGCTTAGCAGTTAAAGCACTTGCCTGCAAAGCCAAAGGACCCAGGTTCAATTCCCCAGGACCCATGTAAACCAGATGCACAAGGCGGCACAAGCATCTGGAGTTCGTTTGCCATGGCTGTATGCCCTGGCGTGGCCATTCTCTCTCTCCTCTTCTCTCTCCCTCTCTGCCTCTCTCTCTTCTCTCTCAAATAAATAAAAAATATTTAAAAATTATTAGTTTTTATTATGCTACCTCCTGGGCTCCTGCTAATTCCATCTTCTGGGTGGTGCTCATACTTTCAAAATTTGGTTAATACAGTGTATATTACTGACAACTTCTCACTGACCACATCTTGCCCACTTTTCTCTTCCTGCCTGAACATCTTCCCTCCTTCTCAGAGGCCCACAGTTTCTTAGATAATTCTCAGCTGGTTTACAGAGTGCTGGGTTGATAGCTTGGTAATTAACTCATCCCTGCTAGCTCACTCCCTGTGTTAGAGTGCTAAATTGCAGAGGGTGTTTATCATATGTCAGACTGACAGTCTCCTGCTGTCAGCTTTGATTTGCTAAATACCTGCAAAAGATTTGGTGCCTGAAAACACCTGGCCCACAGAGCCTGCTGCATGGGAAGCTATACAAAGCATCAGGAGACTCCTGCAGCACCCCCCACGGGCACCCCCTAGCTGCAGAGTCCCTTTGCAATGAGAAAGGAAGAAAGTGGTGCAACACCAAGATGAACCTTGGTCTGGACTTTTAAAAAGTTAGAGAAGTGGGTCTCCCCTCCCACATCCCTCTACCCTGGATGATACCCTAATGACAAACTAATACACAACCATGGACAGCCTATGACTCTGTTCCAGAATCTGTACCAAGTACATCATCACCCACACAGATTTATTGAATCTCTCGAAGCTGCCAGAATTAAGATTGCCCCTGGCCACCAACAGCAGGCGGGCTACTATAATGGAAGTGGATTTGCCTGGTCCAAATTTCAGTTGAACCAAATAATTTGTCATCAAGACTCCTTTTCTATGCCTTCTGGGAGTCTAGGAGTCACTATGCTTTCTGAAAAGCAGTCAGGAGTTGTTAACAGGCAAAATAATCTCTACTCTCTAAATTGTAGAGTTACGCTATAAACCCAGTGTTATTTAGTGGAATTTTGAAGAAGAAATGCTAAATTAGTGATTAGTTATCTCCTGGGTTAGATGGAATGAAGAAGTTTAGTGCATGATAATCAGAGCTCACTTGAGACTACTATCTTATCTAGCCATGTAATAATGCCAACTATGGCTAGGTTCATATTGGCTTTCAATTTATAAGTAGAAAGTCCAACTTCCATTGGCTTTATTGTTTATAGTATTTTATGTAAGAAGCTAAAACATCAAAGTCAGGTGTTTGTGTTAATACTTATAATTTATTGAAGTCAGACATATTTAAGTGAGAACCTTAAAAAAAATTTTTTCTGTGTATGTATACAAACTATGTCATCTTGAAAAATTTGTCTTTTTAAGCATCATGATCTTTTGCCATAAATTAGAAACAATAACAATGTCTACCTCAGAGGTTAGTGTAAGAATTGAAGGGTAACATATAAGCTATGGGAGCATGGTTACATGTACATTTGAATCTGGTCTCTGGGAAGTTGAGATGCTGAGTAAGTCATGCAGGGTCTGTGACTCCATACTTACTGCCTGTAAATGAGAAGAATGATTCTGCTTGCTGGGTTGTGTCAAGAATTGCCTCAGATAATGCATATCAAATGCTAAAAAGCAGTCGTTGGCACAGAGAACTATCTCAATTACTATACGTCCCTCCAGTGTATGTGTATTCTTATTTTAATTTCTTAATTTTGCAGTACTTATAAATATGTGACTATGAATTCTGTATAAAAAGAAACGTTAATGAACATGAACAGTACTGAGCAACTTAGTGGGTTTGACATCTTTGTAAAGCAATTACTTTCTCCCCTTGTTTATAGTTATGATTTAGAGAGACCAGCCAGAAAGGCATATTGGTCTGTCCTAGTCCATTCAAGGTGCTATGAGAAACTACCGTTGGCTGAGTGGCTTATTATAGAACAATAGAAGCTTGTTTTTCACTTTCGTAGAGGCTGGGAAATCCAAAATCAAAGAGCTGGCAATTTCGGTGTCTGGTTAGGCTTCCTTCTTGGTTTATCATGGCACTTTCTTGATGTGTCCTCCAGTGGATAGGGCAAGAGAATACTGCAGAGAATCTCTGACAAGGCCACCAGTGCTGCTCATGACCCCCAATCATTACCACACAGGCGCCTCTTCACACCACCACAATGGACTTTAACATAGGGGGTTTTTGGCAGAACACGTTCATCCTTTAATAGGGTCAGGAGTAGGATCAAACAAAATGCTATACTTAAAAGGTGTCCACCTGCAGTCAAAGGGACAAAACAGGTCAGGACAGCAGACCCTGAGATGAGGAATCTACATGTGCACAGCACTGTGTTTTCTTTGATTTTATTCACCTGGAGCAAGGAACAGGTGGAGGCCATGTCTGCATTACAGACACAAGGCTCTCTCTGGAGCATGGAGTGCCTCCTATCTCTGTCCTTCCCAAATTGGCAGTCTGGTACCAAGACATAAAAACACTACCCTTGGAAAAAAAATTTTCCTACCTCTTCTAGTTCTTGTAAAATGACTGCATAAGTATAACCTTGCTTGGCCTAATTCTTTGGTGTTGGAATTCTGTAATTGTAACTTTTGAACTGTGTCAAAACATTCTTCCATGTGGGAGAACAGCACTGAAAGAATGTATATGCATCTTTCTGTAGCAGGACCACTGGGAAACTTACCTGAAATAGACACATGGGCAATGCTTCTTCCAAGAAATGTCTGTCTACATGTAGCAAGAAATTAAGATACAAGTAGACATATCTGTTACAAGTTACCTTCTAGGTCAAGGACGGTAAGTGTGTTTGAATGACTTAAGCAAGCAAAGTGTCCTCAAGTATGTCCAAGGACATTAGAAGTCCTCAGTCATGTGCCCAGGAGTTATGTTCTTGTTTACTGGTTAAATCAGGCCACATCACCTGGGCAAACATGCCAGTCTAACCCTACTCCTGTTGTCTGTGACACTGGGATACATGTACCTTTAGAGTTAGGCTATCCAGCTTCTCATTTCGCAGCAGGTGTCACGGGGCAGCACTGCGGTGGTAGAGTGGATAGAGTGATCTGCATTCTTACATTTTCCTTTCACAAACGTCTATGAAAATTACCATTACTTTTAACCTCTTCTGTAGGTGAAGAAACATGAGCTAGATCATTTGTTCAAGGTCAGAGAGTCAGATAGCTAAAAGGTAGTGGCACTATAAATAAAGTTTTATTGAAACACAGCTATGCCCACTCATTTATATATTGTCCATGGCTGATTTCATTGATATGTTGATGGCACAGATGAATAATTCTAATATTCTAACAGAGATCTTAGAACCTTTAAAAGCAAAAATAATTACTGTTTGGCAATTTTTTTGTTTTGTTTTGTTTTGTTTTGTTTTGTTTTGTTTTGTTTTGTTTTGTTTTGTTTTTTGAGACAATGTCTAACTATATTGCCCAGGCTGGCTTCAAACTCAAAATCCTCTTGCCTTTACTTCTTGCATGCTGAGACTACAATCATACACCACCCCACACTATGCTTCTGCCTGTATTTTTATAGAAAAATAATTTCCTAATTCCTATACTAGTGTTACTACTGCCGTACCCACATTCCCTTCAGCTCACATTCCAATCTCACCAACGGTACTCCTAAAAAAAAGTGCTACATAGGTTTACTATTATCTCATTTAAATAAAAAGTAGTTTCAATGTTTATGCATTCATGTACTACTTTCTATAGTTCTCACTTTTATAAAGGAATTTTGTTTGTTTGTTTGTTTGTTCACAGTAGGGTCTTGCTCTAGCCCAGGATGACCTGAAACTTATTATGTAGTCTCAAGCTGATCTCAAACTTACAGTGATCCTCTTACATGTACCTCCTGAGCACTGGGATTAAAAGTGTGTGCCACCACACCCAGTTTATAAAGGAATGTTTTACTGAATCATACATAGAGAAATTAATGAACTCAAGTTTGCCCTGCCTTCTGGCTCAGGTGAACCAGAGGGACAGCTGGTTGGTTGGGGCTAGGGGCTGTCTCAGGAAGAGGCTAGACCTGATAGCAAGTGCCATGGGCTGAACTTGACCAACCACAATGTTTAAATCCTAGGAAAGACCTCCCTCCCAGGAGGGGCCCAGGTTGTCTGTGGAAAAAAAAACAGGTCTAAGTAAGAGATAAGAAGTAAGATCATCTTTGATTTCTAGCAAGTGCAGACTTTCCAGTCCTTACTTTTAGAGGCCCAGTCATCATGACTGCCTACTCCCTCTCATTGGCAAGCTGAACTGGGTTCCATCTTTCTCTTGTCAGAAATGTGTTTTGCCCATGGGAGGCTCATGGAAGCCTTTGAAGGTCAAAGTCCCACTTCCGTCTCTGGTAAACCCTCCTTCTCCCAAGGATTCTGTGGCTTAGGGCACCAGGGTGGAGTTCCGTGTACCCACCCTCCTCATCTTCCATCCCTCTGCAATGCAAATAAGGCATGGTGGGCCATTCTAGAAAAAAGAACTACTTTTTAATTATTATTTTTTTTTATAAAATGGTTGTACCCTTTAGACCCGCTCTTCCCCCCACCCCCGCACCCCAATTCTGCTGAGGGTCTTCAGTGGCACTTTTGGTATTCATTGTGAACCAAGAGGCCTCAGTCAGTCTCTGCAGGGATGGGGGGAACTTGCTGTCTCAGGCTATTTCCACCCATGCTGAGGCTCTTACAATCTTGTGACCCTCTTCCGCAATGTTCCCTGAGCCTTGATGGGCAAGATAGGGATCTGACTTAGAGTTGCTTCCTCTGCAGATTCTGGGTCTCTGCTTTGATGTGGTTTGAGTGACCACAGTATTTGTCGCTGTTTCCCTGGAACTGGTTTTTGGTTAGCCGCGAGGGCAGTATTTGTGTAACTGTTCCCCTCTGTATGACTTCTGGCCCTCAGGGCAAAGGAGGGGGTGTGACTCGTGTCTTGGCAGAAAGTCAGCTCGCTCTCGCTCTCTCTCTCTCTCTCTCTCTCTCTCTGTCTCTTCCTTTTTTTTTTTTTTTTTAAGGTACAGTTTCAATCTAGCCTATGCTGCTGACCTGGAATTCACTATATAGTCTCAGAATGGCCTTGAACTCACAGCAATCCTCCTACCTCCACCTCCCGAGTGCTGGGATTAGACATGGGCCACCACTCTCTGTTCTTAATGTCTTCATGTAGTTTTGTTCTCCCCAGTATTCTCCTCCATCTTTAAGATGGAACTGTTCTTATAACTAGAAAAAGAAAGCTATTTTGATAAAACTAAATTTCTGTGAAGAGGTTTGAGAAAATATACATTTAGTAAATATAATTTGTGCCTTATTGTATATAATGTAAGGTGGTGTGGCTACAGAGAATGAAGAATACCATAGGGTCAACTTGAAATTATTGCTTCTGTGTGACTCATCTTTTCTGTACTTTCTCCACTTGTAAAATGGCACGTCAAAATCTATTTGTGTTATCTTTCAGCTTTTTTTTTTTTTCTGAGAAAAGCACATAGGCACAGGGAATATTTCATTTATATATATTGGCAGTATACTTACGTAATTGTGATACATGTGTCATAGTACTAGCTCTTAAACTTTGCTGCATATCACATTTTTACTTCAGTGCCCATCACAATTTTGAGGATGAGAAGATCTATTATTGGTTTTTAAACACCTCAGATAAATCCAGTATATAGCCAAGTCTGAAAATGAATAGGTTAGCTTGGTTTAATTTTTATTTTTGACATGCATATGTGTATGTAGTATATATGCATACCTGTATACATGTTCATATTGGTAGGCATAGGGCAAGTCTGTGTGTGGGGATCATGTGTATGCCTGCATGTGGAGTCCAGGGTCAACATCAAGGTGTTTTCCTCAATTCCCCTCTGCCTTAATTTTAAGACAGGATCTCACACTGAACCTGGAACTCATTGATGTGACTAAACTAGCTAGCCAGCAATCTCTAGGGATCATCATCTTCTCTCATACAACACTGTTCCTCTTGATTAAATATAGATTTTGATCCAATAGGTTCGGTGAGGGAGCTAACATTTTGTATTTCTAATGTATACCCAGAGGAGGCTGATACTGCATATCCATGAACCTGCTAAGAGGAACAAACAGGAAAAAAAAAAAAAAAAAACTAAATACTATCAGTATTGAATCGAAGGAAATAGTTATAAACACATTCATACTAGAAATTGATAGCAAAAGGTTACACAGAAGCTTTGTTGCCAAATTTAGTCACTCCCAGCACATGGTGAACAAAAGAATATTTATGGTTTTAATTCTTTTCTGCCCATCTTCTCATCTTCCTTGTGGATTAGGAGTGAACGAGACTAGAAAGGTTAAGCACACACTGGAAAAGAAAGCAAGAACGCACAAAAGAATAAATCTTTACAGATTTGGCTCATAAGAAATTAAGAAAGGAAGCTGGGCGTGGTGGCACACGCCTTTAATCCCAGCACTCAGGAGGCAGAGGTAAGAGGATCGCTGTGAGTTCAAGGCCACTCTGAAACTACATAGTGAATTCCAGGTCAGCCTGTGCTAGAGTGAGATCCTACCTCAAAAGAAAAAAAAAAAAAAAAGGAATTTAATAATTTATGAAAATTATTTAGTTTGTTTGCCAAATCAAAAAAGTTGTTAATATGTGTACTTAAGTACTGTCATTTGTACAGTACATTTATAAATAATGTTCTATTAAAAAGAAAGATAAGCCAATATGTTAATGCACTGAGAAATATCCTAGGTGCCCTGCAAATAGATGCTTCATTACATGGAGATGGTAAAAGAAAGTGGGCAGACTCTGAGCACTGAAGAATCTTCAGTGCCCAGCAAGGCCAATAAATGTATATTTTAGGAAGCCCCACAGCTCTAAGTGATAACGCTCCAGAGGCCAGTTCATTACTTTGAATCATAGGACCAACTGTAATCTCCCTTCATCAGATATTCTGCAAGTAAAGTTTCAACAATGAATACCTATATGTACTAGTGTTAAAAGATACAAGATAAGAGAGACCTGCCCCTTGCCCTTAAGTAGCTCAGTAAGAACATTGCAATGCCCCTGCTGGAAATCAGTCTTTCCTTTGCTCTCATTAGTTGGGAATTTGGTGTTGAGCTTGCTATTTCTTTTCTTCTACCTCCCGGGGTTTTGCCAGCAGCAGGAGGCCTTCTTTGAATCTTGCGGAAGTAATACCCTTTGAGGATAAGGGGAATAAGAAGATTAGAGTAAGAAATTCTTCAATTGTCTTGATCTACTCAGCTTATGACCCATTTTAGACACAGCAAGACCTGCTGTTGATGAGATACTGGTACACAAGGTAAGAAAAAGCTTTGTGCTTTCCCAGAGATTGTTATCTGCTCTGCAAACGCACAGTGGAAAAAGATTTGTCGTCCCAGGGAGTTCGGGGAATGGTGCAGCACGGAGGACATTGGAGTTGCAGTTGAATGATTCCTGGACGCGCCACGCTCTGATTTGAGTATTCAGTTCTCAATGGTTCCATCGTAATTCCTGCAGAAGAAAGTCAGTGCCGCAGACGCCATGTAGAGAGGATGAGCAACTGTGGAATTTGAAGGGAGAGATTGAGCATTAGCTGCCAGACTTTAATGACACAGCCTGTTTTATTAATAGGTTGCTCTCTGCTCTCCACAGGTGTGAACATTTCTACCGTAATGTGCAGGAGAGATAGGAAGACCTCACCATTTTCTCTATGGTGTGTCATGTGCTCAAAATACCAAGGAGCAAGTGACACCTACCTCAGAGCCAAAAGGTTCATTATAGATATACCCCTCAGGCTAGAGTGAATGCTCTAACCAAGACCCAGTTGTGTGGATTGGATCATTAAGTGATTGTGTTTATTATCAGTGCTGTGACTCATAATCACTAACACCATCTACAGGGAGTTGCTTTCATTGAGCTCCCATGTCTCCATGGAAATGAGACCTAATCGTGTGCCTGCTAAAAGGGCAAAGGTCATAGTTGTGTCCCTGTGCACAGAATGAACCAAAGGTTGTTAGACTCTCGGATGGTTGTGACATCATTGCTGGTTGTCGTTGAATTTTATCAGTTTGACCGTGATGCATGTAAGTTTCTTTATAGCCATCCTCACCACTCATTTAGCATCTTAGAAATATTCATTAATTGACTGGCGAGGAAAGGGCTTATTTCTACTTACTGCTTTGAAGAGAAGTTTCATCATGGTAGGAAAACATGGTGTGAGCATGAAGCCGATTCACATCTTCTTACATAACAGCAGGAAAGAAGTATTCTGAGTGAGCTAGTGCTGAACACCCAGTGGACGGTTTTAATGAACCTCAAGGTCCACCCCTGTAACACAACTCCACCAGCAAGGGGCCACCTCCCAAAGGCCCAACCACTTCCCAAATTACCATCAGCTTTGGACTAAATACTCAAAGCTCATGAGCCTACAGTGGACATTTTATACTTAAGCCACCACATCTGGGGTTCCCATGAAATGCCTTTTAATGCCATTGAATTGTATGTCCTAATTGTTTTCTGAAGTTCTGTTGCTCCTCCACTCTTCTTCTTTGTTCTCTAGACTGAATAATTTCTGTTGCTTTGTCTTCCACTTAATGGATGCTTCTGTAAGCTCTATTATTCTCTTGACTCCTCTACTGAATAGTCATTTCAATTATTATGCTTTCATAAAACTATAACTTCCATTGGGAATTATTTTTAAAGTATTTTCTATATCTTTATTGAAAAAAAATCATCTGTTTTATTTGGTTTCATTCTTTAAACTTTTCTTTAGTTATTCGAATATAGTAGCTGCTTTGAAGTATTTGTCTGCTGTGGTAGTTTGAATGTGACAGGTGTAAATGTATGTATGGTCCCAAAAATCTTGAATCTTGAGTCTCCAGTGAGTGGGGGCCTACTGGGGAGGAGGTGTCACAGAAGGGCCTAGTCTTAGTGTCCAGCCCTAAGATGTTTTGGGGGGTGGATCTGAAGTCCCGCACAAAGGTGTAAAGGAGAGCAGTTTGAGCTTTTGTTGTTGGTGTATGCTGGTGTCGGTGTTTGCTTGACGCAGTTTTGTCTCTGCTTGGATCTATGGAAGTAAGGAACTTCTTCCGCCATAGAAGGAACTTCTTCTGGATTTTATAAGTCTGAAATAAACCCTTTATTCCCATAAACTCTGAGTGATTGGATATTCGTCCCAGCAATGAGGAGCTGACTGCAACACAAGCTAAATACAGTTATTTGAAATATTTATGACAAGTTTCTACTGACTATTTTGAGAGATGTTTTTGCTTGAGTATGTACATACTTTCTTGACTCTGGGTGTCTACTAGTAAATATTGTTAAAAACTTGACTTTTAGATAACATATTGTAACAAGTCTTAACTCTGGTTCTCTACTCCTTCATAGAAGGTTGTCATTTTTTTTTTATTGTACCTTGGCTGAATAATTTGCTTGGGCTGACTCAAAGCCTACCTTGCATAGGATAGGTCATCAGGTGTCTCTGCCCAGGGACTTTCTCTACCACTCCCTCTTGTCCTTCCTTCCTCGTTCCTTCCATTCCTCCTTTCTTTATTTTCTTCCTTGTTTCCTAGAGGTCTTCCCAACTTGGTTTCTAGCAAATGATTGTACAGACACATACTTTGAGCTCCTCTGTCAGCACAGATCAGCAACCCCATTAAAAGTAGAGTCCAACCTAGGGAATGTGGCTCAGTGTTTTACGTGCACAAGGTCTGTGGTTTGATGTCTTTGAAGTCTTCCCATTAACCCAATTCAGAACAGCATTCATTTGAAATGTAACAGATGTTATGTTTTAATATCTGCACAGCCAAATTAAGCTTTTTATGAGTGTAGGCTATTTTGATTAGTTTTATTATAGACCAAACACCCATTGCTTAGCAAAAGTCTGTGGCCTAGAGAGTGAATGACAACCAAAGATTTTTAAAAAGCCAGGCTTCCAGTCCAGGATGCTCCCCACCTCATTTCATCATCTGCTGAAATACTAGGGAAGGATTCTGTACAATTCTAGGACTCCAATCACAGATTCATTAAGACAGAGTAGCTCACCTGGAGATAGGATGAACATCTAAAATTATCTTTGTGGCTCACCACAGAGAGTAATGAAATCTGGAGGTCCAAGCTCTGATTTTGGCTTCATGTATTACTGTGTAGTTTTAAAACCTCTTCATACCTCAGGCATTTTATTTGTACAATAGGAATAAGGCAAAAATAACTCCTCTATCATCATGTAAAATGGGATGACTTTTGTGCATGCTTAATACGTGCACTCACGGGGAGTTAATGACCATTGTTTTTCTTGTCATAAAACATCACTGCTCAGGGTTAAGACAGCAATTCTCAAACATTTGTAGGATCAGTTGTGTTCTCCAAAATGACATACTGAAATTTACACTCTCAATATCCATAAATGCTATTTTATTTGGGAATAGGTTCATGATAAATACAATAAAGTTATGATGAGGTCATATTGAATTACAGTGGACCCTGATCCTATTACTGGTCTCGAGTGACAGGAGAAACACGTTTGTACACAGACACATGGGATAACACTGCTGAGGCAAAGGTCTGTTAGTACAAAGAATACCCAAGGCTGCCAACAACCATCACAAGAAGGAAGCCTCCTTGTCAGAACATCAGAGGGAGCAGGACCGTGATGGCAACTGGATTTGACACTCTAGGCCTCCAAAACTCTATAAGAAAATATTTCTGCTATTGTAAGCCTTCTATAAGATGGTAATGCACCCTTATTGTTCTTGGAAAATAATACATACCAACTGAATATTAAAAATCATCCAGGGAGCATTTTGCAAGCGTGCATGCTTGGGACTCCTACAAGGAGAGTTTTGTTCATAAGACCTAATGAGAAAAGAGAAAGCTGTACCCTAACAGTGTTTTAGGAATTGTGTGGCACAAGCAACATTAAGAACCGCCGATATGGAATACCACTGGCATTCATGCATGTGTTGTGGGCATTTATATAATTATGTGGAAAGGTTTATATATCTTTACAAGAAGGTATATATGTCTAAAACTTGGCAATGAAATGTCCCATTTTTGTAGAAGCATCTTGTTCCTGTTACTTGCTCCCACTGACCAGAGCGGCATGCAGGGTTGGACAGTGCACACTCAAAGCACTGGCTATGTAATAAAATATTCCATGTCAGGTTCTCACTCGGGTTCTTCAGACAGCATACCTAATTAAATCCTAAGAACAATTCTACCACATAGGTTCTACCATCATTTCCCATTTTAGTGCGTTACAATTCAGAGAGGCGAAATGATTTTTACAAGGTCATATAAGCTTATTAGCAGCAGGAAGTTAAACACAGCCTAACTTAATACATCACCCTCTCTGAAACAGCACTTCAGTGTTTCTGGTTTCATTTGAGACCTTTAAGATAGAGAGTAACCCTTCCATGATTTTGAGAGACATAAGATGAAAATAAATATTCTTGATTTTGTTTCTTGGGGTAGGGGCACACAGCACTCCTGAAGACCCTGTACACAGAGGTCTCGCAGCATGAGGAGAAAGAGAAAGAGAAGATGGGAGACACCCATGAGCCCATGCCTTTGTTGGAACATTATGGGGGAGGCCTACAGTAGCAGAAATATTTCCTGATACAGTTCTGCAAGCCTGGAGTATGAAGTGCATTTTTCATCCTTTTAAATGCTGTCGGGGAGGAGACTTTCTCACTTCTTCCTGGCTTGCAATGGTATCCAGGGAATCCTTTGTCTGTGTGTTGGTACATAAGCAGGTTTCCATGGGGAGTTTTCTTTGATGGGTTCAAGTAAACAGGTGTAAGTTCTAGGGTGTCAGGCTGTAACTGAGAAGTGGTTACTGTGATATGTCTTCACAGTCCATGAGTCACTGGGGTCAACAGGGCCAGACAAATCGGTTGCATGTAGTTGGTCAGAGGGAATTTGTCACCAGTAGGGGAACTGGAAGGGTAGATGTCTGGGTCTGGATCCTCTACATAGCTACAGGATTGAGTGAATAAGTTCAGCATCTGAGAGGAGTAAGTTAAATATGTATTCAAAATGGATACTGAAGCAACATAAAATCACAAGCATTCACTAGTTTTCTAAAATTAACATATGCCTACAAGGTATACATATATTATTGTTATTTGAAATTTACATATCTATTTTTTTGCATGTGTGTATTACATACATGTGCACCAGAGCCTCTTCCCACTACAAACTGATACCAGACAATTGGGTTATTTTTTTTTCCCAACTTAAGTTGGTGGCTTTGGAATTTAACTTCAGGTCAACAAGCTTGGCAAACAAACACTTTTAACCACTGTGCCATCTTCTCAGCCCCACACTGCTACTTTTGATCTAAGCAGTGGTTATTAGATTATACAATAGTACAGAATTACATTTGGAGGGTTTCTTCTTTGTTAGGTTTTTGGGGGGGACGTATGGTCTCACTCTAGCCCCGGGCTGACCTGGAACTCACTCTATAGTTCAGGTCAATCTTGAATTCACAGCAATCCTCCTACCCCTGCCTCCTGAGTGGTGGGATCAAAGACATGTGCTACCATGCCTGGCAGGAATTCTACTTTGTAATCTCTTCAATTCTGCCTGGTTACCTAAAAGAGAAAGCTTAGTGGCAATGTCTTTAATGACCCCCTCCCAACACTATTCAATAAAGGCAAAGACCTCCATGTCTGAGTATACAGAATGTCCAGCAATAAACAATATGGTTTGTTCTAATGTGTTCAGTTCTAAAGTCTCCATATACTTCTGGTGTCTAATACTGGCTTTCCACTTTTAATAGAGATACTGACTTTTTCAGTGCCTGCATATTGGTGCTAGAGTTTATTTAAAGAAAATAAACTAGATGTTCGTATCAATAGTAAAACAAAATAGCACCAACTTGCAAAGATGGTATTGAATGACTGAGTCTGGGAAATGCTGCATTATGTGGCATGAATATACACATATGAATCATGAACATACACATACACATATCTTTTCTAGCCACTCTGCTTCAAGACCCACACCCTCAATCCTTGGGAGAAGTTAAACCATGGGAAGAAGAGACAAGAGTCTAACCCTGCCAGGACTGACACTTTCCTATGCTTCCAAAGAGCTCCTGGGAGTCACTGAGTAATGGAGGTCACTGAAGGGATCGATATTGTGCTAATGAGCTTGGGAAACACTCCAGGAGGTTGATACACTCCACCATCAGAAGCTGAGAGCAGGATAAGGGACTGGGAATTAGGTAGGGCAGACTCTTAAGTGAATATAACAGAACTCTTCTCTGAGACCTTCATGCTTCCACACCCTAACACATAGCCATGGTTTCTGGAAGATATATTGATATTATATGACCCCTTGTCTTTAGCTCCTTTCTAGTAAAATAAAGGTTGAGAACAAATTCAAACTCAGCCCAATACAAAATGCCTATCCTGGAGAATTAGATTGGAAACGAGACTATTCATTTTCCATGAGATCTTCAACTAGAAGGAAATGGAAGCTAGGATATATAAATTATGCTACAATCAATTCTTGTCATATGTATTTGAAAATAAAGGCAGTCAGTCTATAACATGGAGAGTGACTTGGACACCCAACCGAGAAAGGGGATGGGGACTCAATAGGCTATGGAGCCAAACAGAGCCATTAGTCCCTGGCTCTAGTACTTACCAATTACTGTACGGCAGATTTCTCCAACACTTAGTGCCATCAAGAACAGCTATCTTATTGTATCTCATGTTGCTGTGGGTTTGCAGTTAGGGATGAGTTTGCTTTGGTCAGTCTCCTGATTTCTCTTTTTGATATTTGTCACTGGAATTTAGTGGGCAGACAGACTAGAGGGTCCACCAGGGCTGGGCACATGTACTAGTTTCCTGTGATAAAACAAAATGCCTGAGAATGGATCACATAGAAAGAACAGACGCTTATTTGGCTCACAATTGTGGAGACAAAAGTCCAGGATGGAGCGTCTTAATTTATTCGGCTTGTATGAGGTTGGCATGGTGGATGGCAGCAAGGTGGTGCACTGTAAGAAGAGGGCCCATGGTAAGTCTGGAGGGCAGAGAGTAACGAGAGCTAAATCTTGCTTCTTTATGATAACTGATTTTCATAGAAACTAACTGAGCCACTACGAAATCTACTTAATCTTTTTCTTGAGGGTTATCTGTAGCAGACAAATTCAGGTTTGCTGAGATGAACTTTCAGACCAGGCAGTTATGGAGGAAGGGATATTTATTGAAGCTTACAGATCCAGGGGAAGTTCCATAATGGCAGAAGAAGCTGGCCTGCCTTCACAGGTCCAAGCAGAGAGAGAAGCACAAGCCTAAAAGCCAAAAACCACAGCACACTTCAGGAACTCCAGCTAGGCACACTTTGCATATCTTTAGATTGAAATCTGAAACCCACCACCACACCTTAAGATCCACCCAGTGACATTGCCTCCAGCCAGGTGTCTGCAGGTGCAAACTACAAACAAATAAACAACTGAAATATATTGGGGGCCATCTATTGTATTCAAACCACCACATTATCCTTCCAATGACCCAGTTGCTTTCTGTTAGGTGCTACCTGTTCAAACTTCCACCACTTCCTAACACTACCACACTGAGGACCAAGCTTTCACATGAACAACTTGCTGGACAAACCCCATCAACCTGTAGGGGTGGCACCTTCGTGGAGCTGTCAGGAAGACCTAGTTGGGACTGGTTTCTGTTGTATGCCTGTCAATCTCAGACTAGCTGGATGTCTTTCAAAGGTGATTTGGTTTCCTGTAGAGATCACCTCAAGAGTATGTGGAAGCTTCCCATCCCTTGAGGTCCAGAGCTGGAAACCGACTGCCCACTCTCTTCTTCTGCATTCCTATGCATGCATGTCTCAAAGCCTAGCTTGGAGTTCAGGGAGTAGAGCTAGACTCCACTTCTCAATAAAGACTAGAGAGGAAGTAGCCTGTTTTAGGTAAAAGAATTTGAGCTACTTGGAGGTATTAATGATTATTATTTGGATGCATGCTATAGGGATGATGCTATATATTTGGGCAGCATTTCAAAAGTTGGTGAAGTGAATATCCCAGTACACTGAGTGAGAAACTTGGTTTTTGAGAACAGATTTGTGAATTAGAGCCTGTGCTTCAGGAGAGATCAGGACTCAAAGGTGGACTTTAAGACTTTCTAGTTTTGTGACTCCAGACCAGTTTCCCATCTTTAAGCCTTGGCTTCCTTATCTGCAAAGGGGAACTAGTAACAGTGCTTGCTTCATTCAGGGTGGGTAAGGAGGCACATGGAAAATACAGAAAACTGCAGACAGTGCCTGGCACAAGGAAAATGCCCAGTGAATGCCACTATTATTAATACCATGAGTTGCTACTTTAAGAGTTCTGACTTACCAAAGAAAGATGATTACATCAAGAATAAACAACCTTAGGCTAGAGATGGCTTAGCAGTTAAGGTCTTGCCTGTGAAGCCTAAGGATCCCCGGTTCGAGGCTCAATTCCCCAGGACCCACGTTAGCCAGATGCACAAGGGGGCGCATGCATCTGGAGTTCATTTGCAGTGGCTGGAAGCCCTAGCACGCCCCGCCCATTCTCTCTCTCTCTTTCTCTCTCTCTCTCTCTCCCTGCCTTTCTTGCTCTGTCTGTCACTCTCAAATAAATAAATAATGAACAACAACAACAACAAAAGAATAAACAACCTAACTGGAAAGGCAGACATCATTAATGATATTATAAGTTACATCAAATTAAAATGAGGGAATAGTGCAGAGATGTTATTATAGGAAATGGCAATATCATAAATTAGGCAATCAGAAAAGGTTCCAAAGCCACGGTCAAGTTTGCGACATGATTTGAAATAAACATGGGTACTGGAGAGATGACTCAGCACTTAAAGGTGCTTGCTTGCTTACTAAGCCAGATGACTTGGGTTATATTCCCCAATACCCATGTATAAATCCAGATGCACAGTGGTACATGCATCTGGAGTTTGTATGCAGTGGCAGGAGGCCCTGGTATGCTCTCTCTCTCTCTCTCTCTCTCTCTCTCTCTCTCTCTTTCTCCTTCTTTCTCTCAAATAAATAAACTAATATGTAAAATAAATAAATAAAAGATACATAGGATATGCAAGAGAAGATACAAAGCAAGATAATTCCAAGTTAGAAATGAAGAAGCAAAGGTGTAAATGCTCTTGGGTTATCAGAACCCTCAGGGACCAGTGTGGGGATGAGCACTGTGGGAGGTGAGGTGAAGAGAGGAGAGACACCTAATGGACTGACTGCCTTGAAGGCTTTGAATCTGGAATTTATATACTTTTATACATTTTAGGAAGTTGAAAAATAATATTTATTAATAATATACTAATAACAGTCTATAGGAGTGAGAAAAGAAAACCAAATTCAAGAAGAGATTATGAGATCTAGATATACTATACCTAAAAGGTAAGCAAGAATGAGGACTAGATGGTGACAGTGGAAAACAAATGCTTGGCAAGCATGTAGGAGATGTCAGACAGGCAACATTAACAGAGCTGACCGAAATCATGACTGACTTGATATACGAGAAAGGACTAATGCACGTGGACTAATTCCGAATGAGATGAGCCTCAGTTGGCTCAGTGACAGAAATGGCAACATCAGTGAAGGTGATTAAATGGAACAAGAGGAAGGCAAAGGGAAGCCTTAGGTGGAAGAGGAGACTGAGGAGAGAAGAAAGTGAAGGCATTGCTACTTCTTCAAACTTTGAAGGAACAAATAACAGAAACCATGAATCATTCTGCCTAGAAGCAAAGGCAAATGACACTTGGGTTAGAGCTTTGGAAATAATAGGTCACATGGGAGACCATTTGTAATCTCGAATCTCAGAAACTGCCTGCTCTGATTTTCAGAAGCACTTAACAATGAACTAGACTTTAAAGTCACACGTAAGGACAGCCACCCAAGTAATAGCTCCACTTTTCTTTCACACATGCACTTGAGATTATAAATTCCTTTTTTTTTTTTACTCATAAGCAGTGTTTAATTTCTGATTGCTTCTCAAATCATAAATGCACTTCACAGATAATTTTGTGACCTTCCATAGTTCACTCAAAATAGAGGAATCCATCCAACAACTGTATATTCCCATTATAATTTTCACTAGTAAAACTAAGGCCTGTCACTGATCTACGTAATGTCTCAGGTACCTGGAACTTCACTGCCTGTAATCACTTGAGAAGCTACAAGTATTACTCCCACAGTATTGTCAACCCCACGGGCTTTGCCGGATTCTCCTGCACTTCTTACAGTGTTTTCGCTGCAGTCACTAGACTCCATCTTATCTTTGGATTTTGTTTTGTGTTGTTTTTTCTTCTCCTTTCTTATTGCCAAGGATCAAATGCAAAGCTCTGTGCCTGCAAAGCACACATGGTGCTACAGGCTCTGGTTCCAGCCTCCGTTTGAGTTCTGGACTGTCACTTCTCTTGGCTGGTGTGGCTCACTTTTATTACATTTACAAGTCATTTGTTCCCATAGGTGTCCTGTGTAAATGTGACGTAAATATAACCCACCCCCCTCCCCTGCGACCCACTTTAATCCTTCACAGGCAAGGGCTCTGAGACACAGTGGGACTTAATGTGACTTCTTCAATCCAGGGGCAGTTCTTCTGAATGCAAGGCTGCTGGTCTGCCTTGACGTCTTCTAATGTCTTTTATGGCTGGGTCAATCAGAGAACCATCTCTGTGACATGCACCCTATCGTGCTACACAGGAATTGTCACTGCACAACCTATGGAGGTTGGAAGCAAGGATTTGAAGTCCAAGCCCACAAGTACAGTCTGAGGCTCATCCCTTATATGACCATCTTGTCTCAGAGGTGACCACTCATGTTCTTTTTTAGGTAGAGAAGGTTCCTAGCTAACTTCTCCTTCCATCTCCATTTACTTTATATTCTATTGCCAAATTAATTTGGGATAACAGTGTGACCATATCTTTCTTTTGCACAGGGAGGTTATCTTAAAGCTAAACAGTCTTTCTTACTTCCAGATGAATGCCAGCAAGTATCCTTTCTCCTTACTAATGATCTCATACCTTTGGATAATTCCTCGTGCATTATATATTACCTTAGTAGAATCATTTCAAATGCCCCTTTCCTCAGCTACTGTAGCACATATTTCCCTACCTGCTATCTGGTCTACCTCAGGTCTCTTAGCAAACTAAGTCCACTAAGCAGACCTCTCTGTCTGGAGATTAAATTTTAACTCACCTCCAACAGCAGGGGCAGTAGTAAAAATGATGCAGAGGAAGTAGTAAAAATGATAGACCCTGGACCAGGCTCTTACTGGTAACCACATAGGCTTTGTTCCATATTTCTCTGAACCAACTTCCAGGACTTCCTTGTTTCTGTTCCCAATGTGGCCAAGTAAATGTGCCCACATGACATCACCCATCCCACCCTGAGATACGCAAGGTCTGAAAATTCTATGAACAAGTGCCCACTGTATATGTCCTGTGCTTCCTAACAGTCACAGGCACAAAGGCAAACTGTGTTGTCTCTGGTGGGTGTACCCAAACAACCCAAGGCTAACTACAGGGTGGCTTATTGTAAGGAAGTAATGGGGTGTGGGCCAAACTTAGTCTAAGGTATCCACGTTTGCTCTGGCAAGGCTCCTCCATTCATGAGTGGATAAGAAGAGTGTAGAGTAGAGGTTCCCTTGAGAAATTCACAAGGGCGGTGCCATCAGGGGCTAGGATAGGGGTTCAGGGCACTTTTGACCTAAGCCTGTGTAGCTTGGACTGCATAGCTGAAGAGAAGCCATGGCCTATGAAGAGGGTTCAGAAGGGTAATGATTAGCAATCAAGTAGCCACAGGTAAGAATGAAGATCTTCCCAGAATACCCCAAAGAGTGAGAAAATGCATGAACTTGGCTATTGATTCCTGAGCCATCAGGAGAGAGAGAGGATGCTGACAAGCTGGGGAGAATTCTCTGTCCAAGCTCTTCAGTCTGCTGTGCCCGCGTAGCCCCAGGACCAGGATGCATGCGACTCACAGCCGATTGGAAGCAGCTATTTTCTGCAAACATCTTGCTGTGGCTGTTATTAAGATACATTTAGTAAAGGTAGAAGATAGAATGTGTTTTAGTAGTTGATTGGTTTGATATATAACTTATAAAGATTTATACATCTCTGATATAGGCCATCATTTGTATTCTTGCCCTGGGCCCTTAAGAAATTGGTTCAACCTACCTGCCCTGCTGAACCCAGCCTTCTCACTGTTCTATAAGGCCCTAGAATTGTCTGATAACTTCCCTTCGATTTCAGTGTCAGAGTAATTTCTGTTGTTTGCAGTGGGATCTGGTATTGAGGATTTGCCTTGTCTGGGCTAACCAGCTCCTGAGCCTTATTTCTCCATTTTTCCCACTGTATACTTTGGGAGTGTGAGTGTGTGTGTGTCTTAAATACAGACCTATAAAGAAGAAAGAAAAGTCATCCAAAATTCAAGTAATATTTTTGTGCAGTCCTTTCTGAATATTTCACTTTCAGAAGAATTAGTATTTCATGTGCATGGTTTTATATCTCTGCTTTTCATTAAGCATAATCATTGCCCCATCATTAAAATTTGTGTGTTAGTATTGTGCTTTAAGAAGAGATAGGAGAAAGACTTCTGTTTTTAAAAAATCAGCTCTTTTGTGTTGCATGTAAAAAAGACTTGATAAAAACTTTTAAAACAACAACAAAAATCTTAAGGAGTGGTATTTTTAATGATAGCATCTTGTGTAGATATTTCAAAATAGACCTAAAAAATCCCTAAGCTTATTCATGGCTATAAATGATACTGAGATTCAGATCAATGTACAGAAATATTTTCTACATTTATCATGGATGTATAAATGAATGTCTAGATGATATATTATATATCTTAATATAATTTGTAAATATTGACAGATTATCCTTAGATAAGATTTTGCCAATTTTCCTTAAAACCAGCTATTATATTCATCCCCAATGGGACACACACACACACACACACACACACACATGGACAAAGACACATACAAAAATTCCCAGTGAAGAAAGTGGAGGGAGATGGGGAGACATCTGTCAGTAAGTGTTTTGCCTGAGTTCAATTCCAAGAACCCATGTTGTTTTTAAAAAAGCTATGTAGAGTGGAGCAAACTCATTATCCTGATGCAGGGGAGGCCCCAGGCAGATCCCTAGGGCTGGCTGGCCAGTCTAGCCTACTGGCAAGATCCAGGCTAGTGAAAAACTTGTCTTAAACAAGGTGGATAGTGCCTGAGGAGCAACAGCCCAGATTCTTTTCTGCCATCCATATACATACTCACACACATGCTGCTTACCTGTACACATTTCTGTCACCCATCCACCACATGCACAAAATGAGAAAGAATAAAAAAAGGAAGAAGAGAGACGAATGAAGGAAAGAAGGAAGGAAGGAAGGAAGGAAGGAAGGAAGGAAGGAAGGAAGGAAGGAAGGAATTGAAGAAGGAAGGAAGGGAGAAAGGGGGGATGGGGAGGGAGAAGAAGGAAGATTAGGAAGAGGAGGAGAAGGTTCTCTGATTGGCTTAGGATTGACATGGAGGTAACAGAAGATTACAGAGGTTGTTAATTAAACTAAAGGAGAAGATGATTGCTTCTTGGCCCTTATTCTTTTGGCATTAGTTAACTATTTTGTTCTTGTGTAGAAAGAGGTCTGGATCCACTTCCAAGAATTTTCTTTCTCTCAACATGCTTAAGAGAAACTTAGAGCAGCCACCAGTCTAAATAAAAGATATAATAGTGGTGAAGGTAATTTCAGAACAGCCTAGCAGATGTACAAAATGCAAAAGAATTAGAACCAGAGGCTGAGAAGCACCAATAAAGTGTGTTTGCCCATATGACGGTCTGAGCATCCCTCCTTTCCAGGTGAGGGAGGGGGCAACATTTGTTCAGGCTTCACTACACAGATGGTCCTGGATGAAATGGCTTGGAATCCTACCATCAGAATGTTATTGACTTAGAGAAATGTAAGATCCATTTATCTAGTAAGATGTTAGAAAATGAATCCTTCTTATATTATAGAGACCTCATCAAAGACTGAGGGATACCACCCAAGTATGCTGACACAAGTGGGTCTACTGTGAAAAATGTCAGAAGTCAAGCATGGAGTGCGTGGAAAGGGGAACAACCTGGAAAGCCAAATATGCTTAATTTATGGCAGCTAAAACTAGAAGAAAATTCTTATGAGCACTGAAATCAAGCCAAGAAACAAACACAAGTTCAAAAAGAGTTTTCTTGGCATTAACCACTGCAGTGCTCATTTTTATAGTGTGGACTCCTTAGTGGGTTGGCTCACTGGCTGGCTCAAATGCATAGCTTTGTAGGAAAAGCAGTTGCAAGTTTCTCTTCACAAGACAACTAATATGTCTTAAACTAATATATGGATTTAAATGATATATCTAGGCTCTTCATAATACTTTAACATCCAGGGCTCATCTTCCACTAGACGTTTGATACTTTACAGATGGGAAGAATTCCATTCTGTGCATATCATGGACATTCCTGATATCTCTCCTCTTCTTTTATCTCTAACATTTTTAGCTATGGTGGGGACACATACTGATTTCTTTGCGAAAACTAGAAAATCTGAAGGCTTTAAAAGTAAGCTTCCAGTCTTTGCTTCAGAATATCTGAGGTAGTAAAAAGTATCCTCATAGTCCTGTTTACTGTTAATAACAGAACGTTTATGTGCATATCGTCTGTGTACATATTACACTCAAAGATATAGACATTTTGCCTAGCTTGGTGGCCCACACCTTTAATCCCAATACTTAGGAGGCAGAGGTCATAGGATTACTTAGAGTTTCAGGCCAGCCTGAGACTACATAGTGAATTCCAGGTCAGCCTTTGCTAGAGCAAGACTCTACCTCAAAAAAAAAACAAAAAAAAAAAAAAAAACAATGTGTGTGTATGAGTGTGTGTGTGAGTGTGTGTATGTGTGTGTGTGTAGTGTGTGTGTGTGTGTGTGTGTGTTGCTTTCTCTAATTTGAAGCCCCTTGTTTTTTTCTTTCCTCCCTAAGGTATCCTGATTTTCTCAAGAAACTAACTACTCGATGCTTCAAAACAGAACACAGTACAACTGGAGAAAACTGATCCTATTGCTGAAGGTAACTTTGCCACCAGCCCTGAATTCAGTGTCAAAAGGACCAAGGTCCTGTTCCAAGTTTCCAAGCTGGGGTTGGGGGGTGAGGCAACAATTGAGGCAGCAGAAAAAATCAGTTATTCCCGTCAAGTGCACACCAAATTCGGAAGCTAATCTTTGAAACTGCATTTGCCCTTATTCTTCTTGACTTAAGTTAATGGAATGAAAATAGTTTCAGAATACATCATTTCTTTTCCAATTTCACATAGCTGCAAACCCTTTATTAAGGAGAGCTGACCTTCCACACTCTACTGAATGTGTTTTGTTCTCTTAATTTCTCCTGCAAGCAGATAACTGGTTCAATGTCACTTGCCAAACCTGGGCGAGGACACTGAGCATTTAATTATCACTATGTTAGACAAAACCATTCCTAGATGGGAAATATGATACTTCCTCAATTGGCCACAAATGTCAACTCAACAGGATCTGTGATTTAATATCTCTTGATGAAATATTCAGCACAGGGAGCAATGAAAAGATGTCTGTGCTTGGTTGTTTTGATTTTAGTTACCTTGAATGGAGAAAGGAATGCTGAAACAGGGCTGGAGAAATGGCTCAGTGGTTAAGAGCACTTCCTGTGTGAGCAAGCGGGATGGGAGGGGGCGTCTGAAAGAGCACTGTGTTTGAGCTCCAGAGCACACAGGCAGCCACATGCATCTGTAACCCCCATCCTGTAGTGGAGCGAACCACACTGCTGTAGGTGGCCATGCTGATTTTCGGAGTCACTTCCTCAAAGTGTCCTTAAATGCACTGATCAGCTCTGCTCCAAGCAACGCCCTCCCATTTGATGCATCAACACCGCAGGTTTGTGACACCTTTTAATAGCTGCTTTCTGTTCCCTCAGAAAGTTTGCCTGTGTGAATTGACTTTGCTTCAGTCTTGTCCACTGTTGAAATCTTCATCATGAAAGCGAAAAACACCAATTTCAGAGCGGATGCTCCCCAGGGCCCATGTGTCCCTATGGCACTTTTGTAATGCAGAGCTCTTGTGTGACTCCGTGCCAGCTTCCAGATCCATGGGGGAAGGTAAAGAATTTGGGTCCCCTTGCCATCTTTTCAATGATGAGAAAGTTAAAGGATCCTAGACACAATGAGAGCACCGAGTTCCAAATGGAGCCAGAAACACGGGATTCTTGGTCTGTATTGTTCAGAACTCCAACCAAGATTGCTTTCAGAACCAGGGACTCCAAGGAAGAGAAGCAGCTTTAGGTCATGAAGTTCCAGGGAGCCCAGTGATATGAGCAGCTATCAGTAGCACTGAGTATTTCTGTCACTCTCTCTTTCTCTCTCTCTCCCCCCCCCCACCTACCTTTCTCCATGCATATAAAAGAGCCTGAGGTCTCTGACCACGACAGAGATACAGAGAGAGACAGAGATAAGGGCTGCTAAGTATGCTGAAGAATACATACCCACACAGCCCTCATTTCACTGGATCACACAGTGTCCTGTGCGCCTACATCTAACGCGAGATCGTTCCGTTTCATGTACTCAGGCTCCTCTGATTCGCTGATTTAGGACATTTTTGTGATTTTGGTTTTTTGAGTAAAGGTCTCACTGTAGCCCAGGCTGACACAGAATTCACTCTGTGTTCCCAGGCTGGCCTCAACCTCATAAGTGCTCCTCCTAATTCTACCTTCCAATTGCTCAGATTAAAGAAGTGTGCCACCACAACCAGGTAGGAATTTTTATTTACAAATTACTCCTACAGAATATATTCCTAAGAGGGCTCTTAAACTTCGCCATTTCTTCCATCATTCTTTTGTGCCTGCAGGAAACAAAACCTGGAGGGGGTGATCTAATGTGGTCCCAGGTTCTGGAAAGAACCAGATGGAACCACAGCAAGATCTCCCAATGTAGTAATGGGCCTTTGGTGGCATCCACATAAGACAGCATTATCAGCCTGAATGTCAGACAAGTCACAAATTTACTGTGAAAGAACAATAAAGATGTTTCCATTTTAAATGCTGAATAAAAAAAAAAAACGAAGGTAGATCCAGTATGTGGTTGTACCTGCAAAGTCAAAGCAACCCTATTTAAAAAAAAAAAAAAAAGTAGGACAGCTTCAGACTTTTAATTATGAGAGGAACCAAATTATAAGCCCAATTTGGCTCTTGTCTTCTGGTCTACTAAGTGGCAGGTAAGCAAACAAATTCTAATCACTGAGCCATCTCTCCAGCCCTTGCATACAGATACTAGAGAACTATTTTCTCCTGTTTCACAGAAGAAAGGGAAACAATTGAATAGACTGAAAAATATATAATTCCGGATGTAATTTTTTAAGTCATTATCATTACTAAGCTAGGAAATGAAACCAAGTCTCTGCATAATAGACATGCCAGGTATCACCCAGCTACCAAGAACAGAGCCCTGAATGGAACTTGGGGCCCTTGACTACTCATCCATTATTCTGCTAAGTCTGTGATACTTAGGTCTTTGGAAGAACACTCATTGTTGGTCCCAGAGTTTAGAAGACACTTAAATACTATCATTTCCAAAATAGCTTGCCAAAAATTGTTATGTGCTATGAGGTAGCACACAGCTCTAATCCCAGCACTAGGGAAGTGGAGGTAGGAATATCAGAAGTTCAAGGTCATCCTTAGCTGCATAGAGAGTTTGAGACCACCCTGGGACACATGTGATCCTGTCTCAAACAATACATAAATACCTTGTCAGTTTTCA
Organism: Dipus sagitta; assembly: GCA_036346955.1. Lineage (NCBI taxonomy): Eukaryota > Metazoa > Chordata > Mammalia > Rodentia > Dipodidae > Dipus > Dipus sagitta. The sequence continues at coordinate 54,724,215 of CM070777.1, forward strand.
TTTTATAAATTCTCCACAGTGACAGGAATCTTGAGACTTGTCCATCACCAAGACATATATTCTCTTGATAACATAGTTTGAGCCAAGATCACAGAGTAACTAATTGTGATTAATAGGTGTGATATTTGGCCACGGCTCGTATTACAGATGCCTGGAAATACTGAGTTTAGAGTGTAGAAATTGATAGCAGAGTGCTACATCTCAGCAGGGAATTGGGTTATCAAGCCACAGATTGTCAGAAATCTTCCTTCCGTGCCTACATGCAATGGAGTGATCAGACACAGTGTATCCAACACAGGCTTCATTTTCTCCTGTTTTGGAACAGATTGCTCTTTCTTCAGCCGAGCGCCAGATGAAGTGGTGAGTTGGCTTGCTTTCAGGGGTAATGTTGTATGAAAAATATGTATCTTTAAACACTGAACACTTAGCACAGTGAGATGCTCTTCCGTGGGAAATGCAAGAGAACGTACTACCCAATACCAGTTCTGCAGCTCCCACATCTGTGTGTTTGAGTAGACTGACTGCACAGATAGCCTGTGTCATTTCAATGCTTCCTGTCCTCCTTCTCTCTCCTGGCTGAATTCCTGGAGTTAAGTTCACCAAAATTAAAATGCGTATTGGGACTTGAATGAACTTCTCTGAAATCTAGCCAAGTTTGTCATGGTAGGACACTGCCTTGGAATCATGACCATAAATATGACTTATGAAGAATTCTCTGCCTAAATTTTTATATTTTTTAATGTTTCCATCATAGTCATGTTTATCATTGTAGGAATTGTGTGGTAGAATGTTTTATAAGTTGATATAAATGAGGATCAGAAGAATTAGATTATAATTCTAGCTCCACAATTAAGTACTTGAGAAAACCTGCAAAGTTTGTCTAACCTCTCAGTCTCAGATCCTTTATCTTCAAAGAGAGGGCTCCCGCAAGGTATTCAAGGGGACTGTGGATTCTAAAATAATACTCAGAGTTTATACAGCCAGTTACTGTGAACATTGTGGTTTCAATTCAAGAAGAGCACACGAAGACTAGGGATTGCTTCAGAAGTCGAGTGTGATCAGAATGCACAAGGCCTCAGGGTTTCATTCCTATCTCCACACATATACAAAAGCACACAATAGGACTGGGGCAATGCCTCAGCAGTTAAAGGCACTTGCTTGAAAAGCCTGATGATCCAGGTTCCATTCCACAGTACCCAAGTAAAGCCAGATACACAGAGTGATGCATGTGTCTGGAGTTTGCAGTGCCAAGAGGCCATGGTGTACCATTCTGACTCTCTCTCTCTCTCTCTCTCTCTCTTCAATCTCTCTCTCTGTCTCTTTTTCTCTGCTTATAAATAAATAAAAAAATATTTTCAAGCAAGCACAAAATAGAACATGAGCCTTTTAATTGCTAACATAGTGTCTCTCCCTTCCTTTCTCCCTCCTTCCCTCGGTCCCTTTCTGTTTTTCTCTCACCCCTTCCTTTCCTAGGCTCTTTTGGAACCCTCTCCTTCTCTTGTCACTTTCTTTACATTTCTCCCTCCCTTCCAGAACCTAGTTGGGTGACTGTGTGGATAGACCACAAGGATACTACTAAGACAAATGAGATGAGACCATACTGTCTCTTGCAAATTGAAGTCTATTTCCTTCACTTACTTTAAATGCAACAGAGCAAATCTCGTCTGATACTATTATCATAGAATAATTCAGTGTGAAATTTCTTTGGAAAATCACATCATTTATCCAATTTAGATAAGCAAAAATACCTTTTCTGGTTCCAGTACGGAGGCATGCACATCATTCTAAATTATTGAAAAGTTTCCTGAAGCTGTCTATTCTCTATTTCTTGATTTATGAAAGAAAGAAAGTAAGTAAGAAAGAAAGGAAGGAAGAGAGAGAGAAAGAAAGATTAAACATATCTACCATAGTTTACTAGGCCATGTGAAATTTTTCTCCCATCATACTTCATTCAATCCAAGTGCTGAGAGGATGTTGTGGAATACAGAGATGATGTTCACACCATAGCCCATACTTAATAGCTGAATCACACCTGAGATGCAACTTCACTTTTCAGAGTTGCCGATTCCACATCTACACAGGGTAAGTGATATTATCTCCCTTGTGGAATTGTGGTGAGAAGTAACACACTCCAAGCATGCCAAGCATGGTGCTATTCCTCACCAGAGATGTGTACATATAATACGCATATAAAAAAACAAAGATCCAGAGACACAGAGGCTCCCAAGACCTCATCACTGAAGTAGACCTAAAATAAACTCAACATGGCTCAGGGAAATTCGCGGAAGACAAGGAAACCTTGTTAGAGCCACAAGTTGGGACATTGTGCACAGAGACATTACCTCTTCCCCACAACTGATGGCTACCCCCACAATGCATCACCCACAATCTCCATGAGGCTAACTGGCATCCCCAACAAGGAGGGCCCCTTCGGGTGGAGGAGACAGGGATAAGGGTAAGGATGGTACAACATGTGCTGTTTACACACTGAGTGTGTCCATAACTAATAAAGAATTAAAAAACAGACACATGAGAGTCAAATGTGGTGGCACACGCCCTTAATCCCAGCACTCAGGAGGCAGAGGTAGGAGGATTGCTGTGTGTTCAAGGCCACCCTGAGACTACATAGTGAATTCCAGGTCAGCCTGGGCTAGAGCAAGACCCTACCTCAACACCCCCCCCCCCAAAATAGACACGAGAAAGCTGGATACTTAACAGGTATAAGGGAAGATAGTCATGTACAATCATGAACCTCATACCAGAGGCTCCCACACTAACATAGCACTGGCCGCTGGTTAAGGATTGTGTTGTTGGAATTAGCCAAGCTATGGTGACAGGTTAATCTCAATGTGTACACATAATAGTTTCAACAAGATAGAAGTTCATTTATCACTCACCTAAGTATGAGTAGATGTTTCTAGCTTATCCAAGCACCTTCTACCTTGTTTTTGTTTGTTTGTTTGTTCGTTTGTTTTTGACGTTCACATTGTAACATACACTCAGCTGACAAAGAGAAAATGAAGAGCTCACCCCTGCTTCCTGCCAGCCCAGATCCCAAAATGATATACATGAATCACTTCCATTCTCAGTTGAGGACAGAACTATGTGTAAGGCTGCACCTGACTGAAGGTGAAACCAATTATGTAGTTGCATCTGGACAGCCACTGACATGATTCTGTGAGGAGGGATACCATAAAATAAATGCTAGTGTACAAATAACTGTCTATGCTGTGGTGACTTTAAACATGTTCGACCACATAAATCAATAAAGTGAAAGTGTTACGATTCCCCATTGTTGTCGGTACATTTACATTGCTGGGATGAAACACCCAACCAAAACCAACTTGTGAGAGGAAAGTTTTTATCTGGCTTTACAGTCTCAAAGGGAAGTTTCATGATGCCAGGAAAAAGATGGTAGAACAGAGGATATCTCGTGTGTCTTTTTTTTTTTAATTTTTTATTTTTTATTTTTTGAGGTAGGGTTTTGTGCTAGCCTTCTTGCCAACATCATGTAAACAACAGCAGCAAGAGAGTGAGTCAATCTCTAGCAAAGGAGAGCTGACTATAACACCCCTGAACCCACTCCCTAAAACACACCTCCTCTAGTAAGGCTCCACCTCTTAAGTTGATAGTTGGGAAGCAAGCATTCGAAACACATGAGTTTATGGGGGACACCTAATTCAAACCACCACACCCATATTATTAGTAAGACATTTCCAAGCCCATTTTCAGAAACCTCCAGGTCATAAGGGCCCATATGCACACGTGTGACTATAGTGCTAGCAGCAACTTTCCTAACTGTCTCCCTGAGTCCCATGAGACAGAAGTCATTGACTCCTGAATAATGACTTGGAGTCTACCCACATTCCTTGTCCCAATAGCTGTTGATCTAAATGGAAAATATGCAACTACAGACATTCTTGGGAAATTCAGAATGCCAAGCATCTCTGAGTCCCCATTCCAGAATGGAGACAATTACTCCAAGATTTTGCTGTTTTGGATATGTGTGTTTTCTTGTCCATCACCACTATCCCCTCCAATTGATCCTCACACCACTTTACCCATTTTCCATGGTCCCTAGATAAACTCTGTATGTTTTTGACATTAGCATCTCTGCTATACAAAGGTAACCTTATCATTTTATACATGGGCAGAGAGTTTTGCTCTAAACTTTCTTGCAGTCAATGGATAAATTAAATAGTCCTTCTGGAAATCTGCAAGAAGGGACTATTTCACACTAGTTGACATCTTCAAATGTGATTCCTTTCACTCATCCTCACCTCAGATTGCTACTCATTCCTGGTTCACAGATTTACCTAAATATATGTATCTGGATCCTGGCTCCCATGGGTCCAGAATGAGTTCTCCTACACTGAAAACAATGGCTTTGTGTCTCATCTTTTCCCTAGTTTCCTTCCTCCCTGCATTTAACTTCACTCCTCATCCCACTCCCAACAATGGCTCTGCTTCTATTGGCTCTCATCTAATTAATGTGTTAGCTATTTGTCAACAGAATCCAGTGACTCGGTGTTTGGAGATAACTTTGGTAAAGAAGTTGAAAAGCAAATTACAAAAGATGGAGAGAGAAGACAGGCATTGATTGGAAATCTACAGAGCAGTATGAGCTGAAAAATCTTCCTCTGACCAAGACAATGAGCCCCAGCCTTGCAGTCTGAGATGTGAATGACACCTCAAAGGGTGGGAACCGTCCATCCAAGCCACTCTCATCATGTTTAATGGACTGCAGAATTAGTGAAGTCCCAACTCTGATCTATCAACCAGGTCTGAACTGACCTTATTTATGGCAACTTATGACGTGGAAGATGATCATAGCATTCTCAATTATGCACTTACTATTTAAGTTGATCTTGATTTCTCAGTCACCTCACTGTGTGCACTTTGTGTCATCAGATGGAATATTTGTCGAACTCATTAAGGCTTCATCCCATAATTGAGTCTTTAAGACTCTTTTCTCAACATTCTGAGAATATGTGTTAAAATTGCATTCTTGGTCTTTTCTATTTATTTTTTATTTTTCCCATTGTGCTAAGAACGCACCATGAGATCCATCCAGTGGTAAGTTTGAAGTGCAAAATGCAGTGCTGTGAAGTATATACACAATGTACTGCAGAACTATAGGATGTTCTTGCAGAGCTGGGTTGCCTTGCCTATTAAACAATTCCTGTTTTTCCCACCTTCAGCCCCAGGCAGCAACCATTCTACATTCTGATTCCACTATTTCAACTACTCTGAGTAATTCATAGAAGTTGAATTATTTATTATTTTTCTTTTGTGTGACTGGATTATCTCCTTTAGCAAAAACTTTTCAATGTTGTGTTGCAGTGTTTTTTTTTTATTTCTTAAGACTAAATTACAATATCTCTATATATACACATATCTATATGCACATATATCACATTTTCTTAACAACCTATTAATGAAAGATTGTTTCCTTATTTTCAAATTTTGGATATTGGAAACAATACTTCAAATAATAATTTTTTTATTTGTAAATTATTTTAATTACTTTTCCTTTTTATTAGTTATGTACACAGTGTATTCTGTCATTTTGGTACCATCATTAGCCTCCTCCCTGTCCTCCCCCCTCTTCAGGGACCCTTCTTGTTGGTGAATATTGGTCATGCATTGTGGGGTTGGTCATTATTTATGGATAAGAGGCAATGTCTCTGTGCATAATGACCTAACATGTGCCTCTAACAATATTTCTGCCCCCTCTTCCCTGAGTCATGTCGGGTTCATTTTAGGTCTGCTTCAGTGATTGAGATCTTGGGAGCCTCAGTGTCTCTAGATATCTGGTTAGGAGTTGAATGTTCTCTGTGTCTATCTCCTTCACCCTTGTGCTGATACCAGGTTCACCAAGAAAGCAGCACTCATGCTCATTTCACCAACCTGGAAGAGATCATTCTCAGTGAACTCACCCAATCACAGAAAGATAATCATCACATAGTCTCACTCATCTACAGCTCCTGAACTTGATCTACCAGAGATGCTGACATACCTAATAAGCAACTCGAAAACCAAACAATAGGGTGGGTAGGGCAGGAGGGGAAGGTAAGGGTGGGGGTGGGGGACAAAAAACTGGACCCAAATGACAATGGTACCATAAAATTCTACATCCTAAAAGACAGACTAAATGGTTGAACCTTCATCAGGCCCTTAGAGAGAACACCTGAATCACAAGGCCCTGAAGAGGGTATGAGGAAGACTGACCTTAATCTTCCCCTGTTTATCTCTCTCCTCTCTATCTCTTTTATATTACTTATCTTTTTCTTCTTTCTCTTCTTGGGCTATGACCTGTAAATCCCAGTACCAGCATGTGGCTAACATCCACAATGAGCTGTTGATCAGAGAGACCTACAGGGTTTCCCAAAAGAAGAAATATTTCTGTCAGAGTACTTGATGACCCACAAAAGGTTAGTGGTAAGACCCTACTGCTAAAGACACCATATGCTGTTGGTATGTAACATGGAGTGACCTGGCTGGAATATGGAAGAGACAGTTAGCATGTCTAGTGCCAGAAGGTGCTACATGAGCGACTGGGGGAAAATGACCAACATCTGTCCAAGCAACTCGTGGTTTAAACTACTCAGCAGCAAACAACCTGACATGATGCTCACTTAAGTGCAATAGTGGCACACAGCCATGGTGGGCAACCAGCTGTTCTTGATCTGGCTAACTGATCTGCTCAGTGGAAGGGAACCCATAACTGGAGCTGGGAATCAAGTCAGAACCATACCCCCAAAGCAAGCCCTCTCTCCATTATCAAAATCCCACCAATCGTGGGCTATAAGAGGGCCTACACCTATTAAATTCTCTCTAAAAAGAGCAAAAGTTATCCCATATATCTGGCTCTAACTTCACTCTCTGTTGGAGAATTTGTGCCTGTTTGTCAGATGGACGCAGATTCTAAGGAGAGAACCAGCCCATCACACCTCAAAAGGGCCCCAGCTGAAACTAAGAGTAATTGGGGAAATAAAATTTTTGACAGAACCTCATTTCTATTATTTTGGAGATACTCAGAAGTAGTAGGATTTATAGAACAAATGCTAATTCTTTTTGTTTTACTTTTTTGATAAACTGCCATAGTATCTGTCCCCTTCTCAGCAACAGTGTAATACTTCAGTTTTGTTCATATGCTTACTACCTTTCCTTTAAAAAAAAAAATAACCATTCTTACAGGAGTAAGCTACTATCTAGTGTGGCTTTGATTTATAATTTCCTAACAATAAGAGTCACTGAATGCCTTTACATAAACTGTAGTCATGTGCATATATATCCTTGGAGAAAAAAATCTATTTAAGCCTTTTGCCCACTTTTAATGCATTCTTTTTTGATTTCTTGCTATTAAGTTGTAAGAGTTTGTTAAGTATTTTGGTTATTTATCCTTCAACAGATTTATGGTTTTCAATATTTCCTCCAGTTCCCTGGGTTGCCTTTTAACTTTATTAATTGTTTTCTTTGCTGTGTAAAAGCTTTTAGTTTGAGGCAACCTCACTTGTCTAATTTTGTTCTGTTGTTCATACTGATGATATATTCATGAAAGCTTTGCCCTGTTCAATGTCAAAAACATTTCCCCTTGTTTTCTTCCAGAAATGTAAAACATTCAGGTCCTGCATTTAAATGCTTAATCAATTTTACTCAAGGAAGCATGGTAAAGCATGAAATATTTTTCATCTAAGATCAGAAGTAAGGCAAGGAGGCTCATTTTTGCTACATTGACCCAACACAGTGCTGAGAGATCAATTAAGCAAAGAAAAGAAGGAAAATAATCACATGAATCAGGAAAGAAATAGATGTTTGCAGATGACATGAAAATCCTAAAGACTTCACACAACACCACAAAATCTCAAGACACAAATTAGAAATACTATCAAAACTTAAAGATAAAATTCATACAAAATTTCAATAGTATTAAAAAGAAATGCTTAACCATGAATTTAACCAAAGGAAGTTTCGATGATTGCTGAAGAAATTTTAAGACACAAATAATTGGAAGGCATCACATGTCCACAAACTGAAAGACTTACTGTTGCTAAACTAACCTCACTGCAAAAGAAACCTACAAATTCAAGATCATCCCCATCAAAATTCAAATGAAGTTTGAGAGAATGTTCAGTGGTTAAAGGTATTTGCTGTCAAGACTCCTGACCCAATTCTGATCCCCCAAAACAATGTAAAGCCACCAGACAAAGCGGTACACAGATAGGTGGCCCACCCATGCAACGGAAGGCAGAGCCAGGAGAATTGTGCAGCTTGAGACCCAACCACTTTGGATAAGGGTATAGAGAATTAACCATAGGGAAAAGGATGGTTTCTTGAAACAAAATAACATCAAGAAAACAGTATCTAGTTAACTAAAAAACTGAAACCAAATCTTTATCTTATACTACACGCAAATTTGTGCATTTAGCTTCCTGACTGCTCATTCTTTTGCATTTGCTACCCACTTTCTTCTTAAATTTCTCAGAGCCCTTTCTAATAACAGACCAGTGAGATGATTTTTCATTTATATAACATGTCCTGAAATTGGTCCTACTATTCCAACCAGAAGCTCTGTAAAAAGAAGATTCATGTAACTTTGTGTGTGTATATCAGTGTGCATGGTGTGTGTACATTTGTTTGAATGCATTTTACAGTGTGTGTTCTTGTACACATGTCTATAAGCCAGAAATTGAAGTCATGTATCATTCTCAATTGCTTTCCACTTCATTATTGACATAAGACCTCTTGCTTGAACCCAGAGCTCAATGACTTGGCTAAGTGTAGCTAGGTACTTGGCCCCAGGGATACCTGTCTGTGTCTCCTAACCACTGGGGATGTAAGTGGACTAATATTATAAGTTAGGAACCACACCAACCCTTGGCATTTTATGTGGGTGCTGGGGATTCAAACTTATGTCCCCACATTTGAGTAGCAAGCACTGAACTATCTCCCCAACTTCTCAGGTCAACCTTCATAAGTCTACCTAATATGTTTCCTTTAACAGATTCATGATACTTATTGAGAAATCAAAATTTTCCAATGTGTCTCAGTTAAGAAAGCAAAAACTATTTTATGGTGCATTGTCTGTCTAATCTACCACAGAATACCATCTTACCCATCCCAGATCATTGAACTTAAACCATGTTTACTAAAATTAAATATCCTCCATGTTAAAATAACTTGCTGCTGCATTTGGAGATAACCACAGGGAACATAAGTAGGAAATGGGGTAAGGGTTATATATCAGGCTGGGAATAATTATTATCATCATAATCATAACAACAAAAAGCAAAAGCAACTATAATTAGAGCAGATACTAAGTAGATGAAAGTATGGGATTTAAGTGTGTATTTGCCATGTGCTTGCCTCTAAGTACTTTTTATATGTTATCTGTTCTCCAAAGCTCCTTATAAGGAAGGTTGTTTGCCCATTAAACAAGACTAAATTAGTAAGGAACTAAGAAGTTATGCCACTTTCTCATGGCCACGTGGCAACATAGGGGAGCTAGAATGCAAAATTATTCATAATCATCCTAAGAAATCAAGCAGTACCCACGGTGCTCATCCTCAGCGCATGTTTACAATCACTGGAAGGAGATTGGAAAATACAAATATACAAGTTCTGCCTAATCTAATTAACCTAGAACATCTTTGGATTAAATCCCAGGCATCAAACCACCCTAAAAGCTTCCCATTGATTCACTTATACAATGAGTGTTAAAGAGGCATGGTGAGAGCAATGCTGGAAGGAACCAGAGGGAGATGGGTGAACAGGATTCAGTGCTTTGCAACAAGAGAGGAAAAGAGAGCAGCAAAAATAGATTAACCTATCAAAGACAGAAACCAGATGAGTAAGACCTATGAGTTTGTTCATAAGCTTATAAACCAGTTGGGAGACTTTTGGATTACTTTGGTGGTCAAAATAATGTCCCAGTGGAAAAAGATATCGAGAATGACTCACTGGGGCATAAATGACCCATATTAGAGACAGGCTTAAGCACCACAAACACTACCCAACATTTGAGCTCCTCAGAATCATAGGGGGAAAATGACATCTCCTGTCATCTGTCCTGACCTGACTTTAACTGAAATTCTAATGTGAACCAGTCTTGAGTCAGTCTCCTCTCGCTTGGTTTCTGAATTCCTTTGTTTTCCTTTTACCAGGTGCCCAGGAGCTACACATTTTCCTTAGTTCACACATGTGCTGAACACACTTTGGTCCCCATGGCAATTTTATCTGTGACATGTCAATCACTAAGTAACATAGTGTCCATGAGCAACACATACCACCACTGGACATAGGCTGACCAGTGTTAGGCAGACACCCAAGAAGTGACTGGCATTGGAACATGAGGTACAATCTTTTGGCCAGCCCTGTGGCTCACAAAGCCAAAATTATTTCTTAAGTCTTTGCAGAAAAAAAAAATTGGTGATCTCTGATCTAATCCAAGGAAGAATATAAAAAATGAAGTGTGGCAGGTGTTATAATGGAATTCTCTATGAGATATAATAGTGTGGAACTCGGTGAACTGGGGGGTGGGGAAGTTCATAGAATAAAAATATATGTCCTAAAAGGTATCTAAGCAGAGAAGTAGTGAAGGACAGAAGTAGCAATGTCAGCCAAATAATGGAGACAGTAAACAACAAGGAGACAATGTCCATAGCTCAGCCTATCTGGCACTTACAATATGATAAGCGAGATGAAGGAAATGCATTAGAAGAGCCAGCAGAGAGGACAAGCAGAGCCACATGAGGGCTTCATACACAAAGCCAGAGCTGTGGATTGTGGGCCTAGGCACCCTTGAACCTTTTGTATTTCTCCCTCTCTTAACAATGCCCAGAAACGTTTGGAAGTTCAATAAGTCATTGCATAATTATTATAACATGAGTTACATCTTCAATGGAATAAAATCAATCTCTTTTTAAATGGAAATCAAACCACGTCCTTCCACTCTAATATCTCATGGCAACTAGAATATAGTTAGAGTGTGGAGTAGGAGCAGATGATAAAGAGATCTGGTTAATCTGTGGGCTAGGTTAAGGATGTCCAGGGAAAGTGACTCTGAAGACAAGACCTGGGAATGGAGTAGACAGTGGCTAGGTAATGGTCCAGTGCATCATGTGAGAACTCCATCCCGGCATTTCAAATGTGCACAGTTGAGTCATTCACTGGTAAGGCACTAAGGTTTCTACCCTTTGTCCCAGAAAGTATCACGTGTGAGGTGTTTGGTCCTCTATATAGCCATGTAGGGAAGTGGCGGAACTTTTGAGAGGTGGCACCTACTAGAAGGTATTAGATCACTTGGGGGTGTCATTCTCAGAAGGGATTAACCTTATAGTATGAGTCATCGTGAGAGTAAGATATTTACAAAGAAGATCAAGACTGGCCCCTCCCCATTCCCTGACTTCCAGTCTCTCCATCTGATCTCTTCTCTCTCATATACTCTCACCATTGTGATGTCACCACCATGCAACAGTCACCATAGCCAAACCAGAAATGTGCACTTGGCCCTCAGAACCAAGCTAAACAAACCACCTTTCTGTAGACACTATACAGCCCCAGTGTATTTTGTTACAACATTTATAAATAGACTAAGGGTCTACTGGGATAATATCTCTTTGAATCCACCTATAAAACAGGAATGAGAAAGGGGTCCACCTTGTGAAATTTCTTTAAGGACAAGAGAAAGCAATGCACAAAAAACATAAGACAGAAACACACCATAATTGCAGAAGAAATTGTAGCCACCAGTCTTACTCCCATCTTTTTCTTGTTATATCTGGAAGCAGTGACCTTCTCTTGTTCACCTTATGCCCCTATTTTACAAAAAGTCTAATTGAAAATATATTCAGTCCATAAATTAAATTTGTGAGTTTATAATATCAATCTAATATTTTTTTGGTGAGTCTCAGAATGGCAATAGTTCAACTCTCCCTGCCTCCTTATGGCATTCACATGCGGAGCCCAAATGACCAGGCAATATCCTTGTATTCACCATCTTCTCTTTGAGGACACTAATCATATTTAAAGACAGGTTCCTATCCACAAATGCACTTTTTACCCATCTCTCCATATCCAAGATGCCAGTAGAGTATTTCTCACACATAGTAGCAGACAGTCAGTGATGCTTATTTATAAATAAAGCTATCACCAAGCACATTAATCTTCTAAAAACAAAACAAAACAAAAAACTGAAGGAGCTTTTGGCCTCCCCCCCCCACACTGCCCCAAACTCACACATGCATCAGAAGAAAACATGAGGAAGATACAGATGTTTGGACCACATCTTCAGGGATTTGGATATAATTGATCCAGAGTTTCTCTGAGCACAGTGTGTACACTTGCACGAACCCCATATGCATGCATACAGAGGCCAGAGGATAATGATGGGTTTCTCTATCATTCACCCACATGTTTCCTTGACCTAGGGTCTCATTCACTCAATTCAATGCTGTTGTTTTTTCCTGGTCAGACTGACTAACCAGCAAGCGAGCACCAGTGACACTCCAGTTCTTCATGGAATTGGGATTACAGATATGTGTGGCCATACCCAGCTGTTTATGTGGGTGCTGGGGAATCAAACTCAGGGAAAATGAGGTCTCTCAGACCCTCATGCTTGCAAGGCAGGCACTCTTAGCCTCTGAGCCATCTCCCCAGTCCCACGCTTGTGTTTTTATCAAGTACCTGTCAGAAAATCTGAGTCCAATGGTCTATTAGTCACACTTGAAGAGAAATGCTTGAAGTACTTCAGACATCAAACAACTTTTATAAAACTTGATATATGGGAATACCCACCATCTTTCAGTTATTATTACCTACAACAACTTTTCATCTGCTTTTTTTTTATTATTTCTTTCTCCTTGAAACATTCTTTTCTGTGTTACCCAGCCATAGCTCCCCTCCCATGCTGAGAGGTAAGTGTGCTTCATCTATTACATTCTTTCGGGGCCTCCTAAAGAGATAATTAGGCATTGCAATTGATTGCAATTTATTAATCAGAGCAGGATGTTACAGAGTTTGGGAGGAAAAGCACAGTCTAGCATAAATGCAAGGTGGGTGTTCAGAGTGACAAGAAAATAAGACAAAAATAATAACCAAACTACATGATACTTGCAGTCAATGTCTATATTATACTGAGGCTTTCTACCCTATCAAGTGGTGCTATATAAACCTTCATAGTATATAACTGTAACCATATATGAGATTCATGCACCAGATATTTATTGAGTATATATTATGTACTGAGTACTATCACTGGTCATAAAAGTGTATTCATGAATAAGACCAAATCTTGATCTTTAGGAAAGATGACAATGAGCATGCAAATATATATACTTATAGAAAATGAGTTATATTATACACTATAGTGAATGCATTGAATTGACTGACAAAACAAAGAGGGAAGTAAGAAAGAGCGCTAGTGTTGCAGTTACCTTCTTGTTGCTGGGACAAAGCATGTGACCAAAAGCAACCCCTGGGAGGAAAGGGTTTGTTTTGGCTTACAGTCTCTAGGGGAAGTCTGGTGACAGCAGGAGAAAGCATGACATGAGAAGAGGCTGGACATCAATCCTGCCATAGCACGAGCAAAACAACAATAGGGGAATGCGCTGGATTCTAGCACAGTTGAGCTGGCTATAATACCCATAAGACCCCCCCCCCGCAACAACACACCTCCTCCAGCAAGGCTCCACCTCCCACGTTGCCATCAACCGGGGACCAAACATTCAGAACACCCGAGTTTATGGGGTACATCTTCTTCAAACTGGCAAAGTTGATGAGCTTTGATGCTACCAAGCAAGATCAGGAAAGGATCCAAGGAGATGATGTGTGAACAGAAATCTAAGTGGAAGAACACTTCAAGAAGAAGAAATTACAATGAAAAATGTCTAGGTGGGCATCTGGGGGTAAAACATGCTCTCTGCAAGTTGGAGAAACAGCAGGAAGGCCTGCATGATGGATCAAAGTGAATGAGGAATAGAGGGGTGGGTTCAATACAATTATGCAGAATGAAACTCTTTGACAGTCAGTCTATAAAGGGATATCTTGGCCACAGGATGCTATACCTGCAGGAACTGGAGCGATCAAATTGCTCAAACTTTTCACTACACAGATGAAAAACCATCAACCTAGAGAGATTAATAGGGATCCTTAAGGTAGGAAATGGGTTGCCATGTTCTGGGATATGTTATCCAGCCTTTACTTTTCTCTTCCTTGGCTTTTTTATGGCCCAGATTCCATTGCTCTTTCTCTTCCCCTGAGATTCGTTCTCTCTCATTCTTCTACCTCCTCTTACCAATTCTCTCCCTTACGTCCATCTTTCTCTTTACCTATCTTCTCTCATATTTCCATCCTGCTCCTCTTTCTTCTTCGTTCTCTTCATCATACCCATCTTTTCTGACTCCATGGTTTGTGGAAAAGGTTAGATCAAGGCAATAAGAAGAATTTCTGAGAGAAGACATATATCTACCAGAAAATAGTTTGAATTTCTACATCTGAGAATATGGGCATATCAGTCTCCTAGTCCTCTCTGTACTTTCCTCAAAAATTCTGCATCAGTTCAATTGAAATCATCTCTTCCTAGCGTTTTTTTTTTTTTTTATTCCAGCTACTTTCATGATGGTACAAGTCAGGTATCTACAATGCAAAGACAAGTATCTGGTTCAAAATGTACAAAGAAAGACCCAGGTATGAGAAAAGCAAAAGGGCATTCTAATAAAATAGGCAAGCCTTAAGTACAAGTCACCTCCATTAGGGATGGAAGAGAATAAAGACATGAGCCAAACCACAGATAGGGTCACCTCTTTTAAAGATGTCAATATGCTCAGACCAGTCCTTCTCTGAGTAAGGATTTCTTGTTTTGGCTCATAACCATGTGAAGGGTCGTAGGAGGTGTCCTACTCTCAGTGTTTATATCAGCGACCCAGACAGATGTCACACTTCTGAACCGTGAGTGTTGACTCAATGCAGTCTGAACTTGTCATATCCTATCTGCAGCACACACTCCCAAGTGAATCCTAATATAAACCCACAAATCTCAGAGCGTTGCATTTTAATTTAATATTTCTAACAGTATAGCTAGAGAATGCATAGCTGGCATCTGTAGAAATCGATTTCACTTTTTCGTGTAAAAAGAGTCCTTTGCTGTCACAACAAAGCATATGCGTTTGCTTAGAAAGGAAGTAAAAAAAGAATTGCAAGGAGAGAGTACTCTTATCCTGCCAGTCAGCCTGCATCAGTCTTCCACACAGCTTTTCAACTCCTCCGACTGTTTGCCATGGCTACAAAGTAATTGTTGCATGCACATAGCTGGTTTCTCCATAAAGCAGTAACCTGAATTTACTCCCACAGTTAATCTCTCTGTGACTCAGTTTACTCATCTAAAAAGTAAGGGAGTCAAATAACTTATTTCTACATCTGTAGCAGCTCTACCACCTTCCTTCTGGGCTCTCAACTCTTCCCGTTAGGAAAGATATAACTCTATAAATAGCATAAGTCCCAGAATTCTCCTTCCTCTCTCTGAGCTCAATACTCATCAAACAACAAAGAAAAAAGCTTTAGTTCTGCTACATACTTTTAATCATTAAAAGTATATATTTTACATGAAATTTCTGAGAGAATAAGGAACAAAACTAATTTTTGTGCGTTGCTGTAGGGTCTTCAAAACTATCTCATCATGATTTGGGGATTCAGGTTTCTAGTTTGATTACATGTATAACTAGTGTTGCATAAAATATCAGAGAATTTTGATAAATCTTCTTGCCAAAAACAAAATGATGAAGCTGGACATCATTACTCACAGTAACCATTGTATGACTGGAAATTGACCAGAGTCGACGCAATAAATTGGAACAGATTTGTCCAAGAAAAATTACTAAGCATCTATAAAAACAGAGAGACTGAGATGTTTGATGTTGCCACCTCCACTTCCAGCTCCAAAGCATGGAAGTTTGCCATGACAACAGACAACGCACAGCACTGCCAGCATTTGGAGTGCCCTGGAGATAAATCTACATGTCCAAAGGGATTGCTGAAAATTATATCAATCCCAGTGCCAGTCCAGGAGGGTAAATGTCAGAGCTGCGTGTGGCTATAATACTGACTGACGCAGACAACAGGTCAGCCAGAAATGAGGGAGGAAAATCCAAGAAGCAAGACAGGCATTCTGGATCTTGGTAATACCTCAGGCTTCACTGCTTCTCTAGAGATGAGAATAGGCCCTAACTACCCACCTACCCATGCATTACTGTAAGTCCTGCAGAAGGACAGAATGACAGCTTAGCCAAAATTAACAACTACCTAAGCTTTGGAGGCACGCTATACTTTACAAAGAATTATTAGATAAAATGAAACTCACAGAGTGTTTAAGCCTAATTTCTGACTAAATTTAGACCATACAGCAGAGATGACATAAGAAAAATAATCCAAAAACATCAGTCTTATGGGAAACAATTGACAGGAAAAAACTGGATGGAGATACTTGAGGTCACAAAATGAAATGGGAAAATATTTGACAGAATTAATCTAGCCAAATCACTCAATAAATGAACAACAATATCACATCCCTTAGGTGTGGGGATCCAGAATCTAGGGTATTACAATATACTGTATAAAATGGGCTGCAGAGATGGCTTAGTGGTTAAGCGCTTGCCTGTGAAGCCTAAGGACCCTGGTTCGAGGCTCAACTACCCAGGACCCACGTTAGCCAGATGCACAAGGGGGCGCATGCATCTGGAGTTCGTTTGCAGTGGCTGGAGGCCCTGGCGCACCCATTCTCTCTGTCTCTCTCTCTCTGCCTCTTTCTCCCTCTGTCTGTCACTCTCAAATAAATAAATAAAATAAATTAAAAAAATAAAAAATAAATAAAATGTCCAATGTTGATAAAAACTGGAAGAAAACACACAGTAAAACATGTATCAATAACAGTCACACCTGAATAGAGCTAGATATTGATTTAAGCAGACTTCAAAACTACTGTTGTGAGTGTGTGTGTGTGTGTGTGTGTGTGATGTAAAAGGAAAAAAGTAAACTATGTTTAAAGAGTTATAGGATAATGTGGCAATATATCAGAAAAAATCAAATATACAACACCATTGAAGTGATAGACAATATAAAATAGAAATGAAATGAAATTTGCAAAATAAAAGTATAATAACTGAACTAAAAAGTATATCAGATAGGTTAAATAGAAGATTTGAACTGGCAGAAGAATCAGCACAGGTGATAATAAATAGTGATGGTCCATCTGCAAAACAAGTTAAGATGATGAAAATGGACAGAATCCCAGATATTTAAATAACATTAAAATTATCAACTTGTGCACAACAGATAATGGGAAACTAGAAAAAAAAAGAGAAAGAAGCAGGGAATATAAAAATAATAATGACAAAGAATGGCTTACACAAAGCATCTATCTAAACATTCCTAAAGCACAACAAACTCCAAGTATGATAACAGCTATAAAAGATTCACATCTAGACACATTATATTGTAACTGCTAAAAGCCAAAGACATGAGAAAATCATGAATCACAATGATAGTAATACTTCATTTCTCACCTGTAGTAGTAAAACGTACAAAGCTATTTCATATAATGGAAAATATTCAATGAATAATTCAGTATCTTCCAAGGTTACTCTCACAATGTGGGGGAATTAAGGCCTTCCTTAGGTCAACAAATGTAGAAAGCATTCATTCCTAGACCATCTCCCACAAAATAAGTCTAAATGGAAAATCTTTAAGGTAAAAGCAAATGACACCAGATAGCAGCTCAAATTTATACAAAGAGGAGAATGAAGATAATTATCTAACTTTGCATTTTAAAAATCATCACAGTTTCCCTTCTTTTCTTAACTATTTTTTAAAATAACTGCACTACAAACTTTTAAAAACTGAATTACTGAGTTTATGCCATATGAAATAGAATGTTCATGAAAATAATCCAAGTGAATAAAATGGATGGGTGACACTTTGGAGGATTTAAAAAATATCTTACTAGACTTGCATTTGTATATATCTAATTTTTAAAATTTTACTTATTTAATTTTTCATTTATTTACTTGCACATGTGTTTTAAAAAACATTTTATTTGTTTGCAAGCAAGTTTGTGCCAAACTATCTTGCCACTGCAAACAAACACCAGACACTTGTACCTTTTCTTGCGTCCAGTTGACATGGATAGCTTGGGAATTCAACCTGGACTGGTAGTCTTGGAAAAGAAGTGCCTTTACCCACTAAGCAATTGTCATCAGGCCCTGAATTTGGTTTTGAGAAAGTAAAACATACTGTAAGCCCTAGGGCAAACATTAAGAAAATAAGCTGAAAATATGTGGTAAAATACCAACAAAGTAATTTAAATGATATGCAAAATAGTTAAGGAAAGAATTTAGGAGCCAGGCATGTGGCATACACTTGTAATTTCAGGACACAGAGGTAGAAGTAGAGGCAGGTAGAGGTAGAGGTAGGAGGTTCAATAGTTCCAGGCCAGCCTTAGCCATATAACAAATTCTAAGCCAGCCTGGCCTATAAAATCATGGTTCAAAAAGAAAAAAGTAAAAAAAAAAATAGACGTTAGATACATAGGAAACAATCATCAAAATGTCAAAAATGAATTAACCATTGTGATGGCACACACCTCAAAAAAAAAAAAGAAAACCAAAAATAACTATATAAGTCATAGCAAACATTAAACATAAATGTATCAAAGCATTTTTTTTAAATGCTAGAGGCAGGCTGGAGAGAGGGCTCAGCAGTTAAAGTGCTTTCCTGCAAAGCCCAACAATCCAGGTTTGATTCCCCAGTACCCAAGTAAAGTCAGATGCACAAAGTGACACATGTATCTGGAGTTCATCTGTAGTGACTGGAAGTCATGGCACACCCATATTCTCAGTATGTCTTTCTTCTCTCTATCTCTTTCTGCTTGCAAACAAATAAAATGTTTTTTTTAAAGTCAGGGTCCAGTGCAATCATAGGCTGAGTACAGGAAATGAAACTTGAATGAAATGGCATGAGCTACCAATGTAAAATAGTAAAAAAATTAATAACTATAGAAAAATAAAATATTTTCACAATGATTATGCATTTAACTTATGTAGGTACATTTGGGCAAATAAAATTTGTCTATGAACTTTTAAAAAAAAGTCAGGGTCCATCACAGTTGAATAAGTCAAAAATGAGATCTGGAAGTACGCTGATACCTAGATACAAAGACACACACCATGGAAACAGTGATGGCGAACATGCTGAAAGGCTCAGTTCATGTCAGATAAAATGGACTTGAACATAGAAGATTTCAGTGGAGACAAAGAGGACTTTTAAGTAATGAAATATCCATCCATATACACTTATTATAAATGTGCAGATAACAAAAAGGTCTAAAATTCCAGAAACAAACACAAAGCAAAACTGAAAAAAAAAATCAGTCAATGAACAACAATTAATTACCTTACTTCAAAATTGACAGGAGAGTTGTAATAACACAAAATTTAAACATTACTACCAACCAACATGATTTATCTGTTACCTAAAAAACAGTCCACCCTATAATTGAAAAGGTCATCCTGGTACATGCTTGAGTGTATGCCATGAACTAGGCGACAGAGTGGTAATAACACATTTTTATGTATTGACATCATAAAGTTACATTTTCAGAATGGAAAACAAAAGATAGAAGTCAATAGCAGAAGCAAATTTGAGAAATCTAAAAATATCTGAAAATGCTCCAGTGTACTTCTCAATAACTCATAGGTCAAAGTAATCATGAAGCATATGATAAAAATGCTTTTGAACTCAATGAATATGAAAATATAACAAATCAAAATTCCAATGGAATACTAAAGTAATACTGAGAGGGAAAACTTCAACTTTAAGTGTCTAAGCTAGGAAATGAGAAATCATACAAATCAATAACCTAAGCTTGTAGCATGGAAACTAGAAGAAGGAAGAACTGAAGTCCAAAGCCAACATGAAAAGCAGAAGGTCTAATAAATATTAGAGCAGAAATCTGTGAAATAGGATGGAAGAAAATAAGAAAGAGAACCAAATGTTGATTTGCTGACAATATCAACCAAACTGACAGCTATTTATTTAAACTGACAGAGAATAAAGCACATAGGTATCAAAAAAAAAAAAAACACACACACAAAAGGAGACATTACCAAATTTATAGGAGTTAAGAAAACTTCAAAAATTACTATGAGTAGCTAGGTGTGGTGGTGCACATCTTTAATTCCAGCACTTGAGAGGAAGAAGTAAGAGGATTGATGTGAGTTCAAGGCCAGCCTGAGACTATAGAGTGAATTGCAGGTCAGTCTGATCTACAGCTAGAATCTACCTCAATAATAATGATAATTAATAATCAAATACAATGAATAACTTCATACCAGCACATCAGACAACTGAATGAAAAGAAACGGTTCACAAAGACATGGAGCACCATAGCTAACTAGAACAAATATTGAAAGCCTCAGCAGTCATTGTTCAGCATTTTTGTACAAGGCTGTTTGAACTTTTGGGGTTTCAGTTGTGGTACCTGGGGGCTTTTGCCTCTATTACCACCTGTACGGGATTCCCAGCTGAGTCATATACAGCCTACAGGGCTTGTGAATAGAGCAACAGGGCAAATAGAATCTCAAACGGGTTAAAGTTAGAACACAGAGAAATGAGCCATCCCATAAACTTCCATCTAAAAATAATTTCAAACTTTGATACCCTAGAATCTAGATCAAGGATGGTTATTCACAAATAGGAAAAGTAAGGAATTCAATGCAAGAAACTGATACAGGGGCTGGAGAGATGGTTTAGCAGTTAAGGAACTTGCCTGCAAAGCCTAAGGACCCAAGTTCAATTCCCCAGTACCCACATAAAGCCAGATACAGTAAGTGGTGCATGCATCTGGAGTTTGTTTGCAGTGGCAGGAAACCCTGGCGTGCCCACACTCACTCTCTCTGTGTCTGCTTCTCTCTCTGTCACTCCCTCTCCCTCTTAAATAAATAAATAATTTTAAGAAAACCTGATTCATATCTGGATGTCGCCAGCTTATCATATTAATACTGAAGTCATCCATGAAGCATCTGTTGTACATCTGCCAACACTGGGGATGAGGATGGATGAGTGGATGAGTAGATACAGGAATGATGGGCAAATAGATCCTCATTAATTAATTTTGAGAATTATCCAATGGTTAATAGGAGCTTTGGTATGAACCTAGAAAGTAAAAGGGGGAAAAATACAGGAAACCATCACAAAAGAACTATAAATGAGACAGGAAAAAAAAATAGGTAAATTCTTCTATAAAAGACTCAACTACTCGGGGATGAGTAGTTGGCTCAGCAGTTGACAGTGCTTGTTTGCAAGCCTGCTGACCCAAGTTCAGTTCCCTGGCAGCCACTCCAAGATGAATGCAAAATGGCGCACGCTTTTGTGATCCCAATGCACCTAAGTCGATGGGACATGGTTCCAGAAGAATCCAGAAACCCATAGGCCAGTTAGACTGGCACACACTCAGTGGCAAAACAAGAGACACCCTGTGTCAAAAAGAAGAGGGAAGATGAGAAAAATACCCCAAGGCTGTCTTCTAACTTCTACACATGTGCCATGGCACACATCAGCATGTACGCGCATGTGGGCCACACACACACACACACACACACACACACACACACACAGTTAACTACTCAGAAGAGGTCCAATTACTCTAAAAGGAAGACCTCACCACACCCCAGATTCTAATGGCATTAGATGCACAGATCTGGGCAAATACGTGGTAGAAGTGACATACTCTATTATGCTGAAAATGATATCCTGGGTGATGGGAGATGGAGTCATAGAAACAGCTACCAGCAGGAGGGGACACCACATAGGGCTGAGCAGTTGTTAGATACAAAATGTTCAAAAAAAAAAAAAAAAAGACTTGATAGCTGCTGTTCTTGGGAGAAACAGGAGCAAATATTTCCTATGAGTCTTGCTGGCATGCATCTTCCTTTGTCCCCCTTATGAGGACCCTGAAGACTGCAGAAAATTGACATAAGTGCTCTCACATACAATTTTAAAATGTTTTTCTTTTTTAGGAGGGAATTGCTGGACTGGGCTTCTCAATTCATGATAAACAAATAGATTAAACTCTGCTACTAATCCCATGAGCACTTGTAGTTCTTCAGGAAATTGAAAAACCAGAGCCTCGTGATCTGGGGAGTGCAGCAGCAGGGAGAGTCTGAACTGCTTTAAATACAGCTGACCTCAGCTTAAGGTCATCACGATGTATTAGGTGCAGAGCATGTTGGATACGCTAAGGAGATTCTGGAAGGTTGCAGATAAGAAGACCTGGTTTGCACTGTTAGTGCACTACACACACAATTGCCTCCCAGAAAACTACTCAGTTGGCTGTGTCAAATGACAGGGCTGATGTCAGATCAACCCCTGGGCTCCAGAAATACACACAAAAGAAGGGGAGGCCTAGTAGATATTTGTAGGATGGTAAAATAACTGAGCTAATCACAGACAGAGAGAAGCACCCTTCCATGTTGCCTTGAGCATTCATTCATTCCTCATTCAGTTAAATATCCATTCAGTTTTGTTTGTGTATTTAACTTAAAAAGTCACTAACTTAGAACTCATTAAGACCCGCTAGTAGATAGAAACCATGGAAAATAAGCAAGTGCATGAAGGAATAATTGCTATTTGTGAAAGAAGCTTAATGTCAATAAATAGAATGACAGCTGAAGACATGGTTCAACAGTTCAGACACTTTCCTGAAAAGCCTAATGACCTAGTTCAATTCCCTAGGACCTACATAAAACCAGATGCACAAAGTGTCATGTGCATCTGGAGCTTGTTAACAGTAGCTAGAGGCACTAGTATGCCCATTATCTCTCTCTGCATGTCTCTTCTCTCTCTCTCTCTCTGTCTCTCTCTCTTCCTCTCTCCAAATAAATAAATAAAATATTTTTAAATAGAATATAAATAAATAGAGTGAAATAGAGGACAAACTGCAACTGGGTTGATGGGGAAGGGATTCCCAAATAAAAGACAGGTCAGTGGAAACTACAGAATTGGAGAAAAATAACCAATTAGAAATATTACAAGGTGTGTGTTGTGGGAGAGTGGGAGAACAGCAAATTTTAGTCACTGAGAAAAGTATACATGAGAGACCTGGGGCAGAGAGTACTGCAGATGACATGAAGAAGTTTAAAATTCCTTGGGCTGGAGAGATGGCTAAAGGGGGTCTTAGGGAATTGGACCTGGGTCCTTTGGCTTTGCAGGCAAATGCCTTAACCACTAAGCCATCCATCCAGCCCTGCTCAAGGTTTTTTTTTTTTTTTTTTTTGGTTTTTCGAGGTGGGGTCTCAGGGTCTCGCTCTAGCCCAGGCTGACCTGGAATTCACTCTGAATTCTTAGGGTGGCCTCGAACTCACAGCAATCCTACCTCTGCCTCCAGAGTGCTGGGATTAAAGGCATGCACCACCACACCCAACTCCTGCTCAAGTTTTAATTTCGATTGCATTTAACGTACAAGCACATTCCTCTGCAGGGTGGGGAAGAGCTGCTCCCAGTTGGCCTGGCCAAGAACTTATAACACCAGCGATGGTGGCATTGGCCTCGTCTCTGCCAATCCCACCTTCCTCTGTCTTCATGATACTCTCTGGATCCAGAGCAGCAGGGCTTGCCACAGTGCACACATGTGGGCGAAATCGGCCATCTCCTAAACACAGCTCTCGGGGATGGATATCTAAGTTGAAGTAAAGAACACCAAGAAAGACCTTGAGTGCTGGTCCCAGATTGGTGTTGAGTCTGGATTGATTATTGCACCTTTCTGAGCCTTGATGTTATTCATCTTTAGAGAAAATTAAGCAACAGTCTCCCTACTTTCCCAATATAGAAGACAACAGATGACTTAAAGGCACAGTGTTTCTAAATGATAGATCATTTTTTCTTCATTAAGTATTGAGGATTAAGTAACTAGGAAGAGACATAACTACATCTGTAAAAAGACGGAAGTACAGAATTTGAAAAGAGAGTCAAAGTTTTTCTATTTTCAACTCTGTATAGTTATAACAAGAAGTTGAGGGTTTTTTGCTTGTTTGTTTTTTGGTTTTCTGGTTTTTGTTTTTGTGTGTGTGTGTGTGTGTGTGTGTGTGTGCTACAGAATTCCTCTTAAGGAGGAAACCACATTTCATGAAGAATTCACTAAGAGGCTCTCTTGGGGTGGTTTGGGTGGCTGAGGAAGGCATGTCAGCCTGCACAGAGCCCTCAAAGAGGAAAGGCAAGAAGAGAAATAATTTGGGGGAACATGGCAAAGAGGGAAGGGAAGAACAGAGAGAGATAAGTGTTGCAGAAACCTGTGCAGAACACAATTTTGTCTCTCTTTGACCCCCTCAAAACTCATTATAGTGGGGCTGGAGAGAGGGCTCCATGGTTAAAGAAGGTGCTTGTTTACAAAGCCTGGTGGTCTGTGTTCAGTTTCTCAGTACCCACAGAAAGCCAGGTACGCCAAGTGGTGCATGAATCTGGAATTCATTTGCAGTGGCAAGAGGCCCTGGTAGATCTAATTCATTCTCTCTCTTTCTCTCTCTCTCTCTTCTCCTTACAAATCATATATATATACATAACTTCATTATGGTGATATAATTGACACAATGTAAGTAGTACCTTTTCCCTGGACACAGGAAAATGAGCCAAGAACTAGAGTCATGAGGAAAAAACAAGGCCCTCAGAGTTCCTCAAACATGGATAAAACTCCTTCTTCCTTCTCAGAGTTATGCACTCAGCCATTCAAACCAAGAGTGTTCTGTTTTCCGAAAGATAAGGGGTCACAACCACCGCCATGGTTGGAGAGAACAGCAAAGCCAGTCCCAGAGTATGTTTAGGTGAGCAGCCACCTTGGAAATGGGCATGTGTTTTCCTTCAGATCCGGTTTCTTTGTGATATATCTAAGGGTCATCGTACTCACATCAATATTTTCTTTGCTGACTCCTCCTTCCTAAAGTATGGAAGGCTGACTTCAGCCTACTTTCTTCTCTGAATCTAATTCCAGTATATAAGAAACTGGAAGCACGTCTATGCATCTCTTAGACCCCTCAAAGCATAGCAGCTTTACGTCATAAATAATCTGAAAAACATGGAGCTGGGCCACTGGCAGTGTCCTTTCTACCCTAAGAGAAGGTGCTCTGACAAGAAGCACGGTGAGGACAAAGAAGCAGATTTCTGGATGTGTTGCCTCCTCCACAACCACAACAGAGTGATGATGTTCTCAAGCAGTGTGGTAGTTTGATTATATGCCCCCCTCCTCCATAGACTCAAGTGTTTTGTTAAATCTTGTAACTTGGATCTCCAAAGTCAGAAGATGTGTCTCTGGGAGTAAATCCTGAAGTCCAGCCCCAAGGTGTGTTTAGGGACAGATCTGATTTCCAGCCCACTGGTAGCCAGAGCAGTCTGAGCCCTGGAGGGGGGTCCCTGCTGCTTACTGCTGGTTCCCTGCTTGCTGCTTTGGGTTTTTTGCTGATTTCTTGCTTGTTTCTCTCTGCTTGGACATATGGAAGTAGCTTCTTCAACCACTGGTGGATCTTCCCCCTAGAACTATCAAAGCTTGAAATGAATCCGTCCCCTAAAGTGTGTCTGGTTTGCACATTCGATCCAGCCACGTGAAGCTGACGACAACAAGGAGTTAACCAGTCTTGCTGGGAGCCCAGATTCATAGGCCCACAGGAGTGTGAGCTCTGAGGGAACCATCAGCCTTTTTATCAAGGCTCTCTATCTACCTTTGATAGAATGGCAGGGGAGACTTCTGCAATATTGTAAAATATGATAAGCCTCTTTTCAGTGGAATCCTCACAATTCAGGTAAAGCAATCTAGAAAATGAAAATTGTTAAGGAGGTCTCTTTTGCAGAACTGAACAGAGGAGTAGGGCACTCTCCACCTGGCTAATGCTGATAATTATCTGTGAAGACCTCCCAGATGAGTTTCTGTAGGCTTCAAAGAAACGCATTCCACAGCCACAGTGAAGAGGTAGACAAGAGGCTGCCAGCTTCTGAAGCTGCTTGGCTTGAAATAAAGAATTCTGAAACTCAATAGGAAAATAAATCCTTGTAGCCAGACCTCTTTAACATTAAAAATTACAATAGTTTAAAAATCGCAGCACTGTTTTACTTACAGTACGTTATAAACAAACTAATACTTGAATTTTGCCTGCATTATACATTTGGTGGAAAGAGGATTTGAACATGAACGAAATGGAGCTAAATATTAGAAAGCCTACTCTTTCTTTGCATTTCAAAATGAATAAGTCCACCTAGAGACAGAATGTAACCTGTACAAGGTCACACATAATAAGTTAGAATCTAAGCCCAGTTTTAAAAGCTTGTCTCAAATCTCTGTTTTCCTTTCAGGATTCGGACATGTCCATCCTACTGTTTTTGAAACTATGACAAATTCTCATTCTAGAATCTCCATCTGTGGATATAGGTGCATTTAAGTTTTCAAGGAGTTTAATACTGTCTCTTTAAGAATAATAGTGTCAGCCATTACTTCTGACCACAGTAGCAATATTGCTTTAATAAATCTCCACCTAGTGGAGCTCTGAGGGACAGCATTCTTTTTCCTTGTGACCCTCCCCAAAAGAAACACCTTCCTTAGCCTCTCATTTTCATCAATATCATTATCTCCCTGAGTGCCTCATGATTAAAAATAACACTGAAAATTGTCCTACTTCCAGAACCCAGCAGGGAGGATGACACTGCGCAAAAATAAGTTAGTTGACAAGAGAGGAAGGCATTTGAGGCCACGTTGGGAACCTTGGTCAAGGGGCCTCATCACCTCACCTCTACAGTAACAGAAAACAAAAGAATTAGAAGTTTATTGTACCACTCTCTTTGCATAGGCAGTGCAAATTTGAACATTTTATGATGAATGACCTGGGAGAAAAGTTTCTGTGTCCAGAGAAAGCTCAAGCCTGGTCAGCTCCAGCATCCTTGTGCTGGGTCCTCGTTGGACAGCTTGAAAACTCATCCAAGCAGAAATGTGGAGAGCTCCCTTAGAAGAACAAATGGGCCACTCTGTTTAGTACCCCATAGAAAACTAGGGAAAGAAAAGATAACAGGGCTACGCACTGCACTTTAGGTAGAAGGAACCTTGAAAGTCACAAGTGTCCAACATGGAATGAATAAACACTGTCCCTGGAAGGCTGGATAAGTACACATCAGGACTGTGAGGCACAAGTGGCTGAATGTCACCCATCTGGGATGTGATGTTTAACAGGTATCAGACAGCTTCAGGTTCATGGAGATGAACTTACAGTCCAGGCACAATTATGGAGGAAGGGATTTGCTGAAGCTTACAGATCCAGGGGAAGTTCCATAAGGGCAGAAGAAGCTGGCTTGCCTTCACAAAGTCCAAGCAGAGAGAGAGAAGCATGAGCCAAAAAATCCAGAAGCCACACAGCACAGCACACTATAGGAACTTCAGCTAGGTACAGTTTGTGTACCTTTAGAATGAAATCTGAAACCCACCACCACACCTTTAGATCCACCCAGTGACACTGCCTGCAGCCAGGTGGCTGCAGATACAAACTACAAGCTAACAAAACACTGAATATATTGGGGGCCATATATTGAAACTACCACATTTTGCCCCTGGCCCCTAATAGATTTATAATCATCACACATTGTAAATTGTACTCAGTTCAATTTCAAAGGTCCCTACAGTCCTGACAAATTTAAGATAGTAAGTCCTGTAAAATCAACCAAGTGAAATACATCGAACATATAAAGGCACAGAGTAAACATTTTCAACTTGTGTAATGCATAGCAAGGAGAAGCTAAAACAATGTAAGCTCAACCATCATCAAACAAGCATCAAACTTCTGCAGTTTAAGTTCAATATGACCAGAGACTGATAGTCTTCAGATTTTTCAATTCCACTCCCCAGTTGGGCAGAGTGGTCAGGGAACACTTCCATCCCAGGCCAACAGGGTGCTCCATGGTAGCCCTTGTATAGTCCTGGTATATCCAAAACATTTTGAGGCCTTCATGTAAACTGTTTCAGCCTTTCAGGGCATCAGGCCCTGACGCATGTCGCATCTCAGCAACAGCTCCTGGAACCGTGTGCAATTTACGACTGTTCCACACATTTTTATGCTTTCAAAATCAATACCAGGTGTGCAGGATACATCCATATTCTTAATTCAGGGACAATATAAATCTTAACCATGAAAAGTAAGTTTTTTCTCCAGTCAAGGCTTTCCAGAAAGAGTTTGTATTTCTATCATAGTCTTTCTTCAGGAATCCTCTCCATTGTTTTGTTGTTAAGCAGTTGGGCCATCTTCCTTAAGATTGTCAATGTGTTTTACAACAGCAGCTTTAGCAACCTAAAACCAGTCCCTGTGCTTGTAATTTTAACTTGTTTAAGGTTTCCCAACTTAAAATTTTAAATCTTTCAGTCCAAAATCTTTAGCCAAGCCATTAGTTCATTACAAATTTAACCTTGATCAAACTTTCTGGGCCTGGGCAGTAGAATGCAGCCCGCCCCTATGCCAATAGGCCAGTTGCAACAAAGTCCTCTGTAGATTATTCTTTCCCTTAGAAAGCTTATAAGTCAAGCCTCAAAGTTCAATACTGTCTGAACTTAGCATTTTCAAACTTTCATCAGAATAGTCCAATAAAACTTGTCTTACCATTCCAGAAGGCATCTTCAGTTGTAAGCACCAAGTCCATGCCCATTCCTCCAAAGCAAAGGTTCCAAAATACCAACATCCATATGGTCAGGTGCATCTAACCCCACTTCTGGTACCAACTTCTATAGCAGACAGCTTCAGGTTCAATGAGATGAACTTACAGACCAGGCACAGTTATGGAGGAAGGGATTTATTGAAGCTTACAGATCTAGGGGAAGTTCCATAATGACAGAAGAAGCTGGCCTGCCTTCACAAGGTCCAAGCAGAGAGAGAGAAGCATGAGCCAAAAAAGCCATAAACCACACAACACAGCACACTTTAGGGACTCCAGCTAGGCACACTTTTATATCTTTAGATTGAAGTCTCAAACCCACTACCACACCTTAAGATCTGACCAGTGACACTGCCTCCAGCCAGGTGGCTGCAGATGCAAACTACAAGCTAACAAAACACTGAGTAAAATGGGGGGCCATATATTCAGACTACCACAACAGGAATGGCTGTGTGCTATACTCAGAGACTTAGGAGCCTAACCTTGCCTTGGGTGAGGAGAGTTGAGCCCAAGCACGAAAGGCCTCTGCAAATCACAAGAAGTCTATAATCAAATAGGCTTTAGACCTGCCCTGCCTTGAGCAAGGGAGCCTCACTCTCATTTTCCTGTCAACCAACAAATCTAGCTTGGGCTATCCCAGAGACAGAGGCAAATCTTTGCTTCAGAAGCTATCTTTGAGAGTAACTCCAAGAGAGAAAAACAACTACCCATTCACAAGTGCCTCAGCCTGGAGGGTGTGTGAGGACAGTTCAGGCTATCTCCACCCTATTGGTCTCTTCCAGTCTCTCTAGATAATAACCAGTAAGTATCTTGCCATCCTCTAAAGGTGATGGCCTCTTCATATCCTCTCTTGTTTACAGAAGTCTTTTTGTTTTGTTTTTTTTTTAAACATTTTATTTAGAATTTAAATACATAAGTATACTGTAATTTGGTCTGTATTCCCATCTTAGTACCCTATTTTCCCCATCCAACCCCATTCCATAGAGCACCCTCCTCTTCTGCCTTGACCATGAAAGAAATTTGAGAATTACTCTAAGAAAGAAAAACAGCCACCTGTATACAAGGGCCTCAGCTCTGAGGGTATGTGCAGATAGTTCAGGCCACCACCACTCTATCTGTCTCTTCCAGTCTCTCTAGATGATAGCCATGAAGTACTCTTGTCATCCTAAGATAAATCTATCTCAGGATAAATTCTTTGGGATGGGGATGAAAGATATGGTAGTGTGAGTGAGTGGTCCAAGATGAGGATGATGGAGAGAAAAATAGAATTCCCCTTAACTCTCAAGTTTATAGTGGGACAGTTCTGAAACAAAGACAGATTAACAACAGAAAGCCAAACAAGTTTAATAATTCATGCCATGCTCCTTGTGCAGGAGAAAAGCAATTCTCCCTGGAAACTCACAGAGAGTAATGGCTTGGAACTCAGTCTTAAATAGTATTTCAATGAGGAGCCATAAATCTTGGACTTGTGGAAAGACAAAGGAGAGAGTGGCATCAGGCTTTGTGAGAGGTGGGAAAACTGAGAAAGCAGAAAAGACTGGTCCCAAGTTCCTTCACTAGCTGATAAGTGAAAAGATATTTCATGTCTTTGTGATTAGTTGAAAAAGGTGGAGGGAAGGGCAGAAGATCTTTTGCCTGTCTGAACTTTTGTGGAACCAGAGGCAGAGAAGTGCCCCCACCCCCTGCACTTTAGCTGTCTCCACTCAAGGATCCTCAGAGTTGCAGGGAGATGTGTTTCAGTTTCCTGCAGGAACAGAGGAATGGGTTAGAGAGTATGCAGAATGCTTTTTCCCTGAGGCAGTCAAATAGAAGAGTGTGGAATATGAATAAAGACACCATAAAACTAGACATGGCAGTGAAAACTTGCACAAAAGATGCCCAATGGCATCAGATGGACCTCAAAATGGCATGTCCTGGTGGGCAGTTGCTGGCTGTCTTTCAAAGGGATGGGCATAGGCAGAACAGCTGGACTCTGAGGTTCAATACATTATCAAGTGAAGCTTTCTCTAATGATTACCAAGGAGGTGACTCAGTCGTGTGGATGTGACACTGGAACAGTGAATAGCAACAGTGCAGTCTACAACTCGGGCCTTCCAAGAGGAATTGCTTACAACACCTGAATAGACCTTGTTATCCTCTCCCTCCAGGCCTTGACTGTGTGAGCTCTTGGGGAGGAGGAAGTAGGAATAGGAGGACAGACACTGTGCATGAGGGAAAACAAAACCAGGCATCATGAAGCCTATCCACACTGTGTATTATCCGCAGTGCTTCGTAACTCTGAAGTGCAGCAGCTCAGGCACGTTCCTGGCCTTTCTAGAACTTGAATTCCAAAGGGATTCAAAAAGCCCCAGTGAATTGTACACACCCCTCCCTGAAGAGGGAGCTGTCACAATCTCCTGTCACCCCAAGGAAATTCTGCATGGTTCCTGTTGTGTACATGAAGCAGATAAGGATATCTTTTTCCATCCCTCTGTTAGAATTACTCCCTCCCTGCAGGCATGTCACCTAATGGCCAGGATGTGGGAATGTTAAGTCAAATAACAGACTCCAAAAGTCAGTGAAAAGTCATTTCCTTGCATCAGAGCATTCTGGGTGGGGAGTTAAGAGAAGTGAAAGGTTCTGTCATTTACATGATAGCCCCCTTGTCTTTTATTACAGCATCATGTAGGAGTGTCATTCAGTTAAAAGAAGAGCTAATTAGGGAGGCAAGGAGTGATGGATCAATGAAGAAAGTAAAGAAGTGGTCTTCGAGATGAGATGAAAGGATGTGTAGGATTTTGAAAGACAGAGCAGAAGGAAAAGAAGACATTCCAATCATCATTGCCATCATCACCATCAACATCATCTGAGCAGAGGATGTGACACAGCAAAATCAAAAGCCCTTGTGAGGAGGATTCTGCAGTGTGTAGTGTCGTGGAGGATCAGGAAAGATGACAGACAGAGAAACTAGATCGTGAGAGCCACACGTGTAATTAGAGAAGATCAAACATTCTGACCAGCTATGGAAAGTATAAAGGAATAATGAACTTTCTCGCATATATATATATATATATGACATCTCAGAAGTACTTTCAAAATAAGAGCATCTACTCTGGAAATTCCTAACAATCCATTTCTTTTTCTGGCCTACGGTAACAGAATATTCCACTTTCATTGATGCCATTCTTACCAGCTACATTTTATTCCTTCTTGGATGCTGAACTTCATCTGATTTTTTAAATATTTTTATATTTATATTTACTTTTAGAGACAGAGAGAGAGTCAGATAGAGAGAAGACAGACAGAATGGGCATGCCAGGGCCTCTAGCCACTGCAGACAAACTCCAGACTCCTGAGCCACTTTGTGCACCTGCCTTAGGTGGGTACTGGGGAATCAAACCTGGGTCCTTAGACTTAATAGGCAAACACCTTTACCACTAAGCCATCTCTCTATCCCACATCATTTTTTTGTGTGTGATTATGCTATGCTAAACACACACAAAGCTTTGGAAGAACCCTGACTCCCCATAGTTCATAAATAACAGAGTAGGGCCTAATGAGGGAAAGAACTCTGAAGCTTGCACAGGGAAACTCAAGTTCCTGCGCCCTCCCCATTAGTTCACTGGGCCCCAACTACCACCTGCTTATCAGCTCACTTTGTTCCAGGCATCCAGTTTGTACTGCAGCCAAAGCAGCTCCCAAACCAGGTCACCTTTCTTCTGCATTGAGGAATGCTTTCCATTTCCAAGAGGCGGGAAAGAAAGCACAGAGCAATTATAAACTGACCCAAGTCACCCACGCATCCCTGCCCAGAGCTGACAGCACTCTTCTCCCCAATGCCATCCCACAGTTCCTCCATTTTCTTCATACTGTGAGCGATTGCAGCAATCCACATGCCACCACTGTACCCATTTCCAAATTCAAGGTGACCAGAACCTACCTGTGATCAGACATGAATGCCCTCCGTCCTGCTCTGAAAGGCTCTTTCCATCTCACAGCGGATGAGAAAACTTGCCAGGTGAGAATTAGAGCAGACCTTAGAAGTCAGTCTAAAAGTTGCCTTTGGTGCTGGAACAAAGTGCTAAGTAAAATCCTCATGGAGTCTACCAACTAGTTGGTAGAAAATGAAAGTAAATAAATATGTTAGGTAAAATGTGAAGCTGATAAAATTAAATATGATGGAGAGAGTTGATGAGCAGTGAGTAGGTTCTGTTAAATTTTATTACTTGTTTTAAAACTCCTGCTTAACTTTTAGTGGCATGCTATTTTTTTAAACCCAGAACCCCAATTACTATCAATTGTTTAAACATATACATATATAATATAACTTTTATAATGTGTCAACTTCAGAGGACCTCATGCTAAGAAAGAAATTCAATTCTTCATGAGACAGCAACAAAAGAGGCCTAAATAAAGCAATCACAGTGGCAAGTGCTAACATTTTCTCCCTCCTTTCATTCTTTTCTCTGGAAACACATTTGTTTAATCACCATCTTTGCCCTTAAAAGCCCCTGCTCTGTTTTCATAAGACACTTTCCTTTCTTTCCCCTTTCCTCTGACGACTTTCTCCTGGGCCTTTATTCTATAGATTTTCTTAGGATTTCCCCCACAAGAGAGAATCATTCCTTTTGGAAGAAGAAGAAATTGATCTGACAATTTTGGGACTCTCATTTCTGTGGCTGGGTATCTATGCCATAGCCTCTAATCCCCATCCTCTGCTTCTGCTAATGTGACGTGACGTGACCTCAGTCCTTCCTCACAGCCGCACTGAGTGTCTGGTGAAAGCCTGTGCCCACTCATGTTTCTCCCTTCATTGCCACTGTGAACTCATTGCCTCTCTGAGTCTTCTTGTACATCATGAAGGCCCATGCCAAAGGGGCTAAAAGAATAAACAGGCATTATCAACAAATACTATGCACTCATACGTTGAGTCAGGTATTGCTCAAAATGCTAGAAAAAAAAGTGATAGATAAAATCCCTAAGGAGTTTACCTACTAGTTGGGAGAAACTGCAAGTAAGGAAATATATATGTAATTTAAAAAAAATGAAGACATTAAAATAAAATACGAGGCAGAGAGCTGATGAGCAATGGGCAGGTGAAGTTATCTATACTGCTCAGGGAGGTCATTGGAAGATAACACTGGGAGAGACTAATCAAAATGAAGCAATCAGGTGCTGAGGTTAATACAGCTATTGTTAACCGGTGTGTGCATGAATGTGCGCACTGGCACACGTGCCTGGTGGTCAGTTCAAAGACCCTGAAAAGGCTGCTGCTCAGCATGCTGAAAGGAAAGAGCAGCTTCCTGTGTGATTAGGGTGCAGTGGCTGGGGAACACAACAGTGCTCTATGAACCCATGGTGGAACGGTCACAGGCACGAGGGTTAGGAGAGTGGATCTACTCTTGGCAAGGCACTATGGTTTGAATATTTGTCACCCAAATCCTCATGTGTTAAAGACCTGATCACCAATATGTGGCACAACTGAAATGTAGTAGAACCCTTAAGTGGTGGTGGTAAGCAACCTGGGCATGCCCTGGAGGGGAATATTGGCACCCCAGTTCCTTCCTCTTATGTCACCAGGCAGTGAGGAACTTCCTCCACGGTGCCATCCTGCTATGATTCACCTCACCAGAAGCTCAAAAGTAATGAGCTTGCCCATCACGGACGGAGACCTCGAACACCATGACTTACAATATAGACCTTTGCATTTTTTTTATTAATTTATCTCAGATATGTGTTACCTCCACAGAAGCCTAACACCCAGGGGAAAGGGTCCACAACTGTTTCAGTTCTTAAGTGCTCATTTCGTTGCTATGTGGAGACAGGAGGCAGAAACAAGAGCAAAGCACTGGGCAGGAGTGTTCTACTCCAGAGGCCTCAACCTTGTTCTCTTTTTTTTTTATTTTTTTTATTTTTTTTTTATTTGAAAGTGACAGTCAGAGAGAGAGAGAGAGAGGGAGATAGAGAGAGAGAATGGGTGCCCCAGGGCCTCCAGCCACTGCAAACGAACTCCAGCTGGGTGAGCCCCTTGTGCATCTGGCTAACGTGGGACCTGGGGAATCGAGCCTCAAACCGGGGTCCTTAGGCGTCACAGGCAAGTGCTTAACCGCTAACCCATCTCTCCAGCCCTCAACCTTGTTCTTAAAGGTGGAGATACTGAGCCTGATTTCGTTCTGATTTTGTGAAGAACGAGTGGAGGAGATCCTGATTTTCCAGTTGCCTGCTTTAGTTTGTGATGCCCCTGAGCCTCAAGGCTTCTTTGTTTCAGCTTCTGGCATCTGTGATCTACTATTCAAATACAAATGCATGTGCAAAGCCTGACAGCCTGGTTTGATTCCCCAGTACCCACGTAAAGTCAAGTGCACAGAGTGCATTTGTCTTCAGTTTGTTTACAGTGGCAGGAGGCTCTGGTGTGCCTATTCTCTATCTCTCTCTGTACATGCCTCTTTCTCTCTCTCATAAATAAATTTATAAGTAATAAAAAAATAAAATATTTTTCAAATATACACATTGTCCTAGAACAAGCCACCACTTTTAGACACACCTCAGCCTAAGCCCATAAGTAGAAAGTAAAATCATCTCTAAAATTGAGTCTGAAAACATGCATCTCTATCTATCACACTGAAAATATTTCACGTGATGACAGAGGGATATAGCTCCAGACAGCACAGGTGCTCCAGCCCCCCCCCCCACTCTTTTTAATCTCCATCTTACCTTGTCCACTGCCAGGATTAGAACTCAGAAAACCAGGACTATTATTTGGTACTTAGACATGACTCCATAGTACTGGTTCTATCCAAAGGAATTCACCATCAAGCCAGGAAATTGCATGCTCGCAATTGATCTAAAATAGACATGTTACTGCCCTAGCTAATAAAACATAAAAAGGCGGTTTTCTAGAGACCTCTAGACAGAAACAGAGAGAGAAATCATCAACCATCTTCCTCTGGATGTTATCATGTCTGAAGGAAAAGATCCTTCAGGCATCATTGAACAGGTAACCCTCTGTAAAATGATAAAGATGATAAAATTAAAAGGTAAGAATTTAGAAACACCAGCTGAAGTGGTGTATACCTGTCACCCAGTGCTGGGAAGGTGGAGACATAAGATCCCTAGAGCTTGCTGCTCAGCCAGTCCAACCTAATAGGTGTACTCCAGGGTCATTGAGAGTCCCTGTTACAAAAACAGGTTGACAGTATACCTGAAGATAAAACCTGAGGTGGCCAACTGGCCTCCACATGCATGCTCACACATTCTCACATATGTATGCTCCCACACATATGAATACACACACACACTTGCACACAGCCAGACCCACATACACACAAACCAAAAAAAAAAAAAGAATTTGAATCTTTGATGACAATATTAAGGCACATATTAAAGTTCTCTATCTTTAGACACATAGCTTTGAGAAAAACACTTCCTTTTGTTTGATTTTTGTTATTAGTTTTGTTTGATTATTTGTTTTTTGAAGTAGAATCTCACTCTAGCCCAGGTTAACCTGGAAGTCACTCTGTAGGCCAGGCTAGACTCAAACTCACCATGATCCTCCTACCTCTGCCTCCAAAGTCCTGAAATTAAAGATGTGAAACACCATGCCTGACTAAACACCTTCTTTTTGATTAAACACATTTCCAATATAGTGTTTCATTGCATTCATCCCATTTCATTCCACCAGAAATGTCGAGGTTCATTTTATGAAAAAAATCAAAAAAGTATTTAAAAAGCATAAATTATGTGTCCTGCATTGTTCTACATGTTGGTAATGCAGAGGTGATTTGTATAATGTTTTCTATTCCTGTGGCATTTATTCTAATTTGGAGGGAATTAGAAATAAGTAGAAATAAACAAGTGATCCTAAATTACATTAAATTCTATGAGGGAAACAAAACAAGGAAAGAGTATAAATTACATGGGGCTGTGGAGAGGAAAACAAAGTCTTTAACAATAACTACAGAGACTTATAACTGATCAACATATGGAATATAAGGGACTGTTGAAAGTTTAGTCATAAGTGGGACATCTATATAACTCCCCTCTCAAGGCTCAGGGAACCTCATGGAAAAGGGTTAATTGAAGTGGTAAGGCCCACCCTAACTCTGAGTAGCATCATCCCATGAACGTGGGTCCCAGAGTAAATAAGAAGGAGAAAGTAAACTGAGTACCAGCACTACTTTCCCTTTGCCTCCAGATTACAGATGCAACGTGGCCAACTGCCTCACAATCCTTCTGCTACCATGATGGACATACTGTCCACCCATGAGCAAAACTAAGCCCACCCTTCCTCACCTTGCTTTTGTCAGACATTTTGTCTCTGTAATGAGGAGAGTAACTGATCCATATATAAGGGGTAGATGGTCGTATATGGGTTAATAGAGATATAGATACAGGCAGATATAAATAAAGAAACTAAGGTAATAGAGAGAAATGGTGGGAGAGACTGATTCAGAGCTGGACTTCTGGATAAATAGGAAACAACTTTATCAGAAGGGCTGCAAATATAGTTTGATACCGACATGTAGAGTGCTTGTCTAGCCCTCATGGTGCCGTGGGTTCAATTATGTCCCTGCTACCATAAGAAAATACAAAATAAAAACAGAAGAAATTTTATTAGTGCTGTTTGCCTTTCATAAGAAAAACCATAGGAGAGCTTGAAACAGAAGAGACTTTTAAAAGAAATGCATATCTTTTCTGTACAATTTTAAAATTCACCATATGTAATGTAGAGTTCATAAAATAAATATATTTAAATTTGTAATTGCATGGAAATTAAATGTTTTCCAGGGTAAGTCAGAGTCCAGGAATAAAATGCAAATGAAGATTATTGCTCGCTCGGGAGGAGCGACATGCATGACACCAGGGCAACAGAACCTCACTTGAAATAGGAACCAGGCAAAAAATGTGACCATCTGTTCCACCCGGAATCACCTGGCATATCTTATCCCCACCACCAGGCGTAAAAGCTACAGGAGAAAGATTCTAACATCAGGAGCTCTGTGAGTACCGAGGGCAAGACTGCATGGGACCAACTGCCAGGATCAGCCACGAGATAATTTCAGCAGAAAGTGGATGCATGGAGATAAATAATAAAGGATGCCACAACAACAGCAACAACAACAAAAATCTGTGTACGACTCCACAACAAGGGCATTATGAAGGCCTGGAAGGGGATTCTCATCTACATTTCCATGACCTACCAGAAAATCTTGCTCCCAGGTCCTGAGATCTGAGCAAGCCAAGAGCCTGTGTTGATTCCACTTAAGCTGTGGGCCCCCTTCTTCTCTGAACATGTGTTTTGTAAAATCTTCATCTGCTACACATCGAAACCATATTTTTAATATAATCAGCAGGTCTCCAGGGGAGGCTGACGCAAAGCCAAGTGCAAGAGCAGAGCAGATTGAGCAATCCATGAGAATAAAAAGAGAATTAAGGGCAGGGTTGCTTTTCTGGATGCCTGATTCTTTTCGTGCTCTATTCTGTCTTCTTATTGATGACCATCATGCATTTAAAGGCTAGTGAACTAATTTTCTGATAAATAGCCCATGAGTTGAGATGATAGATCAAGACGAGGAAAGTCATTTTTTTTTTTTTTCATGGTAGGGTCTCACTCTAGCCCAGGCTGACCTGGAATTCACT
Source organism: Dipus sagitta (assembly GCA_036346955.1). NCBI lineage: Eukaryota > Metazoa > Chordata > Mammalia > Rodentia > Dipodidae > Dipus > Dipus sagitta. The sequence goes on from CM070777.1 coordinate 54,762,549, forward strand.
ATGTAGTCTCAGGGTGGCCTTGAACTCACAGCGATCCTCCTACCTCTGCCTCCCGAGTGCTGGGATTAAAGGCGTGCACCACCACGCCTGGCAGAAAGTCATTTTCATTTATCCATGGAAGATTCTGAATACTCAAAGCACTGGTCTGTAGGTGCCCTATTCTTCAATGTGCCACACCACAGGGGCTGGGACCATGGAACTGGTCGCTGTACCATACATCAACCGTGCAGGTTCATCTGCTTCCTTTCATCTCTTTCTTCCTGCTCACTCAGTCTCTGAGCAGGATGTTAGGCAGGGGTGACAATACAAGGGAATAAAACAGAGTGTAATGGATCCAGTGTCATGGCTTCCCAATGTTTTGTTGACCTCTAAAATATTTTCTCTAAAGCCATGTGAGCAAGACTATGACATAGGTAGCTTCTCTGTGCCAAGAGCCATCGCTAATCCATACCAGAGAGAGCACTCACATCCTGCCACTGTGTGTCCATGAAGCCTCTGAGCTTCGGGCATCGCCTCAAATGAACCAAGAAGTCTGTTCTACAGCCCTGAAGCTTCTGTGGCCAGTGCTTTTCTTTGAATCTTTCCTTGGTTAGGCAGGTAAGGCTGGTCCCGCTGAGGTATGAAAGGAGACTCTGCACCCTTGCCTTTCTTGGGATCTAATGACCTCCTGCATCCTTCGCTCATTATTCCTTCCTCCACCTACAGTGCAGCACTCCTACCTCTGCCTCTACCAGCACACCACCTTTATTCTCACTCAGACTCTTCCAGAAAGTGCTGTGAGTTTATATCACCCCTGCCCAGGCAACCCATGGCAATCATCACTTTGTCCCAGATCCTGAATCTAATTCAATCTGCAAAGCTTCGTTTGCCATGGAAAGTAACTTGTATAAGTTTCAGGCTTTGGATAGGAGCATACTTAGGGGATCATTATTCAACCTAACACTAATAGGCTGGCTTGACTTCATTTTCCAAAGCTTTCTCTATTTGTTCTCTTGAAAATGAACTTAGGGTGGAAGGTCAGAAACATGTATACCAGTTATGTGGTTCTTGTACTACTCAGACAAGAACCATGATACTTTAATTCAGGGTAGTGGCAGAGGTTTATTGAGAAGTCGTATCTTGAATGCTTTGAAGATAAAAAAAAATACCAGTGTGTTTTGCCAATACAGGTCATGAGAACAATAAAAGAGAAACTGAAGCCTTCAACTTTTCAGTCTGATCTGCTAGAAAAATGCATAAGGTTATTGAAGGAGCAGATTTAGAGGAAAGATAATGAGTTTGGCTTTTGACGTGGTAAAATTGAAATATCTGTTGGAAATCCAAGCCAAGATGTCAACATTTGAATAAAATGTTAGAACTTGAACCTACATAGTGTCATAAAACTTTTCCATAATTGTGCACTGAGTTGCTACAAATCTTATTTCAAATACTATTTCCTTTTCCTATAGCAATCTTTCTGTACCCAGTTTCCCTCTCCATGACTTTCATTTGCCTGGACTACTATGGTCTGGAAATGTTAGGCAGGAAAATAAGAAATTCCAAAATTTTAAAATGGAATTTTATTATATTTTATATATTTACTTATTTGAGAGAGAGAAACAGGCACTGAAAGAGAGAGAAAGAGAGAAGAGAGAATGGGCATGCCAGGGCCTCCAACCACTGCAAACAAACTCTAGATGCTTGCGCCCCCTTGTGCATCTGGAGAATAGACCCTGGATCCTTTGGCTTTGCAGGCAAATGCCTTAACCTCTATGCCATCTCTCTAGCCCCTCAAAAGTTTAAAATAAATTTTATGATCCCATGTTATCATTCAGAATTTATAAATTGAACTTTCTCCTAGGTATGTAAATATGAGCAAAAACATAATAGATCTAAGGCTAAGTCCCAGCCATAGTTCCAGGCATCACTGGGGGATTTGCAGATTAGGAAACATTGTAGAGTACAGGGACAAGAAAATGGGCTATAACAGGTCAAGATTCACAAAGTAGTAAAACTCTGGCTATAGTACAATCAAAATACTATCCCAAAGACCCAAAAATCCTATGTAATTCTTATTCTACATTTATTTGCCCAGATAGCTGCAAATTCCAAGGTTGGTACCTCTTGTGTCTCAGGTTACCGTCTAGTTTTGGTGACCAGAACTCTGTCACACCTCAGAATCAGCAGAGAAATGCATTCAAATGCAGCTTCCTAGACTCCGTCTTTCAAATCTTTCTCGGGACATCTAGGTGGTAGAAGCTGTGCTCTATAACCAAGGTAGCAGTGGGAATAAGGACAGCAAGGACAGATGGGCCATGGTGCATGAGTACATGTGGTGACTATTTAGATTCATTCAGTTTAAAATTAAGAATTCATTGATCACTTGCCATAGATTGATATAATCTCCCTTTATTCTCTCAGCACTTTAAGAAGAAGAAAATGCTATTATTAGTCTCATTTATGAAAGCCGTAAGAATTTAATGACTTTTCCACATGATGTAAGAGTCTTTCTTGACTCTAATTCCCAGATCTATACGGAGGCCCAGGGTTCTCTTCTGGGAATAACATGGGTTGATGAATAGTTGGAGGTATGAAAAGGAATGATGTGATATGAAGCTACTGTTGATAATTCCTGGGTCTTTGTTGGGAGTAGAATGACAAGCTCTGAAGCCAGGCTGACTGGAATCAAATCTTGACTCTGATACTCACCAGCAATGTGACCTTGACCCTGGTCTTTAATGTAAGTCTCACTTTCCTCCTCTATAGATGGAGACTCAAACAGCACTATGTCACAGGTCACTTTGCTGGTTACAGATGATCCTTACAAATCCTAGTCACACTATCATAGTGAGTTCCACATGGCTGGGATGAAGCTCCAAACCAGACACAGTTTATGAGAAGAACAAGATTTATTTGAAGCTTTCAGATCAGATTCAGAGGAAGTTCCATAATGGTGGAAGGGGCTGGCCCCTTTCTCAGATCCAAGCAGAGAAAGACAACCACTCACCAGCACTACAAGCAAGAGCAAAACCTGCAGCCAGCCGTACCCCAGAGCTCACTCGGCATGCCTTGGGCTAGGAAATTTATATCCACCCCCAGTACCACCTTATGGCTGGACCCCTAGGATTGGCACCCAGTGAAACCTCCTCTAGCCAAACAGCAGGAGACAAGCATTAATAAAACTCCTGAGTCTATTGGGGAGACATTTAAATACCACAGTCACCGTGGCCTACACGGGTCCCTCACAGTGTACTCTCCTTTTCTCTCTTCAGTCTCCTGTTGGCGATGCTCTCCTCTATTGTGTATCTTGCTCAAAAGATGTTAGCTTGTTCTTTTCATTCCATTAACAAATTTGGTTCATTTTGGACATGAATCTCTAAATGTTCACCTGCCTGTGGAAAACATCTGTCTCTTCCTAACCCTGTCTGTAAAATTATATCAAATCCATTGAATTGTTCATTTAAATATCTCTCCCACTAAGAAATTGCCAAATAGCAAATTTTATATCACTATGTCACTCTATTTTATTTATCTTTGCATAATACTAACCACTATCTGAATATGTTCTGTTTAATTATTTTTATTTTCTAACTGAATTGACAAAACATAACTTCACTTGCTTACCATTACAGTTAGAGCTCTTGGAGCAATACCGGACACTTAAAGAAAACTCTGAGAATATTTGTGGAAAAGAGAGAAATAAAAAAGTCCTTAGGATATACCTAATATATAGAAATATTTAAAAGGCACTAGTTTTGATATTATTAGGCAAATATTTATCAAAACCATACTCCAAGCAGCACACTATGCTAAGCTATACTCCTCAGCCTTGCTAGGCTACTAGTCCTCTCAGCCACTGTTCTTAGAGAAGAAACTTACAGTGCCATTTCATATTCACTCAGAGATTATTGAATTCAAGACTTGTAACAAGTTTTATAATATCTTCAGAAAATCCACACTTCACTGGAAACCTGTCCTGTGCACATAGCCTACTCTCTGAACACATTGAGAGTCCATGAACAAACAGATGGGCCCTGCACTACATCTGGGAGTCCAGCCAACTCTAGCTGGGCTGGCCACATTGGAGAATCAGACAGAAACGGGTAGAATTTGTCAGTATCCAAAGGAGAGTGAGTTCCTAAGTTCCACTCCCAAATTTGAATTACTCAGGTCATTCATTTTCAGTAGGTCTTCCCATTATTTTTCTTCATTTAATGCTTATTGATTTCCTATGTAGAGTGATGAAACATATCATTATAATTATCTGCCTGGAAGAGGATTGGTGGTTTGATGAAGAGATATAACCATTCCAGACAATCAGGAATCAGTCTATCTATCTGTCTATCCATCCATCCATCTATCTATCCTCTTCGACAAGGCAGGGACATTAGTGAGGCAACAGGAAAGGTTTTCTACATTCAGAAAAATGTTGGAATTCTTCATTCCTTCCCTATATTCAATAATGCTATCAATGTGTTCTTTTCCAATTGTGATCCATTATCATATATGAAATAGCAAACCAAACTATGCAATCAATACTACTTCTTTTTTAAAATGTTTATTTATTTATTTATTTATTTATTTATTTGAGAGTATGGAGAAAGAGAGAGTGGGAGGGGGGCAAGCCTGGGAGCGCCCTGGCCTTCTGCCACTGCAAACAGACTCTAGACACATGCACCAATTTGTTCATTTGGCTTTGTGCAGATACTAGGGAATTGACTCCTAGGCCTTCAGACTTTTCAAGCAAGTACTTTAATCACTGAGAAACCTCCACAGCCCCAATACCTCTTCTTTAAATAGTTAAAACACCAGGGTAAACAGTGAGACAAATACTGCTTTCATGGATAGCCTGAAAACCAACTTCAGGGAAATGACAACAAATACAATGGTGACTCACACATCGTAAAAACAGAGATCCAGAGTCTACAGAGAAAGTAACACGAAATCAGGTCTTTATCTTGCCCACCAAGGCTGAGGGAACATCACAGAAGAGGGGTCAAAAAGATTGTAATAGCCTCAAGGTGGGTGGGAATAGTTTGAGACACTATGTTTCCCCTATTCCTGCAGAGACTTACTGAGGCTTCTTGGTCCCCGCAATGACCACAATGAATACCAATCACCCCACCAAAGACCCAAGGCCAAATTGGAGCAAGAAAGAGAGGGTCTATGTATGCAATCTTCTTATAAAAACATTTTAAAACACCCAAGAGGAAGATTGGTACAATAAAGCAAAAGAATCTTAAAAATAGTAATAAATTACTAAGTGATGAGAGATGCAATGCATGTGGTCTTCCCTACCCGTAACATGAAATACCAGAGATGACCTGCAGAAAACCTTTATCTAGACAAGCATGTCTCTTCCAAATAAATAGTTTAAGAATCTAAGATACAGGCTACCTCCAAAATCAGCATGAACTCTAGATTTGTATGGTTTGATAAAACACTCAAATTGCTAAAACAAAGAAAAAGCAGTAAGTTCAGATAGAAGTTAATGGAGGGAATTTTGTTTTTCAGAAGATCTTGTCACTCATTAAAATTCAATTAAGGATGTTGACAATTAGCAGCTTCCACCAAGAATGTGCTTGGAATAAAAATGAATGAAACCTGAATTTTAGAGTAGTCTGATTAGCTTAACTATATTTATTTGCATTTTGGGATAGTACAAAAAAACTTAACTTCCTTTCCTAAAAAGTAGTTGAAATCTAAGGAAGAACAATCACTTGAGGAAATAGGAAAAGGCAAAAGTGGCAGAAGATTCTTCCAGAGTACAAGCTAAAGGCAGACAGTGGTGGGGAGCATGCAGAGGTGAGTGAAGGATGCTTTCACATTCCAGATGCTCCTTCTCTTATAATAAAGCATGTAAATGTTCATTTGAAGGACATCTGAAGGGCAATCAATCTCTCAGTTTAGATTTTTCTGTGAATGAAGGCTCTCTTCCTCAAACCTGAAGGTAGACTCACAAAAGGTGACACTTGGAATTTATCATTTTCTCCCATTTGATTCTGCCCTACTACGTATCCTGTAATTAGGTGTCTTAATCTATTCCTACAGCCTTCGTTCACCCGAGCTTTACACCAAACATTACACTTCCTTCTTTTTCTCTTACCTTGCCCACAAAGTCCTATGCAGGCTCAGTTAATGAAAAAGAAAACAAATAACATTGGATTTTCAAGGAGTAATAGTTTTGTATTTCTTTCTTTATTGTATTTCTCTGTGCAAAATAAGAAAAAAAATGTTTAGTTAAGTTTTCTCATAGATACTTTGTTACTACTCTTTCTTCATACTACAGTCTCCCCATAATGCCTAGCTCCTTCTCCATAGACATTGTACATGTTCAAAACTTCCACCTACCAAACAACCTGTCTTTTTGTTTGTGAAAAGAATTATGTTCTGATTTTCAAGGTGAAACTATTCTCTTGGTAGATTTAAAAAAAAAAAAGCATGTCTCAATAATTAATGACTCAGGGCGCCCTAGGTATTTTATTCCAAGCCACCTAAATGTGATTTTTGAAAATTGCCTTTATGAGAAGAATATATGCTCAATTCTAGACTCCTTAATTGTCCAATGAAAACAAAATCTATAGATGATGGAAATTTTTTAGTGTCCTTCAAATCTGTCAGCCCACAACCTGTTAGATCTAGGAAGCCAGCATCTATACAATGAATATGAAAAATTAAGATTCAAAAAAGCATCAACCATTTGATTTTACAAAAGCCAAGTCGAGGTGACCAGTGCCAAAAAACCTCATAAATGAACAGATGCTTGGAATGAGCTGTAGCTTGCGTATTTAAATACATTCATCTTAGAAATGTGAACAAGAAGTCAGCGAGGCTGAATGTTTGTTTATTCTTTGAAAGCCTCGATATTCATGGTGCCCTCCTCCTCTGAACCTCCTGCATCTGTCATTTTTCTGCAGGTTGCCAGAATTCCAAGATGTGGGTAATTACAATTTAAATAGGCAATTTTGTCTAAAGAGAAATGTCCAAATGGAAAGTAACACAGAGACGGGGGGGGGGGGATGGCTATAGACTACATATTAAAAGAGGAGAACGGGTTTCTGTTTTCACGCATAAGAAGCTGAAGAAAACCTAACATTTTATCTTACCTGTGGATTTTACAGGGGGTAAAAAACATTTGGCAGAATGCAGAAATACAGAAGAGCAGAAAGGTAGAAACACATAGTAGAAGTGTCCCATCTTTACATGAGGACACCCACCCTGCCGTTAATATGTTAACTTAATGGACAAAAGACACATTACGTTCTGCCTTATAGCTCTAATCATGATGATTGTGATAAACAAAAGTAATGAAGATGTCAAGATTTTGAATGTTTGGACTAGTCTATATTCCATTTTTGTACTGGTTTAATTCCTTAAAAGCCAGACATGATGGCATGTGCCTATAATCCTAGTTGTTTAGGAGGCTTATACAGGTAACAGTTAAAAGCCTGCCTGGACAACTTATTGAGACTCAGGGAAGAAGGAAGGAAGGAAGGAAGGAAAGAAGAAAGGGAGGGTAGAAGATGGGGAGGGAGGGAAGAAGGAGAGGAAGGAAGGGACAGGCTATAGATATTGCTCAGTAGTAGAGTACTAACCTAGTAAACATGAGGACCTAAATTCTGTCTCTAGTAACACCACATTCAGAGAGAGACAGAGAATGAGGGAGAGAAATTGAGTATAGTTACAAAACCTAGATCTTGCCTGACTCTCCATGATATACACTCTATCTTTTTCCTTCTAAGAAGACAAAAAGAGGGCTGGAGAGATGGCTTAGCGGTTAAGCACTTGCCTATGAAGCCTAAGGACCTCGGTTCAAGGCTTGATTCTCCAGGTCCCACGTTAGCCAGATGCACAAGGGGGCGCACGCATCTGGAGTTCGTTTGCAGTGGCTGGAGGCCCTGGCATGCCCATTCTCTCTCTCTCTCTCTCTCTCTCTCTCTCTCTCTCTCTCTCTGCCTCTTTCTCTCTCTGTCACTCTCAAATAAATAAATAAAAATGAACAACAACAAAAAAAAGAAGACAAAAAGAAAAAAAAGAAAAGAAAAGAAAAGAAAAGAAAAGAAACGAAAAGAAAAGAAAAGAAAAGAAAAGAAAAGAAAAGAAAAGGGGGCTGGAGAGATGGCTTAGTGGGTAGGTGCTAGCCTGTGAAGCCTAAGGACCCCAGTCCGAGGCTCCATTCCCCAGGACCCACATAAGCCAGATGCACAAGGTGGTGCATGCATCTGGAGTTCGTTTGCAGTTGTTGGAGGCCCTGGCACACCTGTGCTTGCTCTCTCTCTCTCTCTCCCTCTTTCTCTGTCTGTCTGTCTATCCCTCTCAAATAAATAAAAATAAGGCCAATAAGGCCTTCCTTTCCTCCGTCCTCTCCGCAGGGATCACCTTGCTAACTGGGGCACTAGCCTAAAATCTCCACTAGCCTAGAGGACGGCTCCTCCCAGAAGTGTTCTCTTATGTGCTACTACAGAACCCTGGGTTTTCTTGCCATGGATCTGATCTTGCCTGTTGATTACTTGGACTCATTGCTTGTGACAGTTCAGTCAAAATGGTCGTGTGAGGCTGGTGGATGAAAGAATGAATATGCAGCCTGCTTTCCTTGAGTGACTGGATATAGCTCTCACTGTAGCTCCTATAAGAAAGCACAGATCTGACTTCAGCACAAACATATATGCATTCTGAATGAATATTCTATCAGACATAACAGTCTTCGATTGCAGGAAACATGAGTCATATTAGCTCCTAGATCAGAATAAAGATAATTCATGATTCAGGGTGCTATTTGGCAGATACAAGTGGGGGAAATCCCACAGTGATTCCTCTCTTCTCAGCCTATAAGTACATCTGAGTTCCTCGAAACAACTTATGGATGGTATGGTCTGGAAACAGTTCAAGGTTCTGTGTGTCTGAAGTATAATGCTAGTGGTGATAGATAGTGAATGAGAGAGAGAGAGAGATCTCCTTCGTATGCAGAAATATCCTCACACAGTTCAGTAAAACAGAGTAACTAGAGAACCAGTAGCAGCAGAATAAGAAAGAAAGTGAGTTTCAATGACTAAGAGACAGTGAATTAAGCCCCAGGTCCGCCCCTTGCCCATGGTATGACCACACATTAGTCATTTTGTTCTCTGAGCCTCATGATACTCTACTGTAAAATGGAGATAATTTTCCATCTTGTGGGGTTAAGTGAAAATGCATGCAAGAGGCCTAAAGGTTTCCAGTTGTTGGCTTTTCTCAAATCTATGCCTGGTATTTAATATAATATAATCTGCAAATACACACAGTGACATATATACCCAAGAATGTCTCATTTAAAGTAGGGACAAAGAAGTGATAGTTGCTATTCTTAAGGAGTAGTAGCTCTTCTGAGAAGATTTCTAAATCAGTGATCTGATCAGTGCCTCTCAACTTTGGCAAAAATCCATCGCATCTGCAGAGCTTGATGGGTACAGGTTGATGGTCTCAATCCACAGGATTTCTGATCTTTTTAAATTTTTTATTTTATTTTTAGGGAGAGAGAGAGAGAAAGAAAGAATTGGCACACCAGGGCCTCAGCCACTGCAATCAAATGCCAGGCACTTGTGCCACCTAATGGGCATGTGCGACCTTGCACTTACCTCTCTTTTGTGCATCTGGCTTAGGTAGAATCTGGAGAGTCAGACATGGGTCCTTAGGCTTTGCCGCTAAACCATCTCTCCAGTCCTTCTGACCTTTTAGGAATGGGATATGCCTGAGGGCAAGAGAAGTGGCTCAGCAGTTAGAGCTGCTTGCTTGCCCAGGTTTGATTCACCGGTATCCATGTAAAGCCAGATACACACTGTTGTGCATGTGTCTGAAGTTTGTTTGCAGTGTCAAGAGGTCCTAGCACCCCATTCTCTCCCTTTTTCCCCACCCTCCCTTCTCTCTTTGTTTGCAAGTAATATATGTGTATATATATATATATATATATATATATATATATATATATATATTTTTTTAACACAGAATGTGGCCAGGCTACATAGTTTGTAAACCTAACAAGCTTTGATTTGGTAAGGAGGATTTCCATTCTCAGCCCACATGCCTTCTCAATCATGAGGTCATCCAAGACCAAAAACATAATAAATTCTTGGGATGAGAAAATATTGCTTTGGGGTATACTAAGGAGAACAGTGTGAGGGAAGAACCTTTTCTATAGAGCAAACCCCAAATGATCTTCAGCTGCGGTAGCTCCATGCTAAACACTTCAAAACCTCACCACTGCCATTAGCTCGTTCTTCTATTCAACTTCCATTCTAAGAATGCTTCAACTCTCCCACTAAAGGACACGGAAGAAGAATGAGCCCGAGGCACCACATTCACGACTTTGCAGTGACTGTCGTTACCTGCACAGGACCTGTACAACACTGTGCCTATCAACCCTCAGTCACAAGTAGTGAAGAAGGACAGAAAAAAAGAGAAAAGATATCAAACTAGAAGAGGGACTAGTTACAAAGAAGAAGGGGTTTCATTGAAGAGGGCAATGGAAGGGATAAGAGAAGGTAATAGGCAGGTTATGATCATAATGTATATTTTTTATGAACCAGGTGTGCCTTTAATTTCAGCACTCAGGAGGCAGAGGTAGGAGGATCGCCATGAGTTCAAGGCCACCCTGAGACTACATAGTGAATTCCAGGTCAGCCTGGGCTCGAGAGAAACCCTACCACAAAAAAAAAAAAAAAAAAAAAAAAAACATGTATACTATGTGAATATGTTTTCAATAGTTTTTTTAAAAGAATAGGCCAGACAACAAAAATGAAAATAGAGAAGACTGGTACTTCCTTTAGGCAAATATGATTTTATACATACCCTCTGCTTCTGCTTTCACCAAAAACACAAAGAAAAGAGGGAGGTCAGAACAGACCTAAGAGATAAACTGGAGTTTTGACTAAAAGCATTTCCTCACCCCAAGGTTGGTTAGTCATCAGGGTAGGCAGGAGAAAGATCACAGGATACGGAGCAGCTCACTTCTAAAGATGTTTCTTACCAGCATCAAAAAGAGAAGGGATTGAGTCAGGCTTACACTGCAGGTTTCTGCCTTGTTTTCTTATGACCATGGAAAGTAGATGGTAGCTCTTTTCATGCTTCCAGTGAAATGGCAAGCCCACCATTTGCGTGCCTCTGAGAAGAAGTGAGAAATTCTACCTTAGCACTGAAAGGGACCTGCAAAGCCCCCGTCTCTCCCCGCTAGGTACAGGGCTCAAGTCCTCCTTAGGAAACCATGTCCTCTGACTCCTGTCCAGGACTCCTGCAGAACTGAAAATTGAGTTGACCTTATAGTGTCTGAGTCATTTGTTGATTCTTTAAACTGCTCCCAGACAAGCATCTTGCTGGGCCTTAAGGCTACAAAAGCCAAGTCACTTGGCCCCTAACTTCATAGACCTAGCCATTTTAGTGATAGCGACTCTATATTCCAATGCATAGAGTCCGGAACATGGAAATTACCTGGATGAGTGTCAAAATACATCAAGACTCCACTCTCTATAGACTTGGGATGAAGCTTGGAATCAAAATTTTTCACAGATTTGCAAATCATCCCAACATAAGTGGTCTTATCTCACTCTAGAAACCCAGCTCTATTAAATGATATTTTTCCTTGCTGATAGATTTCTAACACAGTCTCTGAAACTGAAGCAATACAGATTGGATTCCCTCCCATTGTAATGAAGAAGTTAGCCAAAATTTTGTCACTGTGTTTCAATCTCTTCCTCTGGCATTTCAAAGGCCCCATGGACCCATTTTAATAAAGTAATTCACAGAGGGAAGGCCTGTTCAGGTGCGCGTTGGTTTTATTTGGAAAACAATGATTAAAAATAAAATCCCCACTATTTCTGGAAGTAGATAGGTTCTCTGTTTATTTGAAGGTATGGGGCAATACTGCAGAATAGGAGAGAATACTGAGTATTCGTGTTACACTGCACGCATGCTGAGAAAGAAAAGCGTTATCATCTCACATAACTATTCTGGTCACTGAAAGGGGCTGTGTGGAGCAATGTAATGAAATGACCCTACAATCACACATCTTTGCATATAGAAGGCATAACGCAGAGAGACAAATGCTCACCAGTCTCCAAGTCCTGCTCCTTCAAGGCACAGGTACAAGTGAATGCAAACACAGGGCCAGTTTCAGAGCAATGACAAGACAGAAATGCTAGAGGCTCAGGCCACCTGAGGCTTTAAAGTGCTTTGAGAGATTTCCCAGCACTTAGTCTACTGTCCAAGAAAAAGCAAGACTATGTCAACAAGGACTGGTCTTGTCTCTGATTCCCAACTGCCACAGTCAAATGTTCTGCTAATGGTCTTTTTGTGTTCTAAGACTTTTATCTTCCCTGTAACACAAGAATTGAGGAATGAAGGTACAGTGGATATGGTCAGAGTTACTTGGCACAACCTCTAACAAGAAATTTAAGGAAATTTAAGAAAGATCTCCAACTTAAGAAAAATCAACTGGGCATCATGCCACATTTCAAATAGTTCTGTAACTTGACTAGGCAGGGGGTGGAAACCTCCCTCTACTAGAGATATTGGTACATCCACATTTATTGTGGATGTATTTACAATTGCTATGAATTGTAATCAGCCTAGATGGCCTATCAAAAAATGAATGTGGGACTGGAGAGATGGCTTAGCAGTTAAGGCATTTGCCTGCAAAGGCAAAGGACTGAGGTTCAATTCCCCAGGACCCACCTAAGCCAGATGCACAAGGTGACACATCTGGAGTTCGTTTACAGTGGCTGAACGCCCTGGTGTGCCCGTTCTCTCTCTTTCTCTCTCTGTCTCCCTCTCTCACTCTTTCTCTCTCAAATAAATAAAATAAAATGAATAATTTTAAAAAGTGAATGTGATGCATATACACAATGGAATTATATTCAGAAGTACACAAAAATGAAAATATGAAATTTGTGGGAAAGTAAATGGTTCTGAAAAAAAATTATACTAAGTGAAATGACCCTAGTGCAGAAAACTCTCCCATATAGAGATCGTCCAGCTTGTCATGTCTTTAAGTATGTATGCATGTATGTATGGATATATATGTATATGTATATATATGCAAATGTGGGTAAAATCTATAGAGATAGAATGGTAACTAAGAGTGAGTATAAAGAGATGAACAGGAAGAAGGATGTGGGGAGGGCAAAAGGATACATGTAACATGTAAACAAAAGAAGTAAGGATATTGAGGGTAGGGGAAATGGGGGAAGAGTGAGGATGAGGAGGGGAGGAGGAATGAGAATTAACCAAAATAAATTGTTTTTGAAGATGCCATAATGAATGTTACCTAAATCTCTGTATGCCAACTATCGAATTAAAATGAAACACAAAAAAACATGTCAGAGAGAGAGAGAGAGAGAGTGATGAAATATTTGAGCTCCTGTCAAAATAAAATGCTTTTATGTTGCGAAGTTATTCTATGAAAGGTGAATTTAGTTTTTGAAGTACAATGCAAAGCAAGATACTGTGATATTGGGTCTGCAGTCTTTCACTAACATAGCATGTGCAAACTCTCCACAACTGAGTCATTTATCAACTCACAAACCAACTGTCCATTGTGCCATTGTCCTTAGCTAAGAATTCAGTCATGAATATTTTTGGACCATAACCTATGTGGAGCACAGAATGAGTGTCCCGTAGTGATAGGAGGACATAATTAAACTGTAGGAGTGCATCCTTTCCCCGTGGAGACATAAAGTGCCGTGAACCATGTTAACCCACCACATATATGTGTACTCCACTGTCCATATCCTGTCTAACTTCTTGCAGAATGCAAAGACAGTATTGTAAATGAGTCCCAAATGGATAATATTGTCATGCTTTGCTGAAGAGGCAGCAGGTGTGCATTCTAACAACCAGATTCAGGGCTGGAGAGATGGTTTAGTGGTTAAGGCGTTTGCCTGCAAAGGCAAAGGATCTCAGTTTGATTCCCCAGGACCCCCATAAGCCAGATGCACAAGGTGGTGCATGTGTCTGGAGTTCGTTTGCAATGGCTGGAGGCCCTGTCACACCTATTCTCTCTCTCTCTCTCTCTCTCTCTCTCTCTCTCTCTCCCATGTGTGCCTATTTCTTGCCCTCTCTCAAATAAATAAATAAATAAATAAAAACAGATTCAAAGGCTCTGCTTTGCAATGAGGTGAGTCTTTCCTGATGAAAACACAAGGAATGATAGTAAATAACTAAATAAATAAGCCTATCCTTAGTTTTCAAATGAAAAATTAAAAAATCAGACTTTTTCCACTGTTGGTGTTATCAATACAATAATTGTAATGCCAGTTGGCAAATCACACACTGGAATCATGTGTAATAAGCTACAGCTTTTCTTGAGGGACAACTGGAACTATGTGTCAGTGGTGGTAATATGTCACATGTTTTAAAATAAATGCATACCTATTCTAAGAAACTGTGTAAATGTAGTTTAATATAATGAACTTTGTTATAACACTTACATAAAGTGGTAAACTTTTTAAAACTAAATGTCCAAATATTATATAATTAGTTAAATTATGGTATGTTCATATTACAAAATTATATTGAGAGTATTTTTAAAACTTGAAAATTAAAATACCTAATAAAATGTGACCCCTTTTTCATTTTAATAATATATTTTATTAAATATCATTTAAAATTCTAGACTAGAAACACACACACACACACACATATTCACATCACTGATGATTTCACTGTGACTTACAAAGTTAAGGGCAGGGCTCGAGAGATGGACCAACAATTAAGGCACTTGTCTGCAAAGCCTAATGACTGGGATTTGATTCCCCAGTACCCCCATAAAGCCAGATAAACAAAGTGCCACATGCATCTGGAGTTTGTTTACAGTAGCTAAAGGCCCTGGCACACCCATTCATTATCTCTCTCTCTCTCTCTAATCATTCTTTTTCTCTCCTTTCCTTGCAAATAAATAAGTAAATAAAAAGGTTAAAGGAAGTTTGCATTTTTTTGTTATTGGTCATTTCAGGATTTTTTGAAATGAAGTTATTACTTAAGAAACCAGAGAATAACCACTAAATTGACAACTAAAATTAGCCACTAAATTAACCACTAAAAGTAGAGACAGAATGCATACTGATCAGGGTTTTCCCAACGCTCACAGTAGAAGGAGCAGATTCCCACCCATGGCTTGGCCCCTGCTGCCCCCTCCCCCAGCTTCACCCCAGCTTCAATGTTCCTGTCACCTTTCTCAGCTCAAGCCATGCAGGTCTCCAGACCTTTTGCCTACAGCTTTCTGGCCCAAACCCTCTAGTAGATGATTTTTTTTTTTTTTTTGTATTTATCCCTACCCAGTGCCATATGGCTTGCCCTGCCCCTGGTGAGAGGACCATCCATCTCTGGCCCATTTGTTTGGGATTTAAGCAAATGAGTGAAAGGAGAAATTAAAGAAGCCATTTCGAAGCAGGACCTCAGAAGGACATGTTTCCGTAAGGCTCTTATTCTTTCTTTTTTTTTTTTTTGTTTGTTTGTTTATTTCTATTTATTTGAGAGTGACAAAGAGAGAGAAGGAGGCAGATAGAATAGGCATGCCAGGGCCTCTAGCCACTGCAAACTAACTCCAGATGTATGCGCCATCTTGTGCATCTGGCTTACATGGGTCCTGGGGAATCAAGCCTCGAACCAGGGTCCTTAGGCTTCACAGGCAAGCAGTTAACCTCTAAGCCATCTCTCCAGCCTCTCTTATTCTTTCTTGCAGCTTGTCCCACACAGAGGATATCTCTCTTCAGCCGGAGCCATGAGTAAGAAGACCAAGACGGCCCAAGCAGAGCCATAGTAAACTCCCAGCCTGCCTGTAGTAAACCTTGGCAATGGGACAGCGCAGAGATGGAGATGGTTCCTGTGGCAAAACTGACAGCTGTGTGAGGCACGTGATGTTTTTCCCGACTATTCTGATGCAACTCCAGTGCTTCATATAGTAAACTCCCTCACAATTCTAACCTTATCCTGTGACTATGTCAAATCCCTGTAAATATGCTCTCATAGAACTCCCTTTTCTTAACATTTATTACAACACAAGTTCCCCAACTTCTGTGTAATTGTTTCCACAATATCTGCCATACTGTAAACTCCTGGACAGTGGGGGAAGCAATTGTATTCAACGTTCACCATTGTTGTCCTCACAGCTACCAAACTGCTCGGCAGATAGTACATCTTCAATCAAAGATAGATAAATGAACACGTGCAGAAAATCACGGGCAAACTAATAAAGAACCTAGAACATAGGGTAAAAACATAAACAAAAAATAAACATAACACAAACATAACAATAACATAACATAAAAACAACATAATATAACATAGCATAAACAAAGCACAGCATAACATAATATAACATACATAACCATAACATAAAAACATTTGGGAACCATAGTGAACTTCACATAAGAAAACATTAGGAGTCTTTTATAGTAAAAAAAAAAAAAAAGACATAGCTGTCTGAAATCCCCTTAAAAAGACTATTTTGTTACAATTATTATCATATTTAATCACGTAAACTATTAAAGTCACTTCCACTATTAACAGACCTATGATGCAAACGCTATCATCATCATCATCATGATCTCCCAGGGAGGGTCAACACTTGGCCGCAAACCACTCAGCTGTGAAGCCAAGCACAGAATGCAAACACTGTCGCCTATCTTTGGAACTACTAGACTACACAGAAATTACTTTCATCCTATGAAGGGCAGAGACAGAGAAAATGTTGGGGAAAAGTACTCGAAGTCACAGGCAAAGCAAGGGAACACTGAATATTCCAGAGTGTCCATAATTTATTACATGATCATCTGAGCTGCTGACAGAATAGCAATGTGTAGTCTCAAGAGAGCATTTCCCCTTGGATACATATGGATTTAAATATTGATTCTCCTCAGTACCTTCTATTCAATTCACTGATTAAAAATAAAAATACCAGGTGGGATAGATGGCTTAGTGGTTAAGGCGCTTGCCTTCAAAGCCAAAGAAGCCAGTTTGATCCCCAGGACTCACGTAAGCCAGATGTACAAGGTGGCACATATGTCTGGAGTTCATTTGCAGTGGGTGAAGGTACTGGCATGCCCATTCTCTCTCTGTCTCTCTCCCTCTTTCTCTCTCTCAAACAAATATAAATAAAATATAAAAAAATAAAAAATCTTGTTTAAAAATGCCAGTAACCAGAACAACATCAACACCTAGGTCTTCTCCACATGAGAGCCACTATTCATCCCATGATGCTCTGAACATGTTAGGAGCTTATTAATGTATCAAGTCAAATGGATTTGCAGTTACTGCTTTATGAGTAAATGATTGACATGGACAAGTATTCCTGTTGAAATTGAGTTGCCTGTGTAAGTCTATTTCATGGAGAAGACAGGCATGAGAATCTCATTCTAAAAGCAACCCTGGCAAAAAATAAGGCCTTAGCCTCAATGGCCTCAGCCATGAAACAGGGAGAACTGATTGTGTCGGCCACACACCTGGATTCTTTCCCAGAAGTCACCTCGCTTGAGGAGGCTGGCACCGTGGGAGAGGAGGGATTGGCTTTGAAACAGGTCGTCGTGTAGAGTCTACGGGTCACCCACAGGTGGCAGTAGCAAACAGCCTTAGCCTCGGGAAGAGGGAGGGCAGCATCTGTCCTGATTTGCTAGCCGTTGATGACATCACTTCTAAGGCCTCAGATAGCTGCAATACATGTGAAGGGTAGAACCCTCTTGCGAAGCCCATGTGTGAATTAAAAGGAGAAGGAAGGTATTGGAGTCAGCTGGGAACTTCTGGAGTATGGGGATAGAAGAATGAGTTGGAAACAATGAGAAACAGCTGGCCCAGGTCACTAACTTGATCTTAAAGGATCCAACAAATGCCAAGCAGGAAATAATTCACAAGTGCCATTTCCTCAATTACGGGTGCAGGACCACTTACCAGAATTAGCTAAAGGGATTTGTAAAATACATATTCCCGAGCCCCATAAAAATCTGCATTTGTAACATTCCAGATAATGCTTGGTAATTCTAAAGTCAGATGACTTCTGATCAAAAGAGAGATTCTGCTTACTATTTGCCAGAGCAGAAAAATAAATCCTAAATTCTTAGATTTGAAAGCTGAGCAATGTTTATTTTTCAAGGGTAATTTAACTCGGTATCTTTAAGACCACCTGTGGACTCAGTAAGACAGCCATTAACTGGGGTGATTAGCTGCAGATTAATAATGTAACTGATTACCTTTGCTTCCCATTTCCCCAAGTCAGAAAGACGTATAGAACCTTTCTGAGCCTGGAGGACAGATTGGACCCATTGCCCATGTTCTCTCTGTGAAGAATATAGGTCAAGATGCATCATGAATGAAAAAATCAGAGGCCTGAAATAAGGGTGTAACATGCCCAAGTCTGTCCTAGAGTCAGAGACCCCCTTATCCTTGCATGAAGCTAACCTCAGGAAGCCACTAATTAAAGACCCCATCTCCTGATGTCTGGTCTTCACACGCTGGCATTTTTCTAACCAAGCACCAGAAGACAGATATTGTTTATTTTCCCATGGTGTAGCCAAAGTTCTGGTGCTGACCAAAGTCCTCTCTCAAAATGATAAATGGCAGGAGCCCAAATCAGGCTGGTGGGGACAAAGACCAGCCAGGTACCAGCTAGCAGCGACACATAAGCAGTTTATCTAAAGCACCTGGGCTGGTTAGGCCAGTCCTGCCAGGACCCGAGAAAGGAGAGGAGGAGGGTGGAGGCATAAGACTTGGACCAGAGCCTAGAATGGATGAAGGAGGGTGGAACTCAGCAAGTTTCTGTAGCAGGCCATGAGAGAAGGCAATGGGGGGAGGAATTTGTGTTCAGGTGTGTGACATTAAAGGTTGAGCTTGTAGTCGCAGTCAGGGCTGTCTGCTCCAGCCAGAGTTAAAAACAAAGCTCTCTCCGTCACACCTCTTTGATGGGCTAAGCCTGCTCTCTAGCCCCCCACCAGAATAAGGACATCGAGGAGTGCTTTCCCTTTCCGTAGCGTGAGGAGCCTGTTGCACCCAGGAGGCAGGAGGTAAGAACTCTGCTAGATGCTCAACATAAGAGGGTGGTCTTCTCACCTCAGCTCTTCCTACTGTCTGCTGGCCTGGGGCTGTTGCTCTAAGATCAAGTGATAGTGATGCTCTAAGAGGCCTCACACTGATGAACAGACAGCTTTTACAGAGAGCCTCTGTCATGTTCACTACTGCTTAGAAATGAGTTACCTGGATGGAGAGCCGATAACACACAAGTATTGGTCACTACTTGTGTGATTTCAGACTTCTTTCAAAATGTTTGCTAAGTTATTGTATAGGATGCTGAAAGAAATAAATGTATACAGGGAAGAAAGAGATGAGTTTTATCACGGTGGTCTCCAATAAAAATAGTAATGGTGAAGGCTTACTGAAATCTTCTCATTTGCATGACTGCAAAGTACGTGATTTATAGATTATCACAAGGCCATGGGGCAAGTGTTATCTGTAATTAGCAATGAGGAAGGTGAGACTCAAAAAGGCTGAGTCAAGTCAGCTTTGACTCATCCTGGACCCCATAGCTTTGTGCTTGCATTGGTAAGACTGTTTAAACAAGGACCTCCATGATCCAGAGTGCATGAGCTGGCCAGGAGCAGCCTGCCTTTATAAAACCCCTTCTACAGGCAGGACAAAGGGGACAGCAGCATCCCCTGCTTCTAAGCACACATGCTCCCTTAGAGCTAGGTGTCGACATCTTAGGCCCCTGGGTTCCCTTCTTGTGCATGTGGAGACCATTATCAACCCACTGTAAGAATAATGCAGTCCTTATGGTCTGAGGCTATGCAGTCCACGAATATGCAGCCCACGTGGTCTGAGGTAATGCAGCCCTCATTGTCTGAGGCACTGTGGCAGAAGAGACATCAAGAAACTTTAGAACTAGGAATGGAAGAGGGAAGTATGTCTGAGCAAGGGAGAGTTGGGCATGCGACCAGTACCTTGGGGCCAGCTGCAATTGAGTCTCAACCCTAGATAAGAGCATGGCTCACCAGACTCCTCCAAGCCCCAAAGCTGAGTACTCCCCAGCCTCACCTCATGATGAGCTAAGCTCATGGGGACTAGTGACACTGGCTGTCTCTGATCTGTCCCTCCAACAAGACCCATGCACAAGATCTTCCCTCTACCTGGAACTTGTCTCTTGACGTTGTCCATAGTTGGCTTCATCTCTTCCACTGGGTTTTAGCTCAGATGTTGTGTCTTCACTGAGGACTCCTGAGGTCACAGCATTTAAAGAATGTCCCCTCATCTGTTGGTGTCATGGTTTCCATAACACTTACCCAGTCATCCCAGCTTGTCTTGCTTATTTTTTTTTTTACCACCATTAATACATAAATTGAGGAGAATAGAAAGTTCCCAGGTTCTCTTTTGCACTACTGGGCATCACCATGTCCTTAGGGCTAAACAGCATTCCCACCAACAGTAGACACTCAGTTTATGCCTGTTGAATGAATGAATGGATGGATGGAATAGGAGGTAACATGACTACCAGTTTGCCTCACTCCCATTCAACTCCTCCACTTGGTCCTCTAGGGGAGGCAACTATATTGCTTCAGAAACTCAAGGATAGGGGACTTTTAGTTCTCAAGACCTGATGAGTGCCTAATTTCATTCTTGAGCAGCAAAAAGGAGGAAAAAGTTTAAAAGGCACTACGTGGACTTTGTTTCTGAGCAGTGGCTAGGTACAGAAAGACTGGTTCTGCAGGCCAGTCTTGATAAGCAACATAGTCTATGACTCAGCCCAGTTTGCCCTTCTAGACACAAGGGGTGGTTTGGATCTCAGCAGTGCCTGGGTACCTGTCATGCCTGTCCTGTATCAGATAGGTGAGGATACACCTTTGTGACCCTGCTTTATCAAGTCTCCACTTAAATTCATATCAGCATGTGTTCATGTATCTGATGCTGTCTTGGGTCATTCATTTTTGTGGTGGGAATAGGATAATCTCTGGGGTAAGAGGAGCTGAGGTATTTGTATAGGCTTTACAGTAGTGGAGGAGGGAGTCTCTTGGCACCTCCATTTCTCCTGTTTCTCTTCTGTAAAATGGAATGATAACCATCAATTGGCCCAATAGCAAATGAGGTGGTTGGAATTAATACGTGATGCATTACTCTGCAAATCATTTAGCATAGTATGAAAGAGATGCAGAAACCAGTGCAATCTGATATTCATAAACACCCAAGCCAGCAAGCTGCAGAGGATACACAGGGGCATATATTTGTTTTGGAGACTTTCACAATTCCGAAGGAAGTCTGTCAGAGGAGAGGACTAGATTCCTTGTCCCAGACAGTATCTCAAAAACTCAAACCACACACTTTAATACCCAGTGTACTTTGCTTTGCAGAAAAGATGAGATTCTGGCCCAGTGATGCATCCTGCTTGGCATCCACAGGACCTGGCCATGTTTCCTACGCTGGTGGTTTTTATGGGTCCCCTTGTGCACGTAAATGTTCTTCACGGTAATGGGTGTTAACCTTCCTGGCATCAGCACCAGCTCCAGTCCTATTTAAGAGGCATCTGGTTCTCAGGATTGTTTTGTGATCCTGTTTTGTAAGGCACTTGTTTAATCTTGTTCTACTACCTCATTCGTTTTTTTTGACTTGAAGATTTTATTTTTTTATTTTTTATTTTTTAGAAAATGGCTTGTTTTGAAAGAAAATAAGTTTTCAAGTTGGGATTTGAGTCAGAGTCCTGCCGCTTTCCTGTAGAAGTAGCAGCCCGTGAGCAGTATTGTGCCGTGGGAATAGAATTAAACGAAGTGTCTCAGTCGTGCTTTGCCAACAGTGGCACTGGCTGAGAAGTTTTGTTGAGAAGTGACTAATTTCTCAGCACTCGGTGTTCATGCCTGCTATCTCTGCTTTTAAAAACACAGAATGTGAGATATGGAGGGTACGAAGCCGGCCGTGGTGGCTCACACCTTTAATCCCAGCACTCAGGAGGAAGAGGTAGGAGGATCACCATGAGTTCGAGGCTACCCTGTGAGACCCTACCTCAAAAAAACAAGAAAATGGAGGGTATGAAGCTACTGGGTAGCAAGTGATAAAACTCAGATTTGAATGCACACTGGTTAATAGAGGAGTCTGAGCTCTTCTTACCCACCAGAGAAGCAAACTACCACTGGACTGTGTAGAAATCCTTGTGGATTGACATTACCCAGCCTGCCCTCTTCACAAAGGGTCAGCCATGGGAGGATATCTATGATGATTCTGGGAATGTATACAGATTTATTTTAACATGTCCTGCTCATCTTGTTTACAAAATTTTAAAAAATGTTTGAAAGGGCTTCCTTTTCTCCAAAGGTGCCATTGTGACTTTTAAGGAAATTTATGAATATTTTCATAAGGAAAAAAGATGGTGCACCAATGGGGAATGTAAAAATTGACCCTATCCCAGAATATTCAGAGTGTACTGGTTGAAAACATACTGTTTTAATTTTATTTATTTATTTGAGAAAAAAAAAACAGAGGTAGATACAGAGAGGTTTTATAATATTTTAATATTGTATTTATTGAGAGATAGAGTGAGAAAGAGGCAGCTAGAGTGAGACAATGGGCATACCAGGGCCTCCTGCCACTGCAAACAAACTCTAGACGTATGCACCACTTTGTACATCTGGCTTTACGTGGGTGCTGGGGAAATGAAACCCAGTTCATTAGGCTTTGCAGGCAAGTTCTTTAACTGCTAAGTCATCTCTCCAGCCCTATTTAAAAATTTTTAAACCTTTGAAAGAACATTCAGATATTGTACATCATTTTAGGGACTTATACTGCAATGTTGATAGCATTAATGAATTACTAGGTCATACCTAGCTCCAAAGAAAGCATTTTTCTTGGGTTATCTTATGTACATGAGACAATTTAGCATAGTGGTTAAGGGTGTAAGTTCGTGATTTTCAGTAGGTGACGTTGTCAGTTAGCAGTGTGACTTTGGACCGATTTCTCAACTTCTCGCTATCTTGAAGTGAGGATTACAAACCTAGCCCATAGGGTTGTTATGTGATTATATAAATGAATTTAGAAAATACTTGAGGTATTCCTAGTATATAATGACCTTCTAAATGTATGTTGCTTCTGGTCTTTTCCCCTGTGGCCATTCATGAGTCTGAATGAATAAACAGTCTCACTTTTAAGAGTCTTAATCCAGGGCCTGCATACTCTCTCTTGCTTTCTCTCTCTCTCTTTCTATCTCTCTTCCTTTATAAGGTAGGAACTTTGTATGGACACATTATGTGTTCGCACCATTTCCCTCCTCCCTGCCCCCATTCCACTGAGGGACATTCTCAGTGGGATTGCTGGTATTCACAATGCGGTTGTGGGTTATGAGTTGTGGGAGCAGCAGTCAGTCACTGTGGGAGGTGGGGGTCAATGCCTCTGGACATTCCCTGCCACCCTATGGCTCTTACAGTCTTTCTTCTCCCTCTTGTGAAAAATTCCCTGAGCCATGGTGGATGTGTTTTAAGTCTACTTTAGTGTTGAACTCTCAGCAACTTCTGGATTTCTGCTTTGGTATGTTTTGATGTCATGCTTCAATTAAACATGTAAGGAAACAGATTCCTTTGAGAATTGAGTTTGACATAAACTGACAGTCCAAAAAACCTACCAACCTTCACTCCAGGCACACAATATTAAGCGCGTATTGGTCCCCTGTCAACTGCAGGCTGGTGAGGGAAGTGTCTGGTTGCAAATGACTTAGGTTGTGTGTTTAGGATTTCACCAAACCTGCCACAACTTTCTCCTCTATTCTGAATTCCTTCCAAGGACAGACAACTGGGCTAGCCTTAGGGTAAAAGTTTGCTCACTAAACACAATAGAGCTTCTGTTCTGTTACCCAGGACAGAGCTGGGACATGCCTGTATATCATCAGCCCTTGGGTCTGGGGCTCAAGTCAGTTGATGTCTCCTGAATGGTCACTTATCCTAACACTGGGGTTACAAAGAAATTGCCCTGAGGTCTTTACTGCACTGGTCAAGGACAATGAACTTCCTTGTGCTCCATTAGCCATGATAGCCATTTAAAATTGGAGATGTTTCAGCAGACCACACCTACTGTCTGGACACTAGGTTCTGCCCAAGTCCTTGCATACAAGACCATGAGAAATGAACCATTCTTTTGTCCTCCAGGATATGCAGATCTCTAAGATGCTTCACAAGGATGAACAGAAGTTAATACTTGATAATAGCTTCCTTGAGTTGAACACTCCCTATGCGTGAGTTCCATCAGCTCATGTAATCTGGACATAGCCACACTGTGGAGGAGCTGCTCATCCAATCCTCCCTGTTTCCAGGAAGGAGAAGCTGAGGTTCAGGGAGCTTACAAACTCAGCCAAGGTCACCTAGCCGAGGGTGTCAACACCAGGGCATAAACCCAAGTCCATGTGACTAAACGTGCATTCTTTACCTCTGTGCTCAAATGCAGGCAAATCCCTCTTGCTTGAATCACCCTCCTGAGATGGCTTGATAACACACTACAGATCAGCCTTGGGAAAACCCGTCCTGCTGGCCGCCCTGCCAAGTTGCTGGGGACAAAGCTGTCCCAGCCCTTTCCTCCGTCCTCCAGCTCTGTCCCAGTGGGTGGAAGCTGCTGGGTTTCCTTTCACCTCCTTTTCTGCACATGGTTGGAGCCCCTCCACTGCGCAGCCTGGCTCTTCTCCATCGTGGCTTTAACCGCAGGACTCCAATAATATGTGGATCTTTTCTCCCCCAGGTACCCTTACCCCCTTCTTTTCCCCTTCAATTGTAACTTTGATGCTATGCATTTCAAGTTTTTCTGTCTCTCCTTGTTCTCTTTCTGGCATGGCTAGGTGGACAGCTGGATTTCGGGACAGATCACAAAACTTCTTTTCACTGCAGTGAGCTCATTCAGGAAATGGGCACCTTATAGCCTGTGGAGTTCCATCATTTCCAAAAGCGTCATATAGAGCAAGACAGTGCCTCACAATTGAAGTGATGTCTATGCATCTGGGCTGTTACCTGTAAGACAGGTAGAGGGAGGCAGATCAAATCTAGGTAAGGCTTGGATACCACCCCCTCTGATGCCTATGTGATCATGGACCAAGAACTTGTTTTCCATAGTACAGGGCAGATACCTGTACTTACACCATTTCATTTAATTCTCCCTCCAACTTAATGAGCTGCAACCATTATTTCATAAATAAGTAAGGTAAATAAGGATTAAACCCAATTACATGATGGAAGTTAGATTTTTATGTATTTATTATTTATTTATTTGAGTGAGAAAGAAGCAGATAGAAAGAGAAAGAGAGAAAAAAAGAGAATAGGTGTGCCAAGACCTCAGCCACTGTAAACAAACTCCAGACCCATGCATGTGCATCTGGCTTATATGGGTACGGGAGAAGCAAACCTGGATCCTTGGGTTTCACAGGCAAGTGCCTTAAGCCATCTCTCCAGCCCAGATGTTAGATTTGAACCTGGTTCCTCCACTGTCAGCATCCAGGGCCAGTGCAATTCATGGAGTGGTGGTTCTATGTTAAATCATCTTTTTTTTATTGCAAGATCATGTATGGATCTTTCTCATGAAGTCTCCTTTCAATGACCATACTGAGCTAACTTATTCAAGGCCCACCACACTATCCTGCTCCTCTTCATTCACCAATCTCCCATCTATAGTAAGGCAGCTCCAACCCACACCCTAGCCATGCCTCCTTATTCTTTCTGCTAAGCCTGCTCTCCCTGTCCCACAGATGACAACACGCCAATAACTACAAATCTTGTTTCTTGCTCAGTAACCAATAGATAATCTAAACAAATGCTCGTGCTTAACTCTGAAAACAGAAGTAGCTATTTCTCTTCTCCTGCATGGTAGAAGAATCACAAAAGGCTGGGGCATTTCTAGGATTCTCAGAGAAAAGCAGTGGTTGGACATGAGCTAGTAGAATGGACCACTGTATCAGGGGCTTGGGCAGCCCCGTTAGGATACAAGGCCCTGAATGTGAAGATCTGGCTTGGTTGTTACTGTATCTTGGCAGCCAGTACTATTGTAGG
Source organism: Dipus sagitta (assembly GCA_036346955.1). Classification (NCBI taxonomy): domain Eukaryota; kingdom Metazoa; phylum Chordata; class Mammalia; order Rodentia; family Dipodidae; genus Dipus; species Dipus sagitta. Next base: position 54,788,534 of record CM070777.1, read on the forward strand.
AAATGGTTATTTACTGAATCACTGTACCAACTTACAAGGAAAGTGTGAGTCTATTACAGATATATCTTATTTGTTGAATTTGCTTAAGAATAAAATCACAATAACATGGGTCACTGCAGGTCTCACTATTACTTATTTGTAAGCAGATAGAGATAGAAGAGAGAGAGAGAAAAAATGAGAATGGGTGTACAAGGGCCTTAACCCACTGCAAATAAATTCCAGATGTATGCCCCTCTTTGTACATCTGGATTTATGTGGGGACTGGGGAATAGAATCTGGGTCATTAGAGCGCTAGACTGCAGGCAAACACTTTAACCACTGAGCACTCTTTCCAGCCCAGGAACTCATTTTCTTCTAGTAATATCTTACAAAAGTATTATTATTGCCGTTAGTCTGGGTAGCCACAGGTGGAAATCTGGCAGGACAGTGACCATCTAAACATCCTAGAACCATAATTTTCTACTTCTTCCTCCTCCTCCTCCTTTTTTCCCCTTGCAGTGAAAACTACAGATATGTAAGGTTTCCAACACTGGAACACTAACAATGTCCTGACAAAGTGCCAACCCCCTTCGAAGATGACTGCATTTAACCTTTGGATCAGCATTTTGCAGGTGAGAAAAGCTGATGCTTGGAGAAGTCTAGGTGACTTGCTACAGGACCTGAAGCTGGCAGGCTATAAGCTCAAAGCCCAGTGACCTCAGTCAATGCCCAGGGTGCAGGCTTGCAATCCAAGCTCTTTCCAGTGGTCTGTATAACGAAGTCCTTTATATAATTTACCGTATGAGATAGATGCAGTCTTTCTCGGATTCTAGGTGGGTGACCCATCACTGACCGTAATATGCCTAGGCTTGGGTTTGCTGTCTCTATCAGGGAACACAAAGTGGCACGAGAGTCTAGGGTTTTATTTTTGCTTACTGTTCTAGATGAAGAAAGAGGAACCGCTGTGAGGCCTGGCTTAAAGGAAATAAGTCTAACTCACACAAAAGGCTGCTTAGGACATAAGTCACCAGGCCCAGGAAGGAAAACCTAATCTGTGAATATCAATGTCAACTAGGTGCTCAGCACGGGAGGAGAGTGTCCCATGGTTCAGCTTTTCACTGCCAGCTCCCTTGGCACGGTCTTTGCTAATACTTCCCAGGCCTTATTATTTCCATGAGACTTAGGGTTGTTTAAGAAGAAAACCACTTAAGTGGAAAATTAATATTTCTTGCTAGAAAGTAACTATAAAAGTTAATACGATGAACCCAGAGCACTGTAAGTAAATTCTAGCCAGAGTCTGAAAGTCATGACCCCAAGACAGATTCTAGTTCTGTTTAAAGAGCTAAACATGAACTGGGACTGTGTAGTGGGCGCAGAACAAGACAGACTGGGTCTGGAGACACACATTGATAAAACAGTGTGAATGTGCTTGGTGTTGCTGAACTGCACTCTTAGAAATGGTTGACGTGGGAAGTTTTACGTTCTGTGTAAAAAGGCAGCTGTTTATGTACAGTTATGGAGCAGTCTTCAAGTTATGCTGGAAAGCGAGAAAGAGGTACAGTACTAAACAGAATGCTGCAATTTGTAAATTCTGTAAGATATGTATACACGTACATACACACACGCACACACACCAAACACACACACACACACACACACACACACTTCTGTGGTTGTACATGCAAGTGTCTCTCTGGAAGGCTAATTTCATTTTGTAGAGGTGGAGGAAAAGGTCTCGACAGCTGGGAATGGGAAGGAAACAGGGATCACCTGTTCTCGGCTCCCTCTGATCTGCGTTCCTAATGTATGCACAGTTCATTTAATTTTTAACTCCCCCACAAAAAAAAAAAAAAAAGTATTTTGAAAAAGGCTGAGGACATGGCTTAGTGGTTTAAAATGCTTTCTGTGCCAGCCTGACAACCTGAGTTTTGATCCCCAGAACCTATGTAAAGTGGGAGACAGGTTGTGAAAGCGTATGTAACCCCAGCACGAGGCCGAGTCAGGAGAATCCACAGCTCACTGTGAGCCCAGTGAGCCCGGCATTCACAGCAACAAAAGGATAAGAGAGGCCCTGCAGCCAATAAGGTGGAGGGCGAGGACCAACATGCCACGGCTGTCTCTGGTCTCCACGTGTGTGCCGCGTACAGACACCATACACACCTATGTGTGTACACACAAAGAAAGAGGGAAAGGGAGGTTAGCACAGAATGGATTCTCTTGAAAGCAGTGGTTCTCACTTTGGGCGTACCCTGGATTCCAGTTTCTCAGAGTGATGTGCTCTGCCCAGCAGCATGGGCATTGTAGCAGACAGCTTCAGGTTCGCTGAGATGAACTTCCAGACCAGGCACAGTTATGGAGGAAGGGATTTATTGACGCTTACAGATCCAGGGGAAGTTCCATAATGGCAGAAGAAACTGGCCTGCCTTCACAGGCCCAAGCAGAGAGAGAGAGAAGTACAAGCCTAAAGGTCAAAAGCCACAGCACACTTCAGGAACTCCAGCTAGGCACACTTTGCATATCTTTAGATTGTAATCTGAAATCCACCACCACACCTTAAGATCCACCCAGTGGCACTGCCTCCAGCCAGATGGCTAGAGATGCAAACTACAAACAAATAAACAACTGAATATATTGGGGGCCATCTATTCTATTCAAGCCACCACAGGCATAGCTAGGGAAGTGGTTAGGAACACCGATTCTCACGCACCACTGGCATCCGTGCAATGAGATTCTAGTTGTCCCAACATCCCTAAGTAGTTTTCATGAGTAACTAGTCAAACCAGCATCTCTGACCTGAGGCTTCAGCCCAGAAATTTATTTAAGCTCCCCTAATAATCCCACGGGCAGTTGAGGCTATAAATCACTGATATAATATATCTAGGAACATTACAGGGGTTGAAATAGGAGCAATTTTCTCACTGGCATTTCAGTTTTATTCAATGTGAGTTCCACTTAAAAAAAATATTGCTTGCCTCATACTTGAGAGCGTTGTCCAGAACAGTCTCTCAGATCTCTTGAATGCCTCACAGGAACACACAATGGTGAGAGGAATGTGAGCTTAGTGAGGAAAATATTCTTATTTTGCTTGAAGCAGATTTTCCCCTTATCTAACATAAACTTGATAGGCAGAGGATTAGCTCAGTGGCCAAATAATTGCCTAGTGTGCACAAGGTCCTGGTTTGGGTCCTTGGCATTGAAAAAAAAATAATAACTAATAAAAATAAAATACTTGATAATTCTATACAAAAACTTTGAAGTTTTTTTTTTTTTTTTTTTTTTTTTAATCAGTGGTGGCTCATAATGGTCAAGTCAGACTTTGGATGTTAGAAAGATGAGTTTTCTCCAAGCCTGTGCCAAGTGGGCTCAGGACCTACCCCGCAGGGCAACCACTTTCAAATGAGTGGGTAGGTGACTCTTGGTCTGCTGTAGTCGGTCACTGTCGAGTGATCCTCATGATGTTCATGATCTCTCCGCACTCCTCTCCATTGGCATCACGTCCTCATCTTCCGTCACTGCCACTGCCTTGCCTCAAGTGCTCATTGTGCCTGGAGCATCTGATGTCCCGGTGACATGTCTTCTGTTACAGTCGAAGCCAAAGAACTTGAGGGTAGAATCCTCCATCTCATGACAAACAGGAGAAAAAAACAAATAAGTAAACTTTGCAGTCTCTTACCAAATTATCTGACACATTTCTAAAGTACAACTGAAACCTCATTACATGGATGAACAGCTTTCCATCAACTCACTGCTAGCTCTGATCGTAATAGAATTGTTCTGAGGACGCTGCAGCCAGCCTCAGAGGCGGTCAGAAAGGCGCCGTTGTTAGCAGCCTGAGATGGCCGTGTAAAGAAGGCAGTGGAAGCTGCTGGGACCTTGGCATGAGCGGATGTTGCTGTCGTGTGGGTTCTCTGGGTTCCTTCCCTTGACAACAGGTATCAGTCAGGGGAAAGGGACAAAGTGTCTAAATCAGAGAGCAGATATCCTCGCTCTATAGCAGCCAGAGTCAGCTCTTCAAACTGCAAAGCTGAATATGTTGAAATCTCTGCTTTAAAGACGGTCAGAGCCGTTCAAGTTCGAGAACAGAGGCCAATGATTTTGATGAAGCCTGGCTCCTTACTTCTACACCTCATCTCCCCAACGTGTCTGTTGCACGCACGTCTTCTTCACTTGATGCGAGACCTCCCTCCAAGGCCATGAGCTCAGGTCATTCCCCAGAGCATAGCTCCAGGGCTTAGCACATTGCTCCAGTAACATTCATGGAGAGAAGCAGCTTGGGTGGAGATGCCATACAAGGGCTCCCTGTCTAGTCTGTGCTCCCACGCTTGCTGTGTGTCTCTACGTCACCCAGAAATGCTGTCCAGAGAGTCGGCTGTTTCCTACTTCTAAGCTTTTGCTCAGGCTGTGTTTCTGCCTGAATTTGATATCTTACCCAAGCCACTCCACACACACTTGTTTCCTGGAAAAAGCTTACTCTCGTCAGCATCATCTCCAATAAGCTGCCGTGTTGGCTGACCTTCTGGGATTCTTTGGCTCGCCCTGATGCCTCTGCTGTGCTGCTTACCTAGCCTCTCCTCTTACCTAACTATGTTCCGTGTTGCTCTGTCTCTCCAGCACCTTGCCGGGGGAAAATGAAGAAAGGCAGTGTCACAGTCAGTTTCACTTCGCTGGGATGAGCCTCCAAACCAGACACAGTTTATGGGAGGAAGGGACTTATTTAGGCTTACGGATCCAGGGGAAAGTTCCATAATGGTGGAGGAAGCTGGCCCCCTTTATACAGATCCACACACAGAGAAAAGCACCACCACCCAAAAGCCATGCCACAGAGCTCAAGCACTCTGCATAGCTTGGGATGGAATTCAGACCTGCCCCCAGTAACACCTTAGGGCTGGTCCCCAGGATCAGTCCACAGTGACACCTCCTCCAGCCAGCAGTGGGAGATCCTATTGGGAAACATCCATTCAAACTACCTCAGGTAGTGTGGGGAAGGGGGTTAGAGAGGTAATGTGTGAAAGGATTTGTGCATGTGTGCATGCACTGATATTTCATGAACACCGTGAGGTGTTTCATCTAACCTGAGAGCTCTGAGAACGTTTACACTCGCTCCTAGTCATTTACCCATCAGTTACATTACTGATAATGGAGGCCTTCCAGCACCACCCTCTGGACTCAATCCAGTACCCCTGTTGATGCGTCTTTCTAGCGTCTATATTTTTTGTGTGTAATTTATGCTTACTTGATTGAAATCAGCTTCCCCCCTCTATATGGGAAGCTTCACAACGACTGGCTTTCTCTCCACCCGACCCCCATCCCTAGCTACTAGCACGGCACCAGGCATTCAACAGATGCTCGTTGGAATGGGTACTGGGCATCTGCATCCCTATTAGGCCCCTGTATGTGGGAGTACAGTAGGTACTGGAGAACACCCAGCTTCCTACCTCACCACGGTCCTGAGCATAGACATTGTGCCCAGTCCTGCTGCATCACAAGAATCTGCCAGGAACGCGATGGCTCCTGTTCCCTGATCCCTCCTCACAGGTCACCCCTCCCTGCCTATTGAGGTTTGCTCCTTGGATCCCTCAGCCGGGTCCAGCTGCCGGATGCCAAGGCAACAAAGTGGAATGACAGCAAACCCAGAGGGAAGGCAAGTGGCAGGGAGGCCAGTGTTGTGACTCATAAATAGGCCTGACATCACCAGACATGTTCTATCAGACAGAATGTGCTTCACCAGTTTCTGGAGGCCTTCAGGATAGGAGCCACCATTCTCCCCCATCCTGACAGCCCTTCCCAGAGCAGATAAGTGGCGTGATCTGCTATGAGGATTATTACGATTCCCTACATGGTTGGACTGCTCTCTCTCAGCCCAGTCCCACCATTCGTAGCTGAGTATATTTGTTGCTGGCATTGTCAAACCCCGCCACAAAGCTTTTGCTCTATGCTATTTTTCCCATTTTAGAAAGCCTGTGGGGGACAATCCCTAGTCATTTCTGGGTTACACTTCCAGACAGTCAGGGGAAAGGCTTGGAGGATGTGGGTATGAGAGCTTTTGTCTGGTGGATTACATCCCTTGATAGGGGGTTGGGCAGGGGTCAGGCAGGGGTCTGCTACAGTAAGACAACTCAGTAGGAAAGTACCTGGGGTCGAGAGACTGAACTGCACACCCAACTCAACCTGTGGTGCATTGCGTATCCTGTTCCCTCTCCCTGTGCTTCACCTTTCCCCTGCAAGACAAGTGGGTAGGACAAACTTTGCGCTTTTCACCTCTTCTTTGGAGCTATAAAGTTGGGAAGAGATGATTTTGAATCAATGTGGTAGTAAAGAGAGGACTCTGAGACATTCACTTCACATACTTATTCCTACATCTCATGTATCTACACACACACACACATGCACCAGAAACATTCTGTTCTCTCTTCAGAGAAATGTCTGTTTTGTTTTATTTGCCAGCATGCTTATAAAGGGGCACAGCCCTATAGATAAGAAAGTAGGACTACCTTCAATAGCTTGGGGCTGGAGAGATGGCTTAGTGTTTAAGCGCTTGCCTGAAGCCTAAGGACCCTGGTTTGAGGCTCGATTCCCCAGGACCCACGTAAGCCAGATGCACAAAGGTGGCACATGCATCTGGAGTTTGTTTGCAGTGGCTGGAGGCCCTGGTGTGCCCATTCTCTCTCTCTCTCTCTCTCTCTCTCTCTCTCTCTCTCTCTCTCTCTCCCTCTTTCTCTCTCTGTCTGTTGCTCTCAAATAAATAAATAAATAAAAGTTTAAAAAAAGAAAGTAGGGCACAACAGGTGTGAAAGGGTCAGAAGCCAATAAACCAATGACATCTGAATTTAGCCAGCTCCTTGAGCCTTCAGCTATGGTACTAGAATGTATAATAATTTTCTGGACATCTACTAGAAAGAAACAAGGTATAAACATTTTTATATGTGGACTGTGGGACTACATAACTGGGTTTAAATCTGACTTCTGCCATTTTTTCCCTGAGAGTCCTTAAGTAGGTTTCTTAACTTTTCCAGGCTTTTATTTCTTCCATAAAATAATAATAAAGAGGTACTTAGCTCACAGAGGCAAGGGAATCAAAGAATTGAACATGTAATATTAAAACAATGATGAATGGAATAAGCATTCACTGAGGTAGACAGTTGTGATTTTTATTGTTTATTTTTAAGTTAGTGCTTCTTAACATTGGGGTATCATAGATCCTTCTGTAATCTATGATAGCCAATCAGTCATTTTCCTGGCAAGGTATATGTCAAATATCTATTGCATTCCACTTAGGAAACATATGGCCAAATGTCTTCAGTGTAAAACTGGGCACAAAACCAGAATAAAAGGGGGCTACCAAAAATATCTCTTAGGGAATTATCAGCAAAGCAGGGGCTAATAACCAGCCCTCCAAATCCTGGACTTCTTTTCAGTACAGCCATCCTTAATACCAAAGTGTAAGATATGTATGCAGAGGTGGGTTCCATTACTGCCCACGTACTTACTAGTCATAAGAATTGAGGAGGCTCATGGGTTGTTAGAGAGCTGCCACACCTCTATGGGACAGAGTTAAGTGACCTACCCCACCCTGTCGCGTTGGTCACAGAAGAGCTTCTCTGAGCCCCAGAGGATAGGCTAATAGAATACTGAGGCTTTATCTCCAAAACGTGATGGGACAGGAAGCAAAGATTGTGCATTTTGGTGATAACTGTGCAAAAGTATGGACAGAATTGTGCCTTACGGAGGTTCTGTCTTTCAGTAATGTCTCCCCCAAATATCTAAGAAGATGGTCCCCTCTATAGCACGTCCTTTTAGCAATCTTTTATCCCCACCTTCAAATGTTGTTTCATATTTTTAAACTTTTAAATGCATCATTTAAGAGCTGGGGAGATGGCTCAGCCATTAAGGTGGCTGCTTGCAAAGCCTGACAGCTTGTGTTCGATTCCCCAGTACCCATGTACAAAGTGATAATTGTATCTGGAGTTTGCCACAGTTGGAGGTCCTGATGCACCCATATTCATATTCTTTCATTCTCTCTCTCTCTCTCCCTCCGCATCCTTGCAAGTAAATAAATAATTAAAAGTATTTTTAAAGCATTTAATAGCATCTGAGGAAGGTTTAGTGATGCATAGAAGAGTTACTTGTGAAGTTGTTCTTAGAGTCCAGGCCTTGATTATGAAATCAGGGTACTTTTACCTTTCATAGGTAACACAGTCTGTATAAAACCCACCCTTATGCTCCTAAGCTGGTCTCCAGGTCAAGTCTGAGCACAGCTTTGACTGAAGTCTCCTCTGGGTTTATGAGACACCAGGCTCACAGTTGCTCTAAGATTCAGGCCTGAAGGGAATTTTCCTCACAATCCCGTAGCAGGAAGCATTAGTCAAATTCTCTGACCTTTGATATAATTGCAGAAAGACTTCTTCCTTGGTTCCATGTTACTAACTTCTTTCCCTGAAGAGCTGCATGGTTAATAAAGGCTAATAAAGGGCATAGGAACTTGGCTACATGGAGCCTTGAGTTTATCTAGCTGGTTCATTTGTAAGTGTACAACTCCAAATTATTTATTTATTTTTTGTCTGTTTTGATACAAGTCTTGCTGTATACAAGACTGACTATAAGTAAGTGAACTGCCTCAAACTCATGGTCCTCCTTTCTTCCCCTCCTTATTACTGGAATTGTAGGCACGTGCTACCATACCTAACTAGAGTTGTAAAATTTCTAGAGGCTATAAGTTATATTTTATAATTTATATTTTATATCATAATTTATGTTGTATAATGCCTTTAACTAACATTGGTTATAGCACACATTTGAACATACAAAAAAAAGCTTGGTTTAATATATACCTATTTATCTAGCCAGGCACAGCATAAAAAGCCAATTGATTTTCTTCCATAAATAGATACATGAATAAATTCACGTACCAATATCCATGTATAATGAAGTAGCAATGGTTTGCATTTTTGACAGTGTTTTTAATATAAATTTATTAACTGATCCATAAAAACATGAAATTATATATATTAACGGGAACCATGAAATGTTTCAAAACACGTATATATCATGTGATGCTTAAATCTGGCTAAACATCTATCTTTCTCTCTCTCTCCTTAAACATTTATCATTTTGAAGAAGCATTTTACTGTCTCAAGCAAATCTGTCAAACAATGAACAATCTGGCAATTAACAAATTCTGATAAATGGTTGCTAATTAAATTTTATGATACATAAAGCCAAGCCAATCTATTCTTGTGTTAAAAGAACCCACAATTTCTCTTGAATTGCTACAAATCTTTCAAACAAGGTATACATTTATCTAAGTACTTTCCAAAGGGGACCTAGTTTGAGAAATTGCAATTTGCTGAGAGATTGGACTGGGTATTTCTGAGGCAAATAATTCCATTTACATTACACCCAGGCCTGGTAACAAGGCCTGCCCTGAATAACTCATTACTACCAGCGCAAGGCCTCCAACCTCATCAGAGGTGTAAGCGCGTGCAGAATACATAAAGGGACAGAGCATTCGGGCTCCTTGAATTTCCCCCACTTTCCTGCCAGCACTCTTTCCTTAGGAGCCTTTAGCAAGAGGAAAATGAAAGAAATATGTTGTGTAACTAAATTCAGATGGGAGATTGGAGCCAAGTAGATGGAGATGAAGGGGATAATGGATGGACTAGGATAATGAGCTCAGAGGGGCCGGCCTGTGAACATAAACATCAGCTGTATGGTGCCTTCATCTTCCTGATATTGGTTTTATAAGGCTTTGGCCTCCAGAGCCAACTTATCCAACAGCATTCAGTGGAAGAAGTTGAGATTAAAGGAGCCTAAAGAGATATCCCATCTTGTCTATCAAGACATAGTTCCTGGGATTTCAGAAGTGGAAGAGTACCAGAGAGCTATCAGTGCCCCCGAGGTCTGAGAGTGGTGAGACTCACAGCTGCCAGCACATGCAGCTGAGGCTCAAATACGGATCTCCAAGTAGTCAGGCTAGTGCCAGTTCTAATTCAGGCCAAAGAGGAGCTCCCTTATTTGCTTGGCTGTCGGAAGGGCTCCTTACTGTGAGAAACAGAATGTCTCCATTTTTGGACTTACCATTTCATTGTAACCCTCTGTTTCCAAGAGGGACCCACCCACTACTCCCAATTATCATATTCCTGGAATGATCCAGAGCACCCTGTATCACATCCCTGAAATGGCCCAAGCCCAGAGATAAGGTGGACTACACTACAACCAAGGGATTCCAATGACAACTCCCCCGCCCCACCCACTGCCCATAACTATTCTCTAGGCTGTAAGGCAAGTTGATTCTGACCTGCCTGGCCAAAGGCCTTCTTAGGCTTTCCTGAATAAAGCCTGTCTCTGCTGTTGAGCCGAGAATTCCCTCTCTCTTCATCTCCTGCTTTCCCTAACACTTATTCTATTAAACAAGTAAATGTTTCAGTCTGATTATGAATATTAATATAATATGCAGAATGTCTACTATATGAGGGATATACCATCTTGTAATTGAATTATACCCATCTTATCCTGCTGAGCCAGTGGCTTCAACATCCATTCTCCCTTACGGTCCTTTAAAATGCCCACTTTCCAAATGAGCAGGAGAGCATGCACCAATTATGTGAGCTTGTTCTTCAGCTGCAGAGAACACAGGAAAATGTGCCATCCCAACAAAGGTAGACCCTCAACCATCACACCCTAAAAGGTCTTCAAGGTCTCGAGTGGTAGGAAAAACACAATTGTCTTTCTAGAAGCTTAAAAACTATAAATGATCTCACCCCACAGCAACAATGTCCTCTATTTCCTTGTATGCCTTATTCTCCCTTCTTTTATTTCAGTCTTTATCCAGATCTACCTTGTGAGAACTAGAATTCACTTGTCATGCTGAGTACACAGGCTCTGTCTTATCTGGCCTCATCTCTAGTCATTTCTCACACAGTCCCTTTAAAAACCAATGTGTATGACATATGTAATTGTTTCTCCACTAGAATGCAAACTCCTAACAGTAACTGTCTTCTTGAATCTTTACTCATAGCAAAGTGTTAACTTAAATATTGGTCAACTACAATAGACTAATAATGGTATGAGCCAGCATGTCCTCACACTTAGGATTTTCAGACGCTTGGGGTATAAGAACTCTATATGCATGGTCACCTTTTATAAGCTGATCATTATAGCCTCAGAGGCCAACTAGGAATAATAATGTCATAATTTTGTGCCTAAAGGGCATATTAGATGGTCTGTGGAGGTAGATTTCATCATTAAAAACAGAATCTTTCTGATGAGCTCTCCTCCTAATGAGAAATATTATTTCTTTGTTTAAAGTGCTATTCAAATAAAAACATCTCCCAAGGTCTGCTTTTTAGTATTTGGTTGTTTAACTGACTTTCTAGGCTATCAGCTCACCAGCCTCACATATGCTAGAATGATCGAGCATTATGTGAGGCTGGTGTGGCTAAGAATGTTGTTTCTTAATACCCACCCAAGCCCAAGGCCCAGGATTAACTGAAGTTGAGACATAACCAATCCAGCTTCCTCCTACTCAACTCTTTAAGTACAACAATCATTTTAGGTAAAAGGAAGTTTCCATCTTCCCTCATAATTCATTTCAGTTCATCATTTTGTCTCATCAAATCTTCCTAGGGCCATTGAAGCTCACATTTCCACCTGTGAAATTGCCATTCATTGTCTTAACAATGGGGCATGGGGAAAGGGAGTGAAATAAATATTTGAGGAATCCTAAGAGTTTCCAACATGTAGCAGAGAAGTTGGGTGTGTTTCATTTCATTTGACCTGTGAGCCATAGGTGCTGGGGTCTGGAAATCTGGTCCATGGGTAGAATGTTTGCTGTACAGCAAGAACTTCATTGTGGGTCCACAGAATTCACATAAAATGCTGGGCGTCGTGGTGCACTTCGGTGGTCCCAGAGCTAGGGAGGAGGAGCCAGGAGAACCTTCAAGTCTTGCCTGCTAACTTGTCTAGCCAACTTTGTGAGTTCTGGGTTCAGTGAGAGCCCTTATCTTATGAAAATAAGGTGGAGAAGCAATAGAAGAAGACACCCAACTTGGGCTTCTGGCCTCTACATGCACGTGCTCATATGTGCAATGCTGGAACACACATATAAGTATACATGCACATACGAACACAACACACACACATACACACACACGAATAAATAGAACAAAAACAAAAAATATGCAATAGATACTGGGTTAGCCAGAAGTGTTCAACTTGGTATACAAAAGACATCAAGAAGAGCTGGAGAGATGGTTCAGCTGTTAAAAGCACTTGCTTGCAAAGTCTGCCAACCTGGATTCAATTCCCCAGTACCCACATAAAGCCAGTTGCACAAAGTAGCAGATGTGTCTATAGTTTGTTTACAGTGGCAAGAGGCCCTGGCCCTGGAATGCCCATTTCCCCCTCCTCTTCTCTCCTCTCACTCTCAAATACATAAATGAAAATATTTTTAAAAGATCAAGATTAAAATAAGATAAAAGGCAAAGACATTAGAAGCAGTAGTTCTTTGGAAACCAGACCCTACCATTGACCCTCCTCAGGCCATTAGGAAAGTTTCTACCCCATTTTAAAAATGAGTATTTTAATAAAATTTTCTCAATTCTGAGTCAAACTCTCCTCCATGTGCCATTGACTTTCCTTAATCAGATTGTACCCTCTAATGTTGCCACATCCAAAATTCTTTGTTAATCATAGCCCTTAAGGCTCCTATAAAGTATTGAATTTTATTGTCTTGTCATACAAGAATCCGTCTTGATACCAAATACAATAATTTTTGCTTAGCTTACATGACAGCAAGGCCAGAATGAGACTAAACTTGAAAGATTATTTTGAAAACCATTAAGACCTATGTCAACATTCATTGTTGCTGTTTTTCCATCACTCAACATTTTCTTGCCCTTTACCAGGGCCTGACTTTATTCTCATGATAAGCGCTGAAGCACTAAAAAAAAAAATCGACAATAATGGCCTGGATCTCATGGACCATCCTTCCACTGGGAGAGATAAGAACACACAGACAAGGGAGATTTTAGGATAACAAATCTGTGGTCCAGATTTGTAACAATCTGCAATGAGTAAACAAATGCAATGAGTAAAATGAAACATGGTAAAGGGGTAGAACATGGGAGGATGGTTTGGCTCTGAGTTAGAGAAAGCCTTTCTGAGCTGAAGCCCACAGGTCCAAGTGCAGCCAGCCTCGTCTTGAGCAGAAGAGGACAGGACGTCAGTTCAGACAGTGAGAGGCGCAAACACAAAGGCTCTGAGACATGCTTGTCAGGCATCAGAAGGAGAGAGTGTGGCAGGAAAACCCTGGGTAGGGAGGAGAGAAGGACAAGACCAGAGGAAAAGTGTACAGAGGCCTGATTACATCAGGCAGGGTCTCCTAGGCCGTGACAAGGACTTTGAGTTTAAATGTATCCATTCACCTGGCCACGTACCTCAGTTTCGAGCATGGTGATAGTAATTCCCTGCCTTCAACAGCCTCCGGAGCTAAAGCCCAAAGGAGAAAGACTTGTTCAAGGTTGTCGACACACTGTTTGCTTTGGGAAATCAAGTAAACTCATTTCCTGAGAGTCATTTTCTTGCCTGAGCTGCTACAGCCAGCAACATCCATGCCACTTGGCCAAAGACTTGGAGATGGGAGCTGACAGGGGTCTGTACTCCTTACAACTGCAACTTCCCCCATTTCCTCTCTCTGTTATACTATGTCTCTCCTAACTAGAGTGAACATATTCACGTAGCATAGCTATTTCATAAACAAAAGAAAGATGAGCAAGAATTCCAATCCATTTAAGTCCACATTAGTTATTTAAATAGTGAACCAGCAGACGAGATCTGGTAGTCAGCTCTGCACAGCAGCTCACCTGAGCTTGTCTCTGCTGCTGCTCTTTTGGGAAGTGCGCAGTTACATCTTGTGTCCTGCCCTTGGCCTCGGGGTACTCGCTGTGTCAAGAGGTGGGTCTGCATAAGTCACTTACAACCCTTCAACACATTCTTCTGCTCCTGTGTGTGACCACAGACTGTCCCTTGGATGCATGATAGAGAAAGTAGCTGGTATGTGGCTAGACAAAGTTCTAGTATCAGATTTGAATTAGGCTTATCCTCCAGCACCATGTGGTGTCTCTGAAGCATGATAATAGTACTCAGAGGGCTGTTGTTGAAACTAACTAGGCCAATGCATGCACCGTCCAGCACCACATTACCCCTTTCCTTCCCATAATATTTCAGACCTAGGACTCTTCATGTCCTGGACCAATATACTTTTGCTCCATCTATAAAAGCTAGTCCTAAAACTATTTAATGAGCATTCACTGAATGCCTTGAATTACCCCCTGTACACCCAGCTAATTGGACTGATTAAGTAATTTAGGTGTGTCTACAAAGCCTCTGACATTGTGCCAGAATTAAGCAATGTATGGGAGGTTCAGTGAGACCGCTTCTGTCCTACATAGCTAGAAGTCTCTTGGGAACAATTTTCAATTTAGAATGTTCTTTATTATTTCATCCCTCCAAATGTAGGAATGCATGTTCTTTGGTGGAAGAGATAGAATAGAGCAAAAGCAGAGAAGACTCTGTGTAAAATCTGGGAGAGGTGAAGAGATGGAGTGAGCACTGCAAGATTAAACCACAGAGATGGGGTGACTTCAGAAGCTCAGGAGCCTAGCAGCAGAGTGAGACTAAAGAAGAGGGTTGAGCATAGCAGGGTATAGAAGGGGGTGGATAGATAGGAGCTAACACTGCCTCCACATGGGTTAAGGAGCATGAGAGAGAAAGGACTGTTGAGGTAGTAGATGGCAGAGAATGTTTAGAGAGAACATGGGTCCCAGTTCTACTTTCTGCCCACAATAAGAATGCCTCCTTGTTGCTACATGGTAAGGAGTCTCGGAAGACTGATAGCTTTACACAGGTCTTGGAGTTTTTCATTTTTTCCAGAATGTTGACAAAAGCTCTTGATTTCATAGAATCCCCTCTAGTCACAATGTTTGTGCAAAAGAACCACAAATATGAGAATCAAGAATGTAAGGGAAAGAAAACCTGCACATCAAGTTTGAGAATCAAGAATTCAGGTGAAAGAAATGCCAATATCTGTTACATCTTATCTCCCATCTGCATTTGAATTCCTTGCCAAGTAAAGGACTTCTTACAGTGCAAGGGAAGGGTCATCTTCCTTCCTGACTGGCAACCAGAGCTTCTCGCAGGCCCAGAGAACCTTGCCCTTATCCTTCCATTATAGCTCTCACCGCACTGTACTTCAGTTACCAGTCCTTCTGAGGTGAGCAAGTACCATATCCACTAGATCCACTATACATACATGCCTCAAAGCCACTTGGCACATAGCTAATAACTGATTTACATTTAACATCTGAAATAGTTAATAGTTGAAGCACATCATGGTTTAACATTGTTTTATAGCCTTATGATATGGCAAAAAATAAATGCTTTCAGTAGAAACTTTACTTTAAATTTTGATCTTTTTCCAGGCCATGATATGTATGTAGCTCCAGACTCACTTGATGGTGGGCTATAGCAGCAAGTCATAGCTCTCAGCTAGCCCAGACACAATCTCAAAGGGAAATAACCAAACCAGTGTTCCCCAGTATACTGTGTTGCTGGTTGCTCAGTTATGATCTTTGGCATGTTAGGTGTATTAAAGGTGTTTTCGCCTGAAGGTATTTTCAATTTATAATGGCTTTGTGAGGATATAACCCTATTATAGGCTGAAGATAATCTGTATTGAATTAAATTTAAGTCAGCTTTCTTAGAGCAGAGTGTAGTGGTGATAAACAAGGCAGCCAGGGTCTGTAACAGTAGTCTTGGCCACCAGCAGAATTTGGGTTTGATGAGAGAAGGGAGGCTGACCAGCTGAAGAGAATGACAGGCATCAAGCTGTACCTGCTCCTCTCTCAGCAGAGTGAAGGGGAGGAATTGAGTGAAATTAGCAAAATCATTAACATAATGATGAGATAATGATGACTAGAATCTCCTCACCATGGGAGCTCAACGTTACAAGGGTGTTCTGTTTTTCTGGGTTCCCTAATTTTCAGGTGGATGTTGCTATCCCACTAAGAACAGAATGAGTGATGCTCAACCCACGCTGGCTCCAGAGTCCTCTTGAGATGAGATCTGTGTTTGTGCGGTGAGGTGGGGAGGAGGGTCAGCAGTGTGAACGGATCATGCCTCTGGAAGCACATGAGCAGCCTCACTGGGCAACATGGAGTGTGGAGTATAGCCATATACTCAGGTCTTCCATGGTTCGAATTCATGTTCTTCCACTTACTAGCTCACTTGCTATGGACACACAGGGACTGGGTAAATAGTGTGGGTAGCCTTCTAATAATACCAGTTATGAGCTTGTCTGATGATTTCATTAGTATGGCAGAAGAAGGAAATCTAGGAATATTCAGAATAGGACTGCAAAACTCAAAAGGGATCATTTTCAGTAACTATCACTTCTTTTTATGTGCATTGTTTTATGAAAAGCGAAATCACAATGGGCTGAACTGGAAATTATTTCAGATATTAGCTCTGCTAATGCATTGGTCAGGGTATTTGACTGTAAATGTTCAACAGACAAACGCCAAATTCCCAGTGGCTTAATGGGTAGTGGCTTACTTTTCCCTATGTCCAGTGTGGACTTGGAGTCCAGTCCATTACCCAACTATAGCTAAGCTTTTCTCCAAGGTCTCTGAGGCAGAACATGGGAGACAAAAAAAGACTTACCATCATTCAGTTGCCTCAGCCTGGTAGCAGCACATCTCAGAATCATTCAGTTCATTATTGCTCATAGGCCCAACATAAACACAAGGGAGGATGAGAAATATAGAGTTGCACATGACATCTGGTGAGCAGCCTTAGAGAGAACACTCAGTGCCTAGTAAGCCTGAATTTCCTCAACTTTCAATGGGACTTAATAGATTCTTCTATATGGAATTTAGTGAGAATTGCGTTCAATAGGTTCTCACTCAGCACTCACTGTTCAAGCCAGAGTACCTGAGTTCAATCCATAGTCAACCCGTAAAAAGCCAGAAGTGATGGTAGGCTTCTATAATCCCAGTACACTAACAGAAGAATCTCCTAGAAGCTCTGGTGAGTACAGCAACAACAAAAAAAAAAAAAAAATGAGAATCTAAAGAGAGAAACTCTGCCTCAAATGAGATGGAGACAAAATTTGTCCTCTGACCTCCACACATGTGTCACAACATGTGCACACCCACCACACTTCCCCATACAAATACATGTAAACATTTACACACACACACATTACAAAGAGTTATATAAAGAACTACAAAAAGAGTTGAGCACATGCTAGGAGGTCCAAACTATTCAATATGACTCTTTCTGTATAGACTCGTACATTCCTAGCAGAGTCCTTTGGCCAAACTTAAAAAAAAAAAATATTAAGTTAACTAGAAAGACATGGAGATACAAAGTGACTTATAGAATCAAGAGTATACCAAAGAACTGTATAGCACAGGAAGCTGGGGTCCATGGCACAAGGCACAGGGAGCTATTTGGTTTGCTCGTGGAAAACCAGAAGCTGGGCACTTCTCTGTCCCCAAAGTCTCATTACAGGAAGAGGCAATTCTTTTAAAGGGAATCTGGGTGCTGTTGGTAGAAGAAAAATGTGGAACTTTTGTGACCACAAATACTACTAGCTAGAAATGAGTCATATATAAACCAAAAACTGATCCAGTTGCAGTGGTTCAAGCAGGAAGTGAAGATGGGAAGAATCAATTGGGGTACTGAGTCCAAGCATTATATCCTTCCTCCTTGCCATCCTTAGTACACTGACTTCTCATCCTCCTACCTTCTAGTCACAATATAGTCACTCCCCTTGTAGCAGGAGGAGGGAGAGGTGTTACCCAGCAACCTTCTAACACATCTCACTGGGCCAAATCATAACACACAGTAACTCCTAGTTGCAAGAGATCCTGAGAAATCCCTTTATTTTGTTTAAGAATACACTTTTGTAGATTAAACAAAATGAAATCTAGAGTTACCCACAGAAATATGAACCTTCTAATGTACATCTAACCAACTGTTCACCATTTCAATAGGTATAAGTTAATGTCCTGTTACAGGAGGGGGTGGGAGAGAGAAAACAGCAATTGGCTTAAAAAATTCTTTATACTGGCTCTTTAAGGAGTTGATGAGAGAAGAGGAGGTATAAAAATTACTCCTTGGCATCTGTAGAAACCCTTGTTAGCTCAGGAGTTCCTCGGTGGCATTGGGTATGCAGAGTGAACTGGTTAATGTGTATTTTCCCAGAGACTGCTGCAGGATCATTCTCTGCTCAAAAGTTCTTATATGCTGAAATGTCTCAAGTCCCAACACAATCTACTTCCATTTTCAAACATTAGCAAAAAAAATAATTGAAAATATTAGTATGCTTTGCAGGGTACCTGGTGCATTGTAGATCCTCAGTACATAGAAACCATATTCTGAGTTTCCATCAGCTTTTGATGCTCAGAATTGAAATAGACATCAAAAGCTAGGTACTGATAGAGTTCCAGAAAACCCTGGGAGGGAAGATTCCATGTGTAATCACCAAAACTGGGGAAACACAGGAAGTAGGAGAAGATCACAAGTCTCCACGAAAAGACATAAATCTTGGGATTAAAAAATATCTCTTTTCTTTCTTGCCCCTCTCTCCATCCCTCCTCCTATCCCAAATACATTATTTACATTACTATCAAGCAAGACAGGCTTGAAACAGAAATCTAGCCAGAAACACTATGCTTTTTAATCTTTTACAAAACTTGTTCTATTATCCATTTAACAGCCAGCAATTACTGATTTCAATGTATTATGTGTTAAATAGTTGGGATTTAATAGCCACCGTAGTATCTACATTAACATTTAGAAAGTGTTCATTGAATCTGATTGTGGGAGGATTGCTTTGTATAAACGAGTTCATCACAAGAACCCCTCCATGTGGATGTACTATTGCCTGATCTGTTTTAATTGGAGCTATTAAGGATCCAGGCAGGTTCTGAAACATGGCAAATGTTATGCTGAAAATGCTCTGGCCATGAATTGAACTGGTTCTCTTAATCACTAGGCTTCTGTCTGCTTTCCTCAACAGTCCTATGGGGCTCAGATATTTTTTTTTTTTCATCTTATACCTCAGTATAAGTACTGACTGGGTAGCAGTCAAGAGAAGTGACCTACCAAAGGTCCATAGAAGATAGGAAGTGGCAGCTGAATCTTAAATGTAAAGATAGATTATCCCACAGATTGCTTACCAATTACTGAACATACCTAGGTCAAGTTGAGTAACTCTTACACAAAATGCTTGGCACAAGAAGTGTTTTGGATTTTACTTGCATATACACAGTGCTATATTTTGGGATGAGACTCAACTCTAACTGGGAAATTTATGATTTTGATATGTTATATGTGTTTGTGTTTTATACTCATCACCTGAATGCATACTTTATATATTTTGCATGTATATGTACACATGGTGTGTGTGTGTATGTGCATGTGTGTGTATTTATTCATTTACATGAGTGGGCGTGCATGTATATGGGTGTAGAGGCCAGGTTTTGGTGTTCGATGTCTTCCTACTACACTTTCTATTTTATTTACTGAAGTAGGGTTTCTGACTTGAACCCAGAGTTCACCAATTGGGTTAGTTTAGCTAGCCAGTTTGGGGTGGGAATCTCCTGTCTGTAGCTCAGGAGCATTGGGTAATAGGTTTGCAGTCATGACCACCCAGCATTTTCATAGGAAAATGAACTCTGGTCCTCATGTTTATACAGCAAACACTTTATCCACTAAGCCCTCTCCTCAGCCCTTGAATGCAATTTTATGCAGTATATTTAGCGTGCTGGGGTGACCCATCATGTGAGGTCAAGTACAGCATTTTCTACTTGTGGCGTGGCATGTTCAGTATGTTTTTCATTTTGAATCACTTTAGATTTTCAGATGGGTATGCTCATTCTGTACTTTAATCCTTACCTGCAACTTCACTACCAAGAGTACAGTATTCAATGACACAGAGTTTGCAATACAACTAGCTGTCTGACTTAGGCAGATTTCCTGATGTCTCTAAGCCTTAGTTTACTTACTATAAAGTAGGCCTAACAGTAGTAGGTAAAATGATAGATTTACTATAAGATTTTGTTATAATGCCCAGATCAGAATTACAATCATGTTAGTTATTTTTCTTCTAGTTTGTTTGAGTTTCATATATTTTCTTTCTCATTGTATATCTTTAAGGAACCTCCTCTTCTTGGTAGACATCTGTTTCACCCGCCCCCCCCCCTTGTGATAGAAGGGAAGCCTATCTTAATCTCTTGAGTCCCTTTCTAGCTGTGCTCTCATACTTCTCATATTTCAGAGTCAGGAATGAAGAGAAGCCACGCTGTCTCATGCCATGACCTGGGAAGCACAGGCTCCATGAACATGAACTCATGTTTAATGTTGGCAACAGGACGGCCAGCTGGCCTCGTGTTCTTATGATGATGATAGCTATCATTTACGGAGTGCTTGCCTCACGCCAACTGCTTCTCAGAACATTAGAGATACATTACTGCATGCAATTCAAGAATCTGCTTAATGCTTTCCTTCTCTCCTGCTGAAAAGAGCAGGACATATATTTTACCGAAAATACATATTGCAACTTGGGCAGACAGTCTTAGCACATTAACTAACTATATATTGTAGTAATGGGACAGGAATATGCACAGATGTGTCTGTACGGAGAGGGGTATGGATAAATAATGTAATGCCTTACCTTGTCAGTAATGTCTGCCGGTCTTGCATCTATGTCTACATTATGAAGATCCAACATCTATTTCTTTCAGTTTCCCTGTAATGGAGGTCACTGTCTCTACTATGTAGATAAGGATACGAATCTCAAAGCAATTAAGTGCTAACCCTTTCAGGAATTGGGAAGCCTGCCAGTCTGACTTCAAAGACTTTACACTTTCAATAACTGGGCTACTGTTAGCGCATTCTGAAGTTTTTCAACTTAAACCTCTTTTGCTTTAGCTATTTACTTTTGAGATGCTTGGCATCAAATCCAGGGCCACATACACTAAATATGCACTATACCATTGATCTACGACCCCACCCTTCCAGTTCCTTTGGAAAGACATGAACCAAATGCCTAGCTTCATGAAAGTAAAAGGGAACTGTACTCCTTCCTGGCCCTGGGAGCCAGAAAGAGTGGCAGGGTGACCTTTTAGTTGGGAACTCCCCCTGTAGAGTTCCTAAAGCCCTTATACTTCAAGCTTACAGTGACAAAAGTTGGCAGGTGAGGCTGCTGCATGAATAATATGAATTCCCACTTATTCTCTTCCTTACAAAATAAGAAGCCAGAAACACAGTCTCCTAATGTTGATTGAACTTTTTGCTGACCTAAGGTGAATGGAGTTGCAGTTGCTAGCCAGTTGACTTACCTGACTGCCTTTCCTGTTTTGTTTTTCAAATATTTATTTGTACATTTTCAAGCAGAGAGATAGAAGACAGACAGAGAGAATGGGCATGCCAGGGCTTTCAGCAGCAAATAAAGTGCAGGCGCATGCACCACTTTCTATATCTGGCTTTACGTGGGTACTGGGGAATTGAACCTGGGTCATTAGGCTTTGCAGGTCATTGCCTTAACTGCTGAGCATTTCTCCAGCCCCGCTTTTCGTTTTCTTTTCTTTTTTAAATAATATATCAGCATATGTTAATTATACATAGTGACAAGCTTCATCATGACATTTTCTCATATGTACACAATGTACATTTATCAATTCACCCCCATTAACCTCTGATGTTCCCTCCCTCCGCTCCCCTGCCTCTTGACCTCCTTTCTACATAAGGAAAAAGTAACGGGCAGAGCAGCCACACTGCACTTGTGCTTGCTGTGTGATACTAAAGGGGGGAAGCATGCTTCAGCCTGCTCAAGCATGTGACAGACACTTCTTGAATGATGATGAGGCTTATCCTACCATGACTAAATGGGAAGAAAAAGAAATCTTAGAACTGGATCAGGGCTCCTGTAGTATTTCATTTTCAGTAGGACATCAAATAATTAGCTATTTAGCTTTCTGTGTAGTGGGAAAGAGCAAGTTTGAGGGGTTACCAGCTTTATATTTACTGTGAGCAACTCTGAGACCATGGACTCCTGGTGGTCTATGAAACCCTCTCCTGAAACAAACAAAACAAGCAAGTACCTTCAGGTGCTGAGCCTTATCCCAAGCCCCTCCCAGTGAGGTGTTGGTCACTGAGGGTCCTGAAGCCTCCAAAACAGTGAGGGCTATTGCCAAGGCTCCTGGTTCTCCACCAGAAATAGATGGTAAGACACTATTGATAAAATACCACATGCTTCAGTTGCATGACACTGAGAAATTAAGCTAGAAGCCAACTCCCTGATAACTAGATGTTAAAGAGCTAGAAAGCACTATGCGGGCTACTTGGAGTGGGGGATGTCTTCAACAGACTTAAAACAGTAATAGACCCTGAAAGCAAGATGGCTTGCCAGCCACGCAAGATGAACCTAGCAGTGCAATAGTGGCATATCTGTTATGGGGGTAACCAAATGCTCTCTGATTATATTTGAGGCTTGATCCATAGGAGGAAATTCATGCCTGGTACTGAAAAATCTAGTCAAAAACCTGTGGCTAGGAGTGTCAAAAGCCCTGGTGGCAGGGAAGGTGGAGTGAAATATTGTTCAAATAAATGGATATATTATGCTACTAAATTGTCCTCTGAATACTTACATTTATACCCATCTATTAGCTCTGCTCCCACTTCTGATTAGAGAAGTTTCTTTTCAGTCAGTGGTGACTACTGGGGAGACTGAAAACTCATCAATGAGCTGAGAAATGGGGGACTAGTTGGATAGAAGAAAGAACTCAAGGCAAACAGAAGACATGGGAAGAGGAACAATAGAGTGTGCTAGTCTGTGTAAGACTGTTAAAAGTGCCTTTCCCTCTGCACACCACATACGGGGAAGACCACACTGGGACACTTTTAAGCTATCACCTGCTAGTGTCACCACACTGAGGGCAAGGGAAGGTTTCCTTGAGACCCAGCCTAATGACTTAGAGACTTCTAATCAGAATATCAGGCTATGGTCTTGCACTTGACCCAAATAAGTAATGTAGTTCTGAAAAAGCTGGCCTTTCTGAAGCTTGGTTCCTCTGTGTAGCTGGTTGTTCTCCAAGATTTCTTCTGCTTCAGTCTCTCACGTGGCTAATACTAAGACCTCCGCTTTTCATTGCAGTTGCTAACAGTTACTATCATGATTAGTCTTAGAGGAAAGGTAGTTGATCCAATTTCCCTTCTAAATCAAATACTTCCCTACACACACACACACACACACACACACACACACACGCACACACAGGCACACATGGCATATATTCATATGTTCTCATTCAAACACTTTCCTGTACATGAAGTGAGTCCATGCTAGTTACTAAAGCTTCCATCGTGGCTCCTTTTAGCCATTTCACATTGTGTCTTTATCACATCTCCGTGTGATCACACCTTTGCAACTCCACTGCCCTTGCCATCTCTTAGGATGCCCCAAGCTATTGAGCTACTGGTTGTAGAACACTTAATGTATGTTAGGCTCTCTGATAGGTCCCATGGGGAAAATAAATTGGAAAGAACAGGAGCCACCATCAAGTATACTATGGCTATATGGGAAGAAAAACCACAACAATATCTGTCATCTTCAGTCCTTACCTTGGTGCTATTTTTTGTTTCATCGTGAGCTCCATTCCTTTCTCTCAAAGCCAATATCAAAGTTCTTTTTAATGGTGTCATTATTTACCTCTTCAAATGCCCAGTGTTTCTCCATTTTTATGGAAGATTAACTCCACTAGTTTTTAATCCACAAATTTGCCAAAATCTGTTGTTGCTGAATGTTTGACAGAGAAGGCATCGTTAGGGACACTGAGGCTGAGAGTGGTGAATTTGTTTCTATAAGGTCACACAGCAAATCAATTTCAAGACCAGCCTGAGGATTTACCAAAGAAAGATTTATTTTCTTCTCATACTTACAAAAGTTGGTCTACAGTTTTTCTACAGTTTTATTTCATACTTAAGAGGGAAGAAAAGGCTTTTTAAAACCATTATCTAACTTCAAATTCTCACCTTGTAAATGGTAATGTGTTTATTTTTAGTTAGCTCTCTAATTAATCACTTTTTGCATATTTATATAATTTAATATACATGTCAGTCTTCCATGAATCAATATAAACAGGTGTATTTTGAAGAGTGTCCGACATGTTGGTTTAGATTGGAGTTCTATTACTCACCAGATGCTTGACCTTGGGCAACTTCACTTCAGGAAGGTTAAATGAGTTCAAGTCTAGGAAATGTGGTGCATAGCAAGTAACAAAAGTTCAATAACTTACTGTAAAAAAAAAAAATCCAGTAAAATAATATGTTACTTTCCCACTGAGCAAAATGTGTTATTGAGAAATGTAGAGATAGATACCCTATCTGTGAAGCAAATATTTGGGTACCTACCACATACGTGCTATCCAAGTTCCATACTTCCAGTTCAAATATGCCTTCACAGAGGTCTCTCATAACCATGAGGACAATCTTCCTCTCAATGACTCTTCAGCTGATGCAGCTGACGTTTCCTTCATGCTCTTCTCAGCTATGCAGAGTTTTCTCTGGTCCCAGGTTCTCTGGGTTCTCCTTCACCATAGCTGACTTCTCATAATCAATCGCTGGCATTAAGCCCACTTGGAGCAAAACAGACATTTTTTTTTTTAACTCTCAGTCAGTGGATGAATGAGTCCTAACTCCTAGGGACACCTCTGCTTCTGGTAATGCTTTATCAAGCCAAGGACAAATGAAAGTACTGTACCTAAAAGAAGAAGGGAAGAAATAACAGGAGCCAGAAGACATAGGGAGCATTGGGAAGAAGATGGCATTTGAATGATGCTCACAAGCATTCCTAGGATGGAGCCTTCCTCTGTTTGACCTGCAGTGACTCTAAGAGAAAGATTCATTCTCAAGTGAAAGCCAAGTGTTGCTCTAGGTATGCAAATACCTCTGGTTTTCCCACCACATAATGTTGTTCTCCTGGGAGAGAAAAGATGTCACTTACTAGTTGACATTAAGATTATAAGGTATAAAAGAGCCAGGCATAGTGGCACAGATCTTTAATCTCAGCACTCAGGAAGCAGAGGTAGGAGGATCACCGTGAGTTTGAGGCCACACTGAGACTACATAGTGAGTTCCAGGTGAGCCTGAGCTAGAGTGAGATCCTACCTCGAAAAACCAAAAAAAAAATTATAAAGGAAAAAAAAAGAAAAGTACATTCCTTTACTCCACAAAGGCTTACATCTATTGGGATAGTTATATTTTCAAGGATGTGAGCAATTGGTGTTCACAGATAATTAAGAAAACATAGACAAGTAAAAAATAACAAGATTTATCATCTCCACTATAGGAACTTAGATATGAATATAAAGTACACAAGCCAGAGGAAACCATGACCACCATTTTGCTGCTATTTCAGTCAATTATTTCTGTTCTAAAACCTGCATTAAGGTAGAATTGTCAACCAATAAAATGCACATACTTAAGATAAATTTCAAGCACAATTATTCATATAACATAAACCATCGTGACAAGATCAAGGGAATCAGTCACCCTCAAAGTTTCTTTGCAGCCCATGGTAGAGCCATTCCTACTATCTTTTACCCTGAAGATTTTTTTTTAGATAACTACATTTTTCTTCCATCCCTCACCTTGTTTTTAATGAAGGTTAGAGAATTTGATATTATGTCTCTTATGACCTTCTGTTTTTTCTGGGAGAAAAGGCTTATAGTACCTTTCTCCACATCCTACTAAAAACTTTCACAGCTCCCTCTCCAATCCAACATTTAACTCGCTTCTGCAAAGGCCAGTTGCATGCATCTCTTAAGACATATTACTGGAAATTTAAGGGTTTGTATTTTTAAGAAAAATTTTATAGAATTGGAATAAAGGTAATCCCTGTGCATACATATTTATAATTGTTCTGTTTTCTTCCTGAATTAATCTTTTTAAATCAATATTTATTGACCCTCTTTGTCACTTTTTTTATAGTTGTTGACTAAAGGCCATTTTATCTGATATGGGTATAGCTACTCATTTTTTTTTCCTTCTGGTCTCCATTTGCATCAGATATCCTTTGGCAATCTTTCACTTTAGGTCCATGTGTGTTTTATCAGCAAAGTAAGTTTCTTGTAGGCAGCACAAGGTTGACTCTTCTTCCTTTCAGTCAGTCTTTCTTTCTTTGTTGATTTGATTGACTTGTTTTTCAGACTGGCTCTTGCTATGTAACCCAACCTGGCCTTTGCACTGTTGACCCTCCCACCTCAACCTCTTTAGTGCCTGTACTGTAAGTGTGTGCCATCATGTCTGATTCAGTCTAAGTCTTTGATTGGCAAATTTAATCTGCAGTTAATAGGCATGAACTTCTGCCTCTCATTTTGTTAATTATGTTTTCCTTGTTTATTATATTTATTATATCATTTTATCTCTTATCATTTTTGTGACTTGATAGCTTTCTGTCATCCTAAGTTTTGATTCCCTTCTATTGACCTTTCATATATCTAGGGAGTTTTGTGTAATCATGTTTTTATGGTCCTGGGTATTTTTCTTTTGTGGTGTATTCAAGTATCACTGGTAGGGCTTGTCTGATGGTGATGAATTCCCTCAATGGAAACGTTTATATATTAACTTTTACCATCGTTTTACTTCCCTGTGAAATTGCAAACAAGTCAACTGGAGACAATTTGGGCACCAAAGAAGGAAAAGACATCAAGACATCCTAGCTTCATTCATTCATGTGACAAGAGGTAGGAGTTCCTCTACAGTAGGATCTGTGTGAAGGGAAAACAGCCCAGGAAAACTCCTTGCTTTACAAGAGCTGACACTTCAGAAAGTGAAACTAACAACACTGGAGTAAAAGGAGAATCACTTGTGGGAGGAAACACAAGCACAATATTGCTGGAAATTGCCTTCTTAGATGTCCATGTAAAGTGTAAGGACTGGCATGTCTGGTAGGAAGTGGATAAGATGATGACCGGTTTCTCTCTTTCTTTTAAATACCCAAAGCCTAGGGAGGCTGGGTGAATGATGCTCTTGGGCTTGCCATCAGCACATACCCAGGAGCTGACACTGAGAGGAAACTAGGGCCTCAGTGCAATAGCAACTCAGCATGGTTGAAACATGACAGGAAAAGAGGGGCCTGAGGACGAAGGTGGAGTGAGTAGCAGGTAGGGAAAGAAAGGCCTTCGAAGGAGGTTGCGGTTCATTTTGTTATTGCAATGAGAAGTCATAGGATGTTTTTAATCACAATTTTATTTGTGAGTTTAGCACAAAGGCATATAATTGAGGAAAGCAGCAGTTTCATACTAAAATAATGATGAATATAAAATTATCCCTAGGGCTGGAGAGATGGCTTAGCGGTTAAGCGCTTGCCTGTGAAGCCTAAGGACCCCGGTTCGAGGCTCAATTCCCCAGGACCCACGTTAGCCAGATGCGCAAGGGGGCACATGCATCTGGAGTTCGTTTACAGGAGGCTGGAAGCTCTGGCGCGCCCATTCTCTCTCTCTCTCTCTCTCTCTCTCTCTCTCTCTGCTCTCTGCCTCCTTCTCTCTGTTGCTCTCAAATAAATAAATAAACAAACAAAATTTTTTAAAAAAATTATCCCTAAACTGCAGTACCTTATTTAGAGAAAGATGCTGTATGATTACTTTGCTTTTTTTATTTATTTCATTTACTTATTTGAATGGAAGAGAAAGAGGCAGAGAGAGGGGAGGGCAGACAGAGAGAAAGAGAGAGATAATGGGCATGCTAGGGCCTCTAGTTATTGCAAACAAACTCCAGATGTGTGTGTCACCTTGTGCATCTGGCTTTACATGGACACTGGGGAATCAAACCTTTGGCTCTGCTGGCAAGCACCTTAGCCACTAAGCCATCTCTCCAGCCCATGATTATTTTATAAATTGAAGATTCTTGCCAGGATCCAAGAAGTAAGTTCTAACTTATGCATACTAAACAATATATTATTCCAATTTTCAAATAATGGATATTGATCTAGAGGTTAAACAATTTCCCCAAATTTTCAAAACTTCAGCAGTCTAGGTAAATTATTAGGACCAGGGAAAATGTCTCTTTCTGCAAAATTTCACTCTAAGGATGCATTTAAAATCTGCTTTCTGCCCTCCATAAAAAATATTGGCTTCTAGAAAGAAAATAGGTCACTCTACAGAGAAGTAAGTAATGGAGAACATAATTGGAGGTAAAGGACACATGCTAATGGAGTTCTGGGGCAAGGGACAGAGTGCCCATTATCATAATCTAGAGTTAGTTATTCTGCCATCTGGCACTATCATAAGGGGCAAGCCATGGAAACCCAACACTTTGGACAGCACAGAATTCTGACAGACCGAAGCAATCACTCAGACATAGCTACCTATTCAGACATAAAAATCCCCAAGAAGTTGGGCATAGGATCACTACATGTCTGCCACTTCTAAATATGCTCCCTAAGAACAAACTCTCTGATGGGTCTATTCTCTGATGGGTCCCTGGTCCATGGGTTTCTACTGTGAAAGCATCACTCAGGCTAGATTGGTGGGGCTTAAAAGACAGGAGGGGCAGCAAGCTGATCAATCAGTAGCTTATCATTGTTGGAAGAAGAAAGAGTTGTGGTTTGGGATGCTGGTCCTGGGAATTCCTGCACAGGTCCCACTGCCTGTGCATGGGCAGCAGGTGGCTCTTTTGCAAACATGAGGCTTATGTGCAGGGTAAGACCCTCTTACAGCTGAGTACTCTGGTCTGTTGGTTCAGATTGCCCAGGCAGAGCTTAGCCATCACAAGTCCTATTCCCACCTTATAAGGAAAATAAAACTTTGAAATGATAAATTCACTTTTTTTGTTGGTTTGGTTTTGGTTTTAGTTTTTTGAGGAAGGGTTTCACTCTAGCCCAGGCTGACCTGAAATTCACTATGTAGTCTCAGGGTGGCCTCGAAATCATGGCGAACCTCCTACTTCTGCCTCACAAGTGCTGGGATTAAAGGCATGCACCACCACCCCTGGCTTCAATTCACTTTTTTTTTCTTTTCAATTTTTTATTTATTAACAACTTCCATGATAAAAAAAAAATATATGCCATGGTAATGCCCTCCCTTCCCCCACTTTCCCCTTTGAAACTCCATTCTTCATCATATCCCCTCCCCTTCTCAATCAGTCTCTCTTTCATTTTGATGTCATGATCTTTTCCTCCTATTATGATGGTCTTGTGTAGGTAGTGTCTGTGGGTCAAGTTGTCATTTCTCTTCAAGAGTAAGTAAAAGAAAAAAGAAACTTGCATCTAAAAGGAATCAATCTGGAAGACTGTCAAAAAAAAGTCAAAAGCAAATCATCATTCTAACTGCAGACAGGACTGGAGAGATGGCTTAGTGGTTAAGGTAGATGATAACATTTCTATGTAACAACAGACACTATGACTTCTACGATTTCTGTAAATCAGGAATCATTCTTTTATCTAGAGGCTTAGCAAAGATAATAGTAAACTCTGGTTTCCTCTAATTTCCTCAAGTCTCTTTGTCCATTGTTTAAGTCTGCTAGCCCTGTAACATGATGAACACATGCTCTCAGTAAAGAAATTGTTTTTTCTCTAACTTCCTGCTGGGTCCGCTTCACATTACCCCATCTGGGCCATGTCGAGTTCTATCTTCCTTGTTAGAATCACAGTATGCACCTCACATCAAACCACCTTTTTAAAACAGGAGACTGAAAACAATCAGAGCTATGCAATTCTCATCTCTGCTCTTCTGTTTTCTATTTACTTATTCATTCACTTATGTATTCATTTATTCAACATCTGATTAATCACCTTCTATTTTATCTACTCTACCTGTTTCCCAAAAGAATGAGAGGTAGATTGTGAGATCAAATATAATGAAAAACAAGGTATCCAGGGGTGAAAACAGAAAGACTGTGCTGCTGACTCCAAAGGTGGCTGAAATTTAGCCCTGGTTTTCTTTCAGAGAGAGAGAGAGAGAGAGAGAGAACTTGTTGGATTCTAGAATTTTACTTTCTGTCAAGTCAATATGCACACTGACATGTGAAGAATGTAGCCTTTCCTTGTAACTAAACATATTCACACACATTTGAGGGAGTGATTTGTTCTCAAATGCAAATGCCTTTATAATAAATGTAAGAATGAACTTACTGGTTCTAAAATTGGGGCATCTACAAGCCACTTTTTTCATAAATACATAATTGTTATTTATTCTATACTTTTTTATTATTTATTTTGAGAGAGAGAGAAAGAGGCAGAGAGAGAGAGAGTGGGCATGCCAGGGCCATCAGCCACTGTGAACAAATTCCACACATGTGTGCTCCCTTGTGTGCATGTGTGACATTGCATGCTTGTGTTAGCGTGTGTCTGGCTATGTGGGGCCTGGAGATTCGAACATGAGTTCTTAATCTTCACAGGCAAGCACCTTAACTGCTAAGCCATCTCTCCAGCCCTATTTTATACTTGTTTTTTTTTAAAAAAGAACTTTTTATTTCAGTTTTTAAGAATTTCCCTTCCATAAATGGAACAGTTATATTAATGGCCATAGGTAGAAAGAAATGATGAAAATAAATGGAATAAGGAGGTAGCATTGTACTCCATGGGAGCAATGACACCTAAGCTGTGGCATCTAACCTTGTATTACCCAGGAAATTACCACATGGTAAGGGTTAAAATCACACCGGCACCAGGCAGAAATAGACAGTTCTTTTGATTACAGCAATACAGATGGAAACTTTTAAAAATCCATTATAGGTATCAGTGTCATATTATTTTTCAGTTTCATCTTAAATTGTCTCAGTGACTAGCATGTTGCTACATGCCAGGACTATTGATTAACTGGTGCTGAATTTCACGAAATTTAGTTTTCTTCCTACCTAGAAGGTGTGAAAGTTCACTGGCTCTTATAAACATTGGATTTATTGCAGCAAGTACAAAATAAAGCCATCTAAAGTTATCCCTTCTGCAACTTTCTAAAGACTTTTCTAAGATGGTTGTCCCCAGTACTAAGTAGGTACATTCCCATGAGGAGAACTAGGAACCCTTCTAAAGTAACACAGTAAGGCATGCTTATTTCACAAGATGACATGGCTCATAAATAATGTGCTAGTCGGCATATTATTTCTATCTGGAAAAGTTTAAGGTTCATGAATTTTAGATATCCTAGTTTTGAGATTCTTGGATGTAGATCCTAATAAGTACTATTTTTAACCTGCAAGATACCAGTACAACTGCCAATATATATATCAATAAGCAGAAGTATGTCCTTGGTGGGTATATGTCCTTGCCAGTCACAGTGAGGACAGTGTAGAGTGGTGGTGATGATCTTAATATGATGCTCACTGGCATCCAGTTTGGTTGGTTAATGAGGGGGTTGTAGCGGAGTAGATGGGATACTAACATGACTGAAGAACTTACAAGAAGGAGAAAACTTGTTCAGAAAAGGAGATCATGTGAAGATGTCAAGGATGGAGCTGATGCATTTACAAGGCAAGGGGCACCAAAGACTGCCAGTGAACCACTGAAAACTGGGAGAAAGCCATAGAGCCAGATTCTCCCACAGCCCTGGGAAGGAACCAACCCTGAGGACACCTTGATATTGGACTTCTGGCTCCTAAAACTGTGAGAAAATGCACTTTGTTGTTGAGCCCACCCAGTGAGTATAGCCATGTTACAAAAGCCCTTCTACGATACCATCACCTCTCTTCACTACCATGACTACAAAACAAAAACACTGGAACAGTAATGCCACTGTACTTTGTACATGCAGTGGTCATCCGTTCAAATATCAAATTCAGCCTTCTTCTCACTGGCATTTGACATACTTCATAAGCAAAGGTACATGTGACACAGAAGACTTCACATGTTTTTTTGTAGAAAAACATGCTACCTTCGGATTGAAGGAATAGCCATTGGTTCAGGTGTAGTTAGCTAAATGGTTAATGAAAAAGATCACCTAATTTTAGGAAACAAGAGAATGCTTTGTCATTTTTAATGTGCTTAGGATTTCTGATTAAAACTCAAGGGGAAGGCAACTGTATTGGTTAATTAACACATAGTTCAGTTGTTGAACTATAAATACAGGAGGGTAGCCATAAGCAGTCAAACTTCTGATATGCTTAATGGAAGGGAAATAGAGACTCTTTATTTATTTTTAATGTTTTCAGGGCAAGAATCAAACCTAGCACTTTATATGTGCTAGGCAAGCTCTTTACCACTATGAAACACCCTTAGCCCCCAAGCATAGTGATTTTTTTTTTTTTTTTTGGTTAGTGTCTTTAAAAATCCTTCCATATATAATCTTGTTTGTGTGTGTGTTAATCACTTGGAAGGTTTATGCTTGTGTTTTAATAGTGACTTTATAAAGCTGGTTAGGACTATCAATATCTTATCTCTTTACATAGCATCTATCAATTCTATTATAGATAATGATAAGCATGTGGGATTTTTCTTTCCCTTTTCTTTGCCACATGCATCAGCTTATGGTATCAGCTTTGCTAGCATCTGCCTTTATTCTGTTATAATTCATTCTCCTCAGCTTTAAAGTAGGATAAAAGAACTGTATTTATACTCTCTATCCTCATTTATCCCACTTCTCTTCCCAACTTTTGTCAAAGTTAATAAAATTTATATTTTGTTCTGAAACCATTATCCCTGCATAATATTTAGTCTTTGGATTACAGCTAAAAGTTTTCATTCCTTAAGTCATTTCATTATGATATTTAAAATAATATATGAATGTCTTAAAGTTTTATTATGGTTTATAATGCAGTAAGAACTCTTGATAATAATAGTCTTCATGTTCTTCATATTCAAAAATGTCTCTCAACTGCCTGTCTTTGTCATGGATAGTCTGGTTGGACAGAATGTT
Source organism: Dipus sagitta (assembly GCA_036346955.1). NCBI lineage: Eukaryota > Metazoa > Chordata > Mammalia > Rodentia > Dipodidae > Dipus > Dipus sagitta. Next base: position 54,821,425 of record CM070777.1, read on the forward strand.
GTTAAGTGAACATTTTATAAGCAGTGTTGTCCTTAGATGCTTCTTGAAGCCATTTCCTCATTATATACAAGATTTGAACTGGGGCTGCAGAGATGGCTTAGCAGTTAAGGCACTTGCCTGCAAAGCCAAAGGACCTAAGTTTGATTCCCCAGGATCCACGTAAGCCAGGTGAACAAGGTGATGCATCCATCTGGAGTTTGTTTGCAGTGACTGGATACCCTGGCATGCCCATTCCCTCTCCCTCCCTCCCCCCCCCCTCTCTGTCCCCCCCCCTCCTTCTCTGACCCTCTGTCTGACTTTTTGACCCTCTCAAATAAATAAATAAAAATAAAATACTTTAAAAAAAAACAATTGAACCATTCATTGAATATTCAATGGACTCATTCCTTATCCTTAACTATAGTATGACTTCCTACTGATCATTTTATCTTTTTCTCTCCTATGTTATACAATATGCTATTGACTGAATATGCAAACCTTTTTCTACTTTTGATTTCCATTTTCTTTACCAAGATCTTCAATTACATATTTCTTGGATACTCCATCTGTTTTTTTCTCAGTAATTCTTGTCAACTTGTTTTTCCTATTCTATATCCTATGTGGCTACTAAGTTTCACTGTCAATCTTCAGTCATAGTTGGCTTCTGTTTTAACCCTCATTGCTTCCTGTAGACTAACCAATTTCATTAATTTTTTAATTTTTTTTTTTTTTTTTTTTTTTTTTGAGGTAGGGTTTCACTCTAGTCCAGGCTGACCTGGAATTCACTATGTAGTCTCAGGGTGGCCTCGAACTCACAATGATCCTCCTACCTCTGCCTCCCAAGTGCTGGGATTAAAGGCGTGCACCACCATGCCTGGCAATATTTTTATTTTTATTATTTATTTGAGAGAGGGAAAGGGACAGAGAGAGAGAAAGAGAGACAGAGAGAGAGAGAATGGATGGCCAGGGCTTTCAGCCACTGCAAACAAACTCCAGATACATGCGCCACCTTGTGCATCTGGCTTACGTGGGTCCTGAGGAATCAAACTGAGGTCCTTTGGCTTTGTAGGCAAGCACCTTAGCTGTTAAGCCATCTCTCCAGCCTTTATTAAGTTTTTTAAATGATTTCTTATTTATTTGTCTGAGAGAGAAAGAGGTGGACAGAGAAAGAGTAAATATAGGTGTGCCAGGCCATCTCTGCCACTGCAAATTAACTCCAGACTCATGAGCCACTCTATGCATCTAGCCTTAGTAGGCATTGGTGAATCAAACCAAGGCCATCAGGCTTTGCAAGCAAACACATTTAACTGCTGAGCCATCTCTCCATCTTTTCTCTCTAACCACCTTTCTCTAGATTTTAGAATCCTGGTTTGAGCTCTGCTTTTATGGTTCTGATGGCCATATTTGGTGGGTTTGCTGCGTCATGTACACATTTATCTCCCCATGTCAATATTTTTGGTGAGTATCCATTACTTTTCATTGATCCTTGCCCCTTCCACTCATCTTTTTCTCTTCATGGTTGTTACCTGTAAGAGTGTTCACTTTTGGAAAAATCAAGGGGAAATATTTCTTAAGTATTTATTTATTTTTAGAACAGTTATATTCAGCTAAGTGTGGTGACTCACAACTGTAATCGCAGCACTCCAGAGGCCGAAGTAGGAGGATTAGTGTGAGTTGGAGATCAGCCTGGGCTAATGAGTGAGTTCCAGGTCAGCCTGGGCTCCTGTGAGATGCTGCCTCAAAAAGGGAGATGTTAGAGCAGGGCGTGGTGGTGAAAGCCTTTGATCCCAGCACTTGGGAGGCAGAGGTAGGAGGATCGGCATGAGCTCAAGGCCACCCTGAGACTACATAGTGAATTCCAGGTCAGCCTGGGCCAGAGTGAGACCCTAGCTCAAAGAGAGAAACAGAGAGAGAGAGAGAGAGAGAGAGAGAGAGATTATATTAACCATAAAATTTAGAGGAAAGTACAAAGAGCTCCCATATACACCACACCTATATATACATCTGACCTTCTCTGTCACTGACAACCTCAACAGAGTAATAAAATGACTATAACTAATAAATATACACATCATAAATACTAAATAGCCCAATTTAGGACACACTCTAAGGGTTTGAACAAATGTATAATGAGATGTATGTATTATAGTATCACACAGTATTTTTGTCTTTAGGGTTTTGTTGTTGTTGTTTTGAGAGAGTGTCTCATTAACTCAGAGTGCTCTAAAACTCACTGTATAGTCCAGACTTGTCTCAATCTTGAGGCAATCCTCCTGCCTCAGCCTTTCAAGTGCTGGGAATGCAGGTGTGAGCCACAGATCCTGCCTACACAGAACATTTTCATTGTCCAAAAGTATCCCCCTATGAGCTGAGGATTCATTGCTCCTCCCTCCCCAACCTCTGGCAACACAGAATGCTGCATAGTTAAGATCAATGAGTATGTAACATGTCATTAAGGTTTCTCCATGTCTTCTCATGGCTTTGTAGCCCTTTTTTTTAGAACTAATAATATTCTGTTATCCAGACATATCATAGTCTGTCCATTCACCACTGAGGTAAGTATTTATTCCTTCCAAATTTTAGCAATTATAAATAAAGCAGAAATGTCTCTGTGCAGGTTTACGTTAGACAGCATTTTTTGTTGAAGTAAATACCATAAAGCATGCTCGCTGGATTCCATGATATAAGTGTCTTTACTTTCCTTTTTTTCAAAGTAGCTATGCCTTTTAGAATTCTTGTCAGTAATGAAGGAGAGCTTCTGTTGTCCCACATCCTTGCTGTCATTTGTGTTATTGATATAACTTTAGGGTGTTCTGATAGGTATACAGCAGGATCTAATGGTCATTTCAATGTACTTTCTTTTTTAAAAAAAATTATTTTATTTTATTTATTTGAGAGAGAGAAGAAACTAGAGAGAGAAGGGGCATGTCAGGGACTCTAGCCCTGCAAATGAACTCCAGATGCATGCACCACCTTGAACATCTGGCTTGTGTGGGTCCTGGGGAATCAAATCTGGGTTCTTTGGCTTTGCAGGCAAGTGCCTTAACCACTAAGCAATCTCTCCAGTCCTAATATACTTTTCTTTTTCTTTTCTTTTCTTTTTCTTTTCTTTTTTTTTTTTTTTTTTTTTTTTTTTTTTTTTTTTTTTTTTTTTGAGGTAGGGTCTCACTCTAGCTCAGGCTGACCTGGAAGTCACTATGTAGTCTCAGGGTGGCCTCAAACTCACAGAGATCCTCCTACCTCCGCCTCCCGAGTGTTAATATACTTTTCATAATGACACATGATAAAGACCATGTTGTTTATTTTCCATCCATTAAACCCCATTATTGAGATGTCTGCTATGATTTTTGTCCCAATTTCTAACTACATTGCTTCCTTAATTACTACCAAATATTAAACACTGTACATTTTGAGTCATAGCTATTCATATGATTTTTCTTTTGTAAATATTTTCTCTTAGTCTATGTCTCATCTCATTCTCTTGGCATTTGCCTTTTATTTCCTTTTTCTTTTTTTTTGAGGTAGGGTCTCACTCTAGCTCAGGCTGACCTGGAATTCACTGTGTAGTCTCAGGGTGGCCTAGAACTCACAGTGATCCTCCTACCTCTGCCTCCCGAGTGCTGGGATGCACCACCACCACCACACTGGCTTATTGCCTTTTCTGAAAATATATATTTTATTTTTATTTATTTATATGACAGAGAAAGAGGGAGAGAATGGGCGTGCCAGGGCCTCCAGCCACTGCAAATGAACTCCAGATGCATGCCTCCCCCTTGTGCATCTGGCTAACGTGGGTCTTGGGAAATCAAACCTGGGTCCTTTGGCTTTGCAGGCAAACACCTTAACCACTAAGCCATCCCTCCAGCCTGGCATTTGTCTTTTTGCAGAGGATAAATTGTTTGCTTTAATGACATCTTGTTCATCAGTTACTTGTTTCAAGGGCCATACCTTTGATACTTTATATAAATAGTCATAGTCATGTCCAAGGTTATCTTCGTTTTGTCCTACATTATGTATAGGACTTTTACACTTCTGAATTTTACATTCATACTTTTGCTCTGTTTGGGAATAATTCTGTGACAAATGTAAGATCTTTGCCTAGAAAGAGTTCCCGCTTTTGCTTGTGATGTTCAGCTGTCCCTACACCATGTGTTGAAGAGACAGCCATTGTTCCGTTATTGTCACCTTTGCTCATTTGTCGAAGACCTGCTGAGTATTGATGTGGTTCTTATGAAAGTCTGTTTCTGAGTTCCATGTTATATTGATCAAATGCTCAGGAATTTCACCAATACCATGCTGTCTTGATTACTGTAGCTTTTAAGGAATGTATCTTTATTTTTAAAAGTTTCATTAATACCCATAATATACATATGAATGGAGTTCAGTGTGATATTTTCATACGGACAGATAACATTTATTCATCAAGTCCAGCTTCCATTTTTCTACCCACTCCTGTAACCCTCTCAATCCCTGTTCTGCTTCCGGGTTGCATTTTTAGCTTCTATATGTAAAAGAGCAGATAAAGTACTTAGCTTTGTATGCCAGTCTCAGTTCTCTTAACATAATGTCATCTAGTGCCATCCATTTTCCTGCAAGTGACAGAATTTAATTCTTCTTTATGACCATATAATCCTCTACTGTGTATATACAGGATAATGTCTTTATATGTTTATCTTATAATAAGAACCTAGGTTGATCCCATACCTTCACTATTTGTAGAGTGACACAAACACTTTTTTTTAATGTTTTGACTATTCCATTTAATCCCATTTGTCAATTTCTTTTCCTTTTGTTTCCAGTGCTTTTGGGGTCCAGCACAGAAATTTTGTTGACTGCACAAATGTCTTAATGCAATTTCCCTGCTTTCTACTAGTTGTCTTCCATTTTAGTCCTTGATCCTTTCTGAGTTCAGTTTTGTAAAGTGTGAGAGGTAAATGTCAAACCTCAGTTTATTTGGCATGTGTACATCTAGTTTTCCCAGAACAATTTATTGAACATGCTATTCTTAAATATATTTTAGTGACCTTTAAAAACAACTTAGTTGGCTGTAGTTTCATATGTTTGTTTCAAGGATCTCTATTCTCTTATATTGTGAATGTGTGTGTTTTTATGTCCCTACAATACTGGCCTAGTTACTGTGATATGTTAGTATGATAAGCCACCTGTTTCAATCCTTTTTCAAGACTGCTTTGGCTACTCAGGATCTTATAGATTTCATGGGAGTTCTCTCACTTTCTCCTCTAGTTCTGTGAAGAATGTTGGGTATTTTAATGTGATTGCTTCAAAGCTATATGTCATGTGGATAGTTTAAACATTTAAAAATTAATTTATTTTTATTTTATTTTGAGAGAGAGAGAAAGAGGCAGAAAGTTGGAGAGAGAATGGGCACTCAAGGGCCTTTAGCCATTGCAAATAAACTCCAGATGCATATGCCACCTTGTGCATATGGCTTATGTGGGTACTGGAGAATGAAGCCCAGATTCTTAGGCTTCACAGGCAAGCACCTTAACCCTGATCTATCACTCTAGCCCTAGTTTGGATATCTTAAACATACTAATTCTTGCCAGTCACGAACATAGGAGGATCTTCCATCTTTTTTAATCTTCCTCAATTTTTCTCATCAGTGTTTCATACTTTTAATGCTAAATGACTTTCCCTAGCTAAGTATATTCCTAGGCATTTTGAATTCTGTAGCTATTGTAAATGGAATTGCTTTTATAATTTCTTATCAAATATATCATTCATATAATGAAAAGCTATTTTTTTGTATCCCACTATTTTATTGAATTTATGAATTCTTACAGTCTTCTCATGGAGTCTTTATATTTTTCTATACATATAATCTTTATCTGTAAGTAGGGATAATTTGACCTCCACTTATGCGTATGCATTTTATTTTTTCTTACCTAATTGCCCATGAATAATGAACCTGGATACTCTTGTTCTTCATTGCAGAGAAAATGTTTTAATCTTTTCCCATTAAACCCAATATAAGCTGGTAAGTTTGTCACATATACTCTCCATTATGCTGAGGTATAATCCTGCTATACTTATATGTTCAGAGGTGTTACCACGAAGGGATGCTGACTTTTATCAAATGTATTTTCTGTACCTATCATTTTATTGATTGATTTATTTGCAAGCAGAGGTAGACAGACAGAAGAAAGAAAAAGAAAGAGAGAGAATGGGCAAATCAGTGCCTCTAGCCACTGCAAACAAACTCCAGATGCATGCCCCACATTGTGCATCTGGCGTTGCATGAGTACCAGAGAATATAACCAAGGTGGTTAGGTTTTGCAGGCAAGTACTTTAACCATTGAGCCATCTCACCAGACCCAAAAGCATGATTTTTAATCCTTATGTTGATGTGACATTTTAGATTCATTAAAGGTCTGTATTGAGTCATTCCTGCAGTATCATCTGGTTTTGCCATTCAGGTTGTGCTGGGCTCATGAGTGAGTTTAGTAGAGTTTCTTCCCTTTCAGTTCTTTGCATAGTTTGTGAAGAATTGATGTCAGTTCTTTATAAGTTTAGTAAACTTCAGCAGAGAAGGCATTTTTTTCACTGGAATAATTTTATAAATAATTCAATCTGATTACTTGTTATTAATCTTCACAGGTTTATTATGTTATTAAAGTTCAATTTTGGTAGGTCATGTGTCTACAAAATTGGCCTTTTTTTCTTGTTTTTTCCCATTTATTAGCATATAATTTTTCATAATACCAATGATCCTCTGCATTTCTGTGATGGCATTTTCTTCTACTTTCTTCATCTGTAGTTTTATTTGGGCGTTCCCTCTGTCTTTTTTTTTTTCTTTTTAGTCTAGCTAAAGCTGCTCAAATTTGTTTATCTTCTCCAAGAAGTCTTTTGTTTTTCATTGATAATTTACAAAATTTTTGTATCAAGTTTGTGTATTTCTGCTATGAAGTTTGTTATTTCTGGCTTACTAATTTTGATTTTCATTGTTCTTAATTTTTTCTTTCCTTAACTGCAAACCTAGTTTTTTGTTTTGCTTTGTTTTATTCTTTTATGTAGGCACTGGTTGATATTAAATCTCCTACATGGTATATGATTGCCCTAGATTTAGGAAATTTTCTGTTGTGTTTTTATACCTTGATCCTGAAGTTTAGATCTTTTTTGTATCCCAGTGATTCATAAGTTGCCTTTTAATGCTCTTATATAGATCTTATATTTTTCTTTTAATTTTGAGAGAGAGAGAGCGAAAATGGGCGCAGTAGGGCCTTCAGTCTCTAGGAGTGAACACCAGACTTGTGCGCCCCCTTGTGGTGCATATGCCACCTTATGCACTTGCAGCACTGTGTCTAGCTACATGGGACCTGGAGATTTGAACAGGTATTCTTAGGCTTTGCAGACAAACACCTTAACTGCTAAGCCATCTCTCCAGCCTATGTCTTGTATATTTTTTTAAATATATATATTATTGACAACTTCTATAATTACAGACAAAAAACCATGGTATTCCCCTCCCCCACTTTCCCCTTCATGACTCTGCTCTCTATGGTATCCCCTCCCTCTCTCCATTAGTCTCTCTTTTAATTTGATGTCATCATCTTTTTCTCCTATTATGAGGGTCTTGTGTAGGTATTGCTAGGCACTGCGAGGTCTTGGATATCAAGGCCAACTTCTGTCCAGACAGTTGTATGTAAGGAGCGGTACCCTTCCTTTGGCTCTTACATTCTTTCTGCCACCTCTTCTGCAATGGACCCTGAGCCTTGGAGGATGTGAGATGTTTCAGTGCTGGACACTCCTCTGTCCCTTCTTCTCAGCAATATGTTGCCTTTTTGGTCATCCCAGTGGTCATTTCCATCTGAAAAGAGAAGCTTCTCTAACCAGAAATGAGAGTAACACTAATATAAGAGTATTAACACTAAGTGTAATGTTTTCAGGGCAATTTGGTGAGAGGAATATATGCATTTATCCAGACAAGATCAGGCTTTATAACCTTAAGGTTCATGACCTCACCTGCCATAGGCTTTTGATTAGGTTTTCAATACCAGGCATGCATTCCCTCCCATAGAGTGGGCCTTCAGTCCAATTAGACACCAGTGGTTTTCCCCAGAGCAGACATGCCACTATTGCACTTGCTCAGTCATTTGACCTGTCTGGCCAAACTTGATGTTTCCAATATCCACAGTTTTCACCACTGATGACTTCTGTCTCCTATATGACTGCATACAGTGCAGCTTTTTCCAGCTTTCAGTTGTCTGGGCTACAGGGAGAAGGTTTTCTGCTCAGCACCATTTAGATTTCTCAGTGACTCAGATGCTCAGGCATGTGAAGTCTTCAGCAATAGGGTCTTACCATCTCTTTATCATGGGAAACCAAGGGCCTTGGAAATAACCTATAATGTTTTGAAGGCAACAGGGACCTCCCTGGCCAACAACTCACTGGAAGGTATCCCATCCCTGGCACTGAAAATTATCTACTAACAACCTATGGCTTCTGGGTGTGCCATTTTTCAAGAACGTAGATTTTTTTTATGTCTTATTCAGAATATCTTGAATTTTGATTGACCCTCCCCCCACCTTTATTTTATACAGTCTCTTCCCCTGACCTAGCTTAGGCCTTTCCACTCCCTGTAATCTGTTCTTCTAGTTACATATATACAATACCATCACCTTAAGACCTTCCCTCTCCTTCCTCCCTTATAGCCTTTTTCTAGCTTATGGGCCTCTGCTACTGATTTTTGGTTCTAGATCACACACAAGTCTATACATTTGTAGCTAGGATCCACATATGAGAGACAACATGCAACGTTTGGCTTTCTGGGCCTGGGTTACCAGACTTAGTATAATCCTTTCCAGGTTCATCCATTTCCATGCAAATTTCATAATTTCATTTTTCTTTACCACTGAATAGAACTCCATTGTGTAAATGTACCACAGCTTTATTATCCATTCATCTGTGGATGGACATCTATGCTGGTTCCATTTCCTAGCTATTGTGAATAGAGCAGCAACAAACATGGTTGTGCAAGTATCTCTAAGGTAGTGAGAAGAGTCATTAGGATATATGCCTGGGAGTGCTATAGCTGGATCATATGGCAAATCTATTTTTAGCTGTCTCAAGAACCTCCACACTGATTTCCACAATGGCTATACCAGATTACATTCCCACCAACACTTATTGCCATTTGTTTTCTTTTTTTCTTTTTTTTTTTTTTTTTGTTTTTTGTTTTTTGTTTTTTCGACGTAGGGTCTCACTCTAGCCCAGGCTGACCTGGAATTCACTATGTAGTCTCAGGGTGGCCTTGAACTCACGTAATCCTCCTACCTCTGCCTCCTGAGTGCTGGGATTAAAGGCGTGCGCCACCACGCCTGGCTGTCATTTGTTTTCTTGATGGTAGCCGTTCTGACAGGAGAGAGATGGAATCTCAAGGTAGTTTTAATTTGCATTTCACTGACAGCTAAGGATGTAGAACACTTTTTTAGATGTTTATATGCCATCTGTATCTCTTCTGATGAGAACTCTCTATTTAGTTCCATAGCCCATTTTTTGATTGGGTTGTTTGATTTCTTATTGTTCTGTTTTGTGGGGGGTTCTTTGTATAGTCTAGATATTAATCCTCTGTCAGATGTACAGCTGGCAAAGATTTTCTCCCATTCTCTAGGTTGTCTCTTTGCTCTGTTCACAGTGTCCTTTCCTGTACAAAAGCTTTGTAATTTCATGGGCTCCCAATGGTTAATTAGTAGTTTTATTTCCTAAGCAATCAGGGTTGTATTCAGAAAGTCATTACCTATGCCAATATGTTGAAGGGTTTCCCCTACCTTTTCCTCTAGAAATTTCAGAGTTTCATGTCTGATATTAATGTCCCAGCCCACTTGGATTTGATTCTTGTACATAGAGAAAGACAAGGATCTATTTTCACCTTTCTACATATAGATATCCAGTATTCCAGCACCACTTGTTGAAGATGTTGTCTTTTCTCCAATGAATTTTTGGCATTTTTGTCAAAAATCAGATGGCTGTAGCTGGGTCCTCCATTGTGTTCCATTGATCTACGTGTCTGTCTTTGTGCCAATACCATGCTGTTTTTTGTTACTGTGGCTTTATAATATAGGTGAAAATTGGGTATGGTGATACCACCAGCCTTATTTTTGTTGTACAAAATTGTTTTGGCTATTTGAGGTTTTTTGTGCTTCCAAATGAATTTTAGGATTTTTTTTTTTACTCTTTCTTTGAATAATGCCATTGGAATTTTAAAGGGGATTGCATTAAATGTGTAGATTGCTTTTGGTAAGATTGACACTTTCACAATATTGATTCTTCCAATCTAAGAACATGGGATGTTTTTCCATTTCCCTTTGTCTTCTGCAATTTCTTGCTTGAGTGTTTTAAAGTTCTCATTGTAGAGATTCTTCACTTCCTTGGTTAAGTTTATTCCAAGGTACTTTATTTATTTTTTTTTTTGAGGCAATTGTGAATAGGAGAGATTCCCTGATTTCATCTTCTACATGTTTGTTGTTAGTATATAGGAAAATTACTAATTTCTGTGTATTTATTTTGTATCCTGCTGCATTGCAAAAAGTGTCTATCAGCTCCAACAGTTTGTTGGTCAAGTTTTTAAGGTCTTTATGTATAGAATCATATCATCTGCAAATAGTGATAACTTGATCTCTTCCTTTCCGATTGGTATCCCTCTTGACTTATTGTTATAAGTAAGACATCCAATACTATATCAAATAAAAGTGGGGACAGTGGACACCCTTGTTTTGGTCCTGAATTTAGTGGAAAAGCTTCAAGTTTTTCTCCATTTAGTATTATGTTGGCTGTAGGTTTGTCATAGATCGCTTTTATTATGTTGAGATATGTTCCTTCCATTCCCAGTTTCTGTAATACTTTTACCATGAAAGGATGTTGGATTTTGTCAAATGCCTTTTCTGAATCTATTGAGATGATCATGTGATTTTTTGTCCTTCAGACGATTTATATGATGTATTACATTTATTGATTTGCATATGTTGAACCATCCCTGTATCCCTGGGATATAGCCAAATTGGTCAGGGTGAAAAATCTTTTTGACATATTCTTGTATTCTGTTTGCCAATATTTTGTTCACAATTTTGCATCTATGTTCATGAGGGAGATTGGTCTGTAATTTTCTTTGTTCTGTTTTTGGTATGAGGTGATGCTGGCTTCATAGAAGGAGTTCAGTAGAATTCATTCCTTTTCTATTTTATGGAAAATTTTGAGAAGCATTTATGTTAGTATGTTAGCATTTATGTAAGGTCTGGTAAAATTCACCAGTGAATCCATCTGGGCCTGGGCTTTTCTTTTAGTTGGGAGATTTTATAACTGCTTGGATCTCTGTACCTGTTATAGATCTATTTAAATAGTTTACCTCATCTTGATTTAATTTTGGTAGGTTACATGAATCAAGGAAATCATCCATTTCTTTCAGATTTTCAAACTTAGAGGCATATATATTCTTAAAGTACGTCCTTAAAATCGTCTGAATTTCTTTGGTATCTGTTGTAATGGTGCCTTTTTCATCTATAATTTTATTAATTTTTGTCTCTTCTCTCTTTATTCTGGTCAAATTTGCTAAGGGTTTATCTATCTTGTTTATCCTTTCAAAGAACCAACTCTTCTTTTCATTGATTCTTGGGTTGTTGTTTTGGTTTCTATTTCATTAATTTCTGCCCTAATCTTTATTATTTCTTCTCATCTACTGATTTTTGGTTTGCCTTGTTCTTCTTTTTCCAAGGCCTTGAGGTGAAGCATTAAATTGTTTATATGTGCACTCTCTAATTTTTTAATATAGGCACTCAGAGCTATAAATTTCCCTCTCAGGACTGCCTTGCTTGTGTCCCAAAGGTACTGGTATGTTGTATTACCATCATCATTTGATTCTATGAATTTATTGATTTTCTTTTTTGATTTTTTCAATGACCCACTGATCATTCAATAGTGTACTGCTTAGTCTCCATGAATTTCTGTATGCTCTGTAGCTTTTCTTGTTCCTGATTTGAAGTTTAATCCCATTGTGGTCAGATAGAGTATAAGGAATTATTTCAGTTTTCCTGTATTTATGGAGATTTGCTTTGTGTCCTAATATATGGTCTATTTTAGAGAATGTTCCATGTGCTGCTGAGAAAAATGTATATTCTGCAGCATTTGGATGGAATGTTCTGTAGATATCTGTTAGGTCCATTTGTTCCATGACATCATTTAATTTAGATGTATCTCTGTTTATTTTTTGCCAGGATGACCTGTCAATTGATGAGAGTGGGGTATTGAAGTCTCCCACTACAATTGTGTTTGATGTTATCTTGACCTTAAGTCTAATACTGTTTGTTTGATGAAACTGGGAGCCCCCATGTTAGGTGCATATATGCTTAGGATTGTAACATCCTCTTGGAGTGCTCCTTTAATCAGTATAAAATGACCTTCTCTATCTTTCCTCATTAATGTTTGTTTGAAGTCTATCCTGTCAGATATTAGGATAGCAACTCCTGCTTGTTTCCTAAGCCCATTTGCTTGAAATACCGTTTTACATCCTTTCACACGAAGGTGGTTTCTATCTTTTATTGAAAGATGAGTTTCCTGGAGGCAACAAATGGCAGGAAACTGCCTTTTAATCCAGTCTGCAAGCCTGTGTCTTTTGGTTGTTGCATTGAGGCCATTGATATAAAGAGTTATTATTGAAAGGTATGCATTTCTTCTCACCATTCTTCTTGTTTTGTAGTGTTTCCTGTTTCCCTTTACTCTTTTGTTTTAGCTGTTATTTGTGTGTGGTTTATTTTTTCCTATTTCCTCCTGTGTGTGTTTTGCTTTCTCTTCAGCATGAAGAATTCCTATATCTTGTATGTTTTGATCATACTTTCTTATGTTATTTTTGTCACTGTCTGAATGTTCTAATTCATTTATCTTGTGTTCATCTCTGATATTCTGTCTTGCGCTTCATAACACTCTGTGTTATGATCAGGCACAGCTCCAGTTCAAAGCTGCAAAACCAGATTTGTAGGTCTGCAATATCCCTGTGGACTTTGATCATACATTTTGGGTTCAGTTTCCATTCAGCTGCCAGCAGGTGTCAGCCCTTCCTTGGGTTTTCTCAGCCCTGGGCATGGAAAGTTGATTGGAGAAATGTCCATCTGGTGTGTCTCATGTACTGGTTAATCACACTTTCCCTACTTGGGTTTCTTAGTTGAGATACTGATGTGACCACACCTGTGATCATGTTGAGTGATCCAGGTGGAAATAAGCATCTTGCCAGGACTTTGTCTACCTCGGTGGCATCCACTTCCATGTCTCCATGCACTCTTCAGATACGGCAACTTCACATGGATCAGTTATGTGGTTCTGGCATGGATCTGTTGAATTCGACAGGGGACTTCATGGTCCTGCCATGGTCACTTGCCTAGGCAGCAGTGGGATGTTTCCTCCTTCCAGTGCACTCTGCAGGGTGCCTTTGAGGGGTTCAGTCTCAGGTTTGTGCTCCTCACTCTCCTGCTCCTGTCTCCACAGCCTTTCCTGATCCTGTTTTCCCAACAGTAGTGTACCTTGTCCTGGTCTCATCTTTGCAGCCTGGTCATTTTTTCTCCAGCCCACTATTCCTGCAACACCAGCATTGGGATGGGTGGGATTCCCCACTGCCAGCCATTTCCTACTGACCCCTATCCAACAGGTAAAATGAACCTGGACACCAGTTCACAGCCATTCTTGCCTCTCCCTTTGTAGCTATTCCCATCCTTTGTCTTCAGTTATCATCTCTTTCAGAAATAGAGACAATTTTTATCTTGACTTGCCTGTCACCAGCTTGCACTGAATAGGTTCCTAATCTGCCATTTTCTCTATTCCTTTCTTTAATAGTGAACTTTCCTATCCATGAACATAGTGAATTTTCCTATCTGTAAACATGAAATACCTCTTCACTTGTAAAGTTCTTTGATTTATTTTATCATAGTCTTTGAATCTTTCTCATGTAGATCCTTTATGTAGTCTGTTAGCTTTATTCATAAGTATTACATTTTAGGGATGCTAACTATAAATGAAATTGTCTTTAATTATTCTACTTGCTCATTGTTAATTCATATGAAGGCATGGAAGTTGCTGTTTAACCCTGTGTCCTATAATCTTAATCATTTATTTTAGTGTATTCTTGTCATTTTTCTTCAAATTTTCTACATAGATGGTCATGTTCTATACAGTAAAGCACTGGGTTATTTCTTCATTCTAAATTCATGCACTTTTTCACCTTTTCTTATTGAACTAGGTGAATTTTCCAATATGATATTGAAAATCATTTGTGAGAGTACTTTCTTACCTTATGCCTAACCTTACTGAGAAAAAAAAATTATTATTTAGCAGTAATTATGATGTTAGCTGTAGAAAATGTTGTATATATTTAGTACATTGAAGATGTCTTCCTAGTTTACTGATAGCCACTTTTTCTAAATTGCTTTTTGCTGTTAGCTTATATTTATTGTATAAAACTATGGGTTACATTATGACATTCATATATGTGTAGCATATACTTGATTCATATTCACACTGTTATTACCCTCTCATCACCTTTAACCTAGCAAATGTTCTCTTTCAGATTCCCAAATAATCCCTGTTGCAGTTAACTATTGGACATAGGCAGGGCCCTAGGTTAAAGCAAACCTAATCTGTCTGACCTGAAGGCCCCAGGCTATGAAGTGATCACAGCAGCCTGAACTGCTGGTCATATCTTGGGAGGGACTGCCAGGAGAGCTCCTCCCCCCATTCCCTGGGCTTGCATTGAGGCAGGATCCTCCCCCCATTCTTGGGGGTTGCAGTGAGCCTAGACCCCCAGACAAAATCTCGACCCTGAGATCGGCAGGAAGTAAGGCCTCTCCCTCTTGAAGCACAGGATACTGGGACATTCAGATAAGACATAGGCTTTGGCCATAACCCTGTGGCTTTGGCCAGTTGCCTAAGAAACCCCTTATATGGTATCAGCCAGAACCTTTGCACAGGCCATCCCCCTACCATTGCCTATGTGCTGGAATGTATGTCCCCATATGCTATTTAGGCATCAGCAAGCAACCTTGTACATCCAATCCCCTTAGGACCCTCTTCCCACCCTCAAATTCTTATAAACCCATTTCCTTGACAATAAACCAAGAGCTGTTCACTGAAACTGTCTCCCAAGAGTGATTCTCCCAAGCTCACCACCACGGTTGCCTGGGACACCTTCGGGGGAACCACTGCCGGTCCCTGAAGGGATGACCCAGGAACCCACAGTTAGCTTCATGTTGCTGGCAAAAAACACCCAACCAAAAGCAGCTCGTAGGAGGGAAGGGTTTATTTTGGCTTATAGACTCAAAGGGAAGCTCCAGGACCACAGGGGAAAATGTGGCATAAGCAGAGTCTGGACATCACCTCCCAGCCAACATCAGGTAGGCAACAGTAGCAGGACAGTGTGGCAAACACTGGCAAGTGGAAGCTCGCTATAACACCCATAAGCCTGCTCCCAATGGTACACTACCCCCAAGAGGTTCCAATTCCCAAATTGCCACCAGCTGGGAACCTAGCATTCAGAAAAAGTAAGTTTATATGGAATACCTGTATCAAACCACCACAATCCCCTTTCCACTTTCATTTTATAAGTGATTTATTTTTGACACATTTTATGCATACGTACAATATATTTTGATCACATCCATCCCCTTACTCTCTCTTATGCCATGCCTGTGCCTGTGAAATACCTTCTTTTTTAAAACTAGTTTTAAATTAATCCTGTGTCTATTTTACTGTTTTTTTTGGGGGGGGGGTTATTTTGGAGACCCAATGAGTCTAATTATTTTGCTTGTATGAACATGGGCGGGTTATTAAGAGGAGCACAGGCAGCCTACCAGTGGCTATATAACTAAAGATCCCTCTGCAACCATGATCTGTCAACAACTCCTCAAGAAGAATCGGGGTCTTCTGAGCTCCTCCCATATCCATGATGGAGTGTTGATGGGCCAAGTCATGTGCAGGTCTAACACAGGTAGCCACTGTGAGTTCATGAGTACAATAGCTGTCATGTCTGAGAGACACATGAATGTGTTTTGGATTTCATTAAATGTTTTTACTATATCCATTAAATTCCTTTTGCTTCTATTCTCTCAAAAACATGGAAGATTGGTGTGATTTCTTCTTAAAATATTTGGTAGAATTCTCTAGAGAACAATTTTTATTTAATTTTTCTTATATTTCTATTTTACTTATTGGAAAACTTACATTATTAACTTTAGGTACAGTTTACTTTCAGATAATATTATTCTTCAAGAGTAATGTCAGCACCTAATAAATGCAGAAATAATTATTGAATTAAAACAATGAGTCATAATTCTTCCCTATTCTTTGTATCATTACTGTTGTTCATCTTGCCTACATATTAGCAGACATCTATGATATATTCAAGTATATGGTTGCCTCAATTATTTTCAATGAACAGTTATCTGTTAGGCCAGTTAGGAATAAGGAAAATTTTAACTTAAATTTTTACCAGTTCCTTATTTAATGTTCTTCTATTCTTTAGTAGATTGGAGCTTCTGACCCCTGTTTCTTGTCTTCTCTCCCAAGGGTTTCTTTTAACACTTCTTACAAAGCAAGTCTGCTAGCTACAATTGATCTCCAGTTTTTTGTCTGAGAAATTTTCATCTCTCTATTGTTTTTAAAGTATAATTTTGAATGGTACAGAATTCTAACAGTAAATTTCTTCTTGAATACTTGAAGCATCTCACTCTACTCTCCTCTTGCTCACATTATTTCTGACTAATTGGAATTCTTCTATTTGTCCTTCAATCTTAAACTTTTGTATTCACCCCACCCCAACACACCACTTTTATTATAATTAATTTTCTCTATCTTTGATTTTATGTAGTTTGATATACTCAGACGTAGTTTGCCTGGTTGGATTCCTTTGTTTTTCTTATTTCTGGCTATATATCCTCATTGATTTTTTTTGAGTTCCCTAGTTTGATGTTTGACATTAATTTGGGGAAATTCTCAGGCACTTATTCTTTCATTTCCTTTCTCTTTCTGGGATGTACATTACACATATGTTACCTGTTTTGTGGTCATCTTACAGTTCTTGGACATTCTCTTCGAGTTATTCCTTTTTTTCCAGTCTTTTCTGTGATTTCAGTTTTAGTTGTCTCTCGAAATAGTCTCAACCTCAAAGATGCTTTCATTGTCTGGTCCCAATGCTTGCCTTTGCCTCTTCAAATTGTGCTGATCTGTGTCATTTGCCTTAATGTTTATTCTGCATGTTGTGTTTTTTTTTTCAATTGATAATTTGAAATATTATACCAAGTGCAAGGAACAGACCTTTAATTCTGGAATAGTGCAGTTAGTGTGGAGGGAAAGGAAGTATTCCATGGCCCTATGATACATTTCCAGTCTTGATAGCCTGTGCCTCCGAACTATAAATAAATTATTCTCACCACCACACCCATACACATAACCCCCCACTGCTTACATGGGAAATGATGGCTAGAGGAAGGATAGAGTGAGGAGGAGTTTGGAATTTACTTTCCCAAATCAGTTAAGTTCTGGTTGAATGGTTTCTCATGAGGACGTGCCTTTGTTATGCAGAGCAGGCTGCTCTATTACATCTGAAAAGATGGCTTAGCAGTTTAAGCACTTGCCTACAAAGCCAAAGGTTCAGTTCTCCAGGACCCATGTAAACCAGATGCACAAGGTGGTGCATGTGTCTGGAGTTCATTTGCAGTGGCAAGAGGCCCTGGCATAGCCATTCTTTCTATCTTCCTCTTTCTCTCTCTCTCTCTAATAATTATGTAAAAATAATAAATATAAAAATAAAATCGAGATGTAAACTAACTTTCAGCAATCTAGTAACTAAATAAAGGTGGCAGAGATAAAACTATAACCATGCCTGTCTGAATCAATTCTAATGAATATTTACCCCAGAGGTTGATACGGAATTAACCCTTATAGGATTTCTTTTTTTTTTCTTTTCAATTTTTTTATTACCACTTTCTATGATTATAAAAAATATACCATGGTAATGCCCTCCCCCCCTTTATAGGATTTCTTGGATCCTTCATTTAATGAATGCAAGGACTGAAGAGATGGTTCAGCAGTTAAGGCTTTGCTTCATGAATGCAGTAAAATAATTGTAGATTGTGTGGGTAAGCATATGTTCCTGTTTTCTACTAGTGAGGGCTCCACATTTGGATTCTCTTAATCTGCCTACATATAGGATCATCCCCAACAAATAATGCTGGAAAGTCAGGGCCACACCTAAGGTATTACTTTGATAAATCTTGGCGCTCACCAGCTTGTGGTTCTTACAGCAGACCATTCACATTCCCATAATTTAGGACAGTATAATGCAGTTGGCTTATTAAGAATAGGAAAACAGTGCTTTAGGATCTCATAATAACCTGACCTCTGGCTTCTAAAACTACATGAATATGCCTTTTTTTTCCTTTTTGTAAAAAAGAAAAATCAAAACCATATATTTCACTCTGTAATATAAAACTCATATGTATTGAGTAGGCTGGGCTTCATATAACTTGAGGTGGCTTCAAACTCAGTAAATTCCTGAGGATGACTTTGAACTTCTATTCTTCCAATCTCTACCCTCCTGAGGGCAGGAATAATAGGCATGTACCAATGTAGGCATGCAACCACTTATGTGCCATTAGGGATTGAACTTAGGGCTTCGTGCATGGTAAGAAAACACTCTACCAACTAGGCTACATTCTTAGCCCTAATCCTCATTTTAGTAATATATTCATATACTTTAGAGAGGAGGTTCTCATTTGAAAATATGTAAGGTATTTTTTTTTTACTTAAAGTGGTCATAAATATTATAGCATGTTTTCAGCAAGTGAAACGTTGAATGTAAGTGAGGGAAATTTCTGAAAACCTTTTTGTGAACATTGTGATAATGTTTATTCGTGAAGTTAAATGAAAGAGAAAACATCAGAGGGATTAAATAGATTTGTTGGTTTTCCCTGAGATTTAAAAATATATATATTCAACATTGTCAAGCCAGAAGAATTTTGAAGAAAAAAATCAAATGAACATTGACTCTTTTAAGTAAAATTTGTTATTGCTCCAGCTGTGGTCTGGTGACCTCTCTTGAGAAATAGCTGTTATTCTTTCTATATAGAGCTTTTGTAGACTAGACATATCTAAAACTGAGGCTGAATGCTTCTCTTCCCTTGTGATGCAATGATTCCTGGGATGTGGCTAGTTTTTATATCTCTCAGAGAATGTCTCCCTCAATTCTGTTAAACAATATGTGTACAGAAAAGTATGGAAACACATCATAACTGATATATGAGAAGTTCTACTATGAGACGCAGTAGGATCATATATTTTGAGGCTAAGATGCCTTCATTCTCATATTGCATTGCAGATTTGATCATAAACTCTTTTGATTATGCAAGTTCATTAAATACATACATTGTGTGAAACATACCAGAATTTCAGAAGCACAATAATGTGAAAAATAGCAACATATGATCATTTGAATCTGATAAAAATAATTTGAATGTGTTGTTCCCATAGAAATTCCCAGAAAATGCAATGCCAAGGATGGTGGAATATTAATCGTTACTGGGGTTGATGAGAGAATAAAAATGAGCCTGTCATCCTAATGTCCTTGGCTCAATTTAGAATTCTCAATGTAGAACTGGGGAGAGAGCCACTTATAAACATGATTGTGGAACAGTTAGCCAATATTATAGACATAATGGCATGAATGGGATTCTGCTGGGCAGAAACACCAAGATCAAGGCTGAACATGGAAATCAGGACTATAATAGCCACACGCCCTACAGATGATCAAATGAAAGAGACAACAAGTAAAAGGGGCAAAGAAGTGACACCCAGAGATGGGTGTTACTGACTGTTAGGAATGAAAGATTTTAAACATATTACCCAAGGTGATTTGTGGTCTCCACACTCTTCCTAATGCTGAGATGTGATTGGAGATACCTCAGACCTAGTACCTCTCCCTTGCTTGTTCAGGAAACCCACAGAGAAACTTCTGAATGAATGGATTGTAATTGCTTCAGTCTGTTGAAAATGTCACACTGTGGCAGCAAGAGCCTTGTGCCCTTAGACCAAAGTTCTCAGAGACATTTCACATACCATTGGTTCTGCTCACATACTGAGGGGACGTCCTGCTCAACCTCTGTCCAAATCATGGTGTCAAAGATGACATTTAACCATGGATGCCAGAGTTATCAGAAAATTTGTTCTCTGTTACTCTTTTCTCAGATATCTTTTGTAATAGAGTATTGAAAACTAATGAGAGACAGGCTTTAGATTTGTGAGAAAATGATTAAATCCTTAGAATTGGTGTGATATAAGCACATCTTTGCAAGAGACCTCGAGGAGTCTTGTAAAATGTTCAGAAATGTACTGATCCATATCTCTTATGCCTCAGTCTACTGGTATGTGGATCTATTATCAATGTAGGTAAACAAACTAGTTTGACTTTAAAGGAGGATTAGAAAGAGAGAAATTTCTTCCCACCTAGAAAATCCATCATAAGTATTCATTGATTAGTACTGGAAACTCAGATGATGCTCTAAAGAATAAACAAAATTCAAGTGTAATTCCTTGAGAAAAGTTGAAGACTGAGAGAATATGAATATAATTAGCTTATGTTGAAAGAGATTTTTAATAAGGAATTGTCTATTTGTGATTGTGAAGAATACCACAAGAGATATACTGACAAGAATAAATAAATTGGGGAGGCTTCTAGAAAAAAATATATAATCGCCTCCACCTGTATCTTAATCCATCAATGTTTGTGTTCCCAGTATGCACTAGGAACTGTAGTGGGTGCTGTTTCTCTTCTTACTTTGTCACTTATACTTACATTATCTTAGGGTAACTGTGGTAACAATGAATAATCCCTACATAGACCTTAAAGGGCATCAAACACTTCATGTACATTATCAATGAATTTTTAACTGATGGCCTCACTAGGAGCTGAAGTCATTAAAGTTTGAGGACGTGAAGGAATGTGCCTAAGGTCACACACCTGGTAAGAAGTCAGAATTTGAACCAGAAACTGTCAAACAAGCTCCTAAATTGGACTACATACTGTCTTTTTGGCCTTGATAATGGTTATGAATCCTAGTCACTAGTACTTCTTTTTGCAATTCTTCTAAGCTTAGTTGACAAATTTTTAATTGAGAATTTGTGCTGCATATAAATCTTGGGTATTGTTTTTAGTATATATTTTGAGAGAAAGAGACAGAGAGAAAGAATGGGTATGCCAGGGCCTTCAGCTCCTGCGAACAAACTCCAGATGTGTGTGCCCCCTTGTGCACATGTGCAACATTGTGCACTTGTGTCACTGTGAGTCTTGCTACATGGGACCTAGAGATGCATACATGAGTTCTTAGGCTTCACAGGCAAGTGCCACCTCTCCAGCCGAAATCTTGAGAATATTTTTTAAGTTTAAGTTTGTAGGACCCTAGATTTGCCAGTTTATACAATATTTCCAACTAAGTCATCAATGTCTCGAAGCAAGATCATCCAGAATTCATGTGAACCAACAAAAAGAATAATAACAGCCCAACTGAAGTGTTAGGAGTCAAGGAGATATGTGCTGTGGATCACAAAGTGCAATGATGTGATCTCATTTGTCTTGTCTAGCTCCCCAGGCCCAGGTGTCTCTTGTCTCTATCTCCCAAGTGCTGGGATTTTAGCTGGGCCACCATGTCTACAAGACATTTCCATGACTCCTGAGGATCTGAGCTCAGGTCATTATGCCTATACAACAAGTGTTTTACTGAGTCATCTCTCTAGTCTTTTGAGATTTAATAGTGTAAATAATACTAGATTAATCCATACAGAGGTCTTTATAAGGCATTTGGTCATGAACGACAATGATAGTGACTTTGGTGTAAATCAGATGAGAAATCTATCCATACAATCAAATAAACTAGTTTTTATTTTAAAAGTTTATGACACCAGAAGCATATTCATATGTTAAGAGTGTGTTAAATTGATGTAAAGATATAGCAAATTAATCTTTTATTCTATATCCAGAATTTAGATTTTTTTATATTTTATTTTATTTTTTTCCTTTTGCTTTTTTTATTTTTTTATTTTTTTTATTTTTATTTTTATTTTTTATTTTTTGTTAGTTAGTCAGTTTGGTACCATTATTAGGCTCATCCGTGACCTACCCCCTCCCCTTGGCCCCTCCTTGTTGAGGTATATGGGTCATGCATTGCAGAATTTAGATTTTTTTAAGTGAATGATTTTATTTATTTGAGAGTGAGAGAGAAAGAGTATGCACATAGACAGAATGGGTGCATCAGAGCCTCTAGCCACAGTAAACAAACTGTGGATGCATGTGCCACCATGTGCATCTGGTATACATGGGTCCTAGGGAATCGAACCTTGGTCCTTTGGCTTTGCAGGCAAGTGCCCTAACCACTAAGCCATCCCTCCAGCCTCCGGATTTATATTTTTTCAACCTTATTATGAGAGATGATGACACAAGTCATTTAGAAGTAAAGCTCTTCGGCTCATATTCCTGTGTTTGGTAAATTAATGTTTGGCATTTCCTTCTGTGACTTTGCATTTTAGAATATGATTATAGCATATGTTTGTTGTCAGGGTCTGAATAGAATCCCTGACCTTCTGATAACAAAAACCTCCTTCTCTTGTGAAGTGTGCATTCCATGTGTTTAGAGGTGCTGACCCTGACACAGGGTTGTGTGCATGATCTGAGTAATCAAGGTTCTCCACCCTTGTGGCAACAGTGATTGGCCAATGGATAAGCATCCACCTGACACTGAGCCAATCGTGTCTTGCCAGGGGCTTTGGCAAAGTGAAATTTGTCAGGAAAGGCTGTTGAACTGTCCAGGCTGAGTCTGTGCAGGCTTCCAGAGTTGATATCATAGGGCTTCACTGGATCTCTGGACATTGCAATTGTGTGAGGTAATGAATCCCTTTTTGTTACTTAAGTTGCTTGAATTGGACAGAAGCCTGTGGAACAGAAATGCAAAACTTGCGGTGACCTCAATGAAACAGTGTCACATGGAGGAAAAATACTGATTAGAAGTCATACGACAGTCTTGTGGCCCCGATCATGACCTCATATTCCTTCATCAGTGACATACTAGCAAGGGCTCACATAAATGCTGATGTTGCATTGTATTTTCTGGTTTTTGCCCAAGCCCATTGTTTTAACTTCATTGATTCATAGTAATCTTTTCCTGAAAGAATTTGAGTGATATATTTAGTTACCTTGCTCATTGCTGTGACAAAACACCTAACAAAAGTAACTTATGGAAGGAAAGGTTTATGTTGGCTCACAGTTTTAGGGTACATAAGTCATCATTTCAGGGAATATATGTGGTTCAAAATGGCTCTAATCATGGTAACAGGCTCATAAGTTGCCTTAGTGCATTGCATCTCGTTGTCAGGAAGAATGAATGTTGTCAGAGAGATGAATGCTGGTGCTCAGCTGGATTCTTTCATTTCCCCCTTTTGATTCAGCTGTGTGATTGTGCTGCCCACCCATAGTCATGGCTGACTTTCCCTCAGTTAAATCACTCTGGAAACACCCACACAGACATATCTGTGCTGTCTCCTTGGTGGTTTCTATCTAGTCAAATTTACAGTGAACACTGACCATCAAAAATGGCAAGCTAGGGCTGGAAAGATAGCTTAGTCGTTAAGATGCTTGCCTACAAAGGCAAAGGATCCAGGTTTGCAGATGTAAGCCAGACACACAAGGTGGTGCATGAGTCTGGAGTTTGTTTGCAGTGGCAAAAGGCCCTTTGGTGGTATACCCATTCTCTCTCTTTTTTTTTTTCTTTTTCTTTTTTTGGTTTTGATTTTAGTTTTGGTTTGGGTTTTATTTTTCAAGGTTAGGGTCTTGCTCTAGATTATGCTGACCTGAAATTCACTATGTAGTCTCAGGGTGGCCTCAAGCTCATGGTGATCCTCCTACCTCTGACTCCCAAGTGCTGGGATTAAAGCCATGCACCACCACCACACTCAGCTCTCTCAATCTCTCTCTCTCTCTCTCTCTCTCTCTAATAAATAAAATAAATTTAAAAAATTAAATAGCAAACAATAGACTCTGCTTACCAGCACAGATAGCTAGTACAAAGTTTGAATTTCTATTTTTTTGCTTGCATGTATGTAATATGATGTGCGTATAGTGAGGTATGTGCACATGTATGTGCCCTTGCATGACACCATGTCCTGTTCTGAGAAGTGGGGGACTCACAGTTGTGATGGCCTGAGCTGACCAACTAGTGTCATGCTCTATGTCTTTTACACCAGTTCCTTTTTTGAGTCCAAGTCTCTTTACTGACACCAGAGCATGCTGATGTTTGTGACCCTGGGTGATTTGCTCATCTCAGCTCTCCTTTGTGGAACTGGAATTAAAGGTGCATATGGCCACCCCAAGCTGTTTTCAAGGGAACTGGAGATGCAAAGTTGGATGGTTTCAGATTCACTCAGATCCTCTTGCTTACTCAGGAAGCATTCTTAGCTGCTGACCCATCTCTCCAGCCTGCAACGCCTCTGTTTCCAAATGAAGAGTGCATCTGTCTGCTACCACATCTTACTCTCCCTGTATCCCAAACAGCTGCCTTATGGGACCTGGGCAACCAGAAAGCCTACCCATTCCTTCTCAAAGTTAACTTCAGTACTTGAACTCAACAAGTAGAAAATTATGTGCAAAGACCCTTCGATGATTTCTCTTAGTATCTTCTTTCTCCTTTGTGCTCCCATTTAAATATCCACAGTTATAAAAATTGTACAGTTTAAGGAAAAATGACATTTTGCCACATGGCAGGCTGATCAGGAGGAGTTCTGTGTATGCTCAGAAACGAAGGTTAGCCTCACACTTAGGCCAAGAGCTTGCTTAAAATTTAAAGATGCCATTGCTACTTACTGAACACAGATTTAATCAAAACCAGTGCTGTAGCTAGCTAAGCGGTTTCCTCAGTGGCTTCTGTCACAGCTGCAAGATGATGGGGCTGATTGGGCAAGTGTAAAACCCATAGGGTAGGCAATCAGCGATGGCTTACTAATCCACTGAGACAGACCTACCAAGGTTATCAGGATAACCTTTCTAACTTAAAGTTAACTGGTCTCTACCCAAGTATTAGGAACTTTAATCATACCTACAAAATACCTTCACAGCAATGCCTATGATAGTGTATAGTTAAATACCTAGGGACTGTAACTGAGTGAACTCAAACCTTAAAAGTACCTATCATGGTCCCCAACCCATTCAAAATACCCAAGAATTATCCCCTATCAACCAATTTATAAGGCTTGACTTTCTTTTATAGATCATCCAAAAC
Source organism: Dipus sagitta (assembly GCA_036346955.1). Taxonomy (NCBI): domain Eukaryota; kingdom Metazoa; phylum Chordata; class Mammalia; order Rodentia; family Dipodidae; genus Dipus; species Dipus sagitta. Next base: position 54,846,714 of record CM070777.1, read on the forward strand.
AGTATAATGCAACAGATTTAGTGTATAAGCAGATATGAGAATCTACTTATAATCTATCAATCCAAACAATAGTGTTTTCTAAACATATTCTCACCTTTTGCTATAGAAAATAATGTGTGACAAAATGTGCCCCATATGCTACTATAGAATGTATATTTTAAATAAAATTGTAAAAAAAAACTCATCATTTTAAAAATTTCTAATTTTGCCAGATGTGGAGGCAGATGCCTTTCATGCCAACACTTGGGTGGCAGAGGAAGGAGGATCACTGTGAGACTAAGGCCAATCTGAGACTCCATAGTGAATTCCAGGTCAGCCTGGGCTAGAGTGATACCCTACCTCAATAAACAAAACAAAATTATTTTCTAATTTTGTTTCTAAGGTAGTAAAGCTAAATTTATATAATCCACATAAAGCCTAATTTGAGTCCTAAACACATTTGAAGAGTAGAAAAGGGTCCTGAATCCAAAAGGTGTCAGAATCCTTATTCTGTACAAATGATTATATTCTAAACAGCTCATTAATTCTTCTTACATTTGGCATAAATCATTATAAATGTCTACATGAGAAAAACAATGAAAATCTTGCCATTACTTTATGAATATTAAAAGTAATCCATTTCCCCCTGTGCATTAAACTTTTGGGTGACTTCCTTAATAATGTGACCTGATTCTGTAAAATACCTATTTGAATTTTGCTTATAAACACATTCCATATCAGTATTAAGTATTTTCACTGTGAAACTTATGCACATTCCAGTAAGTTTTTCTTGCCAATTTTCTTACATAATGGTCAAAGTATTTATTTGGAGAATATTTCTATTCAGGTTTAATCTTCTTTAAAAAAAAATAGTAAGCTGATGGAATAGGTAGGAGAGAGAATTTGGGTGGTGCTCTGCCCCAATGGGTTGTCCCAAAGAGAACATTGATATCTTCTTTATTTTTCAGTCATCTTTTCAATAAATGAAAAACTATAAAGAAAAGAAACTCATAGAAAAGCCAAAATTGTGGTTAACATAAAAATGCTAAAAGATAGTATAAACTTGATTTGCTGAAAAATAATCTAGGCAAAATCACAAATCATATTCAGAAACACAATACCATTGTATCATGTCATCCTGGTGGGCACAGTAAAAGGAGTATGAACATAATTTGGTAAGACAGAACGTGGAAAATGAATTGCTGCAGATACCTGAAAGATAATGGAGCCCAGTGAAACAGGACAGGTGAGGGCTGGGGTCCCTGTGCCTTTTCCATTGTAAGGGTTGTTACTCACCAATGGCCAGTCCTTTTTTTTTTAACTTTATTTTTATTTATTTATTTGAGAGAAAGAGGGAAAGAAAGGCAGAGAGTGGGAGAAAGAGAATGGGTGCTGCAGGGCCTCCAGACACATATGTCCCCTTGTGCATCTGGCTTACGTGGGTCCCAAGGAAATGAACCAAGGTCCTTTGGCTTTGCAAGCAAATGTCTTAACCACTAAGCCAGCTCTCCAGCCCAAGTGAAACAGGACAGGTGAGGGCTGGGGTCACTGTGCTCTTTCCAATGTAATAGTTGTTACTCAGCAATGGCCTGCTCTTTTTTTAATTTTCTTTTTTTTTTACATAGGTTGCAGTCTTATATTCCCTATCCCCCATCCCCATTTCCCGGAAGGCTGTCCTCAGTGTGTGTGTGTGGCGGGGAGCTATTGGTATTCACTGTGGGGTAGTTAGTGCCTCCATCAATCTCTTGATTGATGGGGCTAGCATCCCACCGTTGACATTTTTGACTTGTTGCATTAAAAAAACATGAATCTCATTATCATGAAACATCTTCCAATGCCGAAATACTCAAAATGCATCTAAAGTTTAAGCCTATGCAAATTAAGCAAAACATGTCAATGGGTCATTATCATTATGCAAAATCTCATTTAGGAACATTGAACAGTCACATAAATGACTAAGTGGCAAAGGACCAGGAAGCTTGTCATATACGAAGGTCATCTGCAGTTGCTCAAGCTGACCCTGCCTGTGTCCACCCACACTATTGACATAAAGATTCTTCATTAATATTTTGTCCTCACTTTTGGTTTTTTTTTTTTTTTTTTTTGGTTTTTTGAGGTAGGGCTTCACTCTAGCTCAGGCTGACTCACTTTCTAAAATTATTTTGCAAATCAAATTAAGTGGTACATGCTTATACTAAGACTTTCTGGGTCTTCGAAGTATTCACCTTTAAGTTTGCTCAACATCTATCTGGACAAAGAGACTGACCTCATTCGGGGAATGTTACCCAAGGCCCACCAAACTCTTGCCATTTGTTCAGTGAGTTGGTTCCGCGGTGTCTTGGTCCATCATCTTATAAGTTTAATAGACATTTTTGAGGTGTCCCAACCTTCACATGGCTGACATTTTGCACCAGAACATTCTTTTCTATGGAAGGATGTCCTCTGCATTGAATTTGTTCAGGGACATCCCTAGCCTTCATCCACTAGAAACCAGTACAGCATCTCCAATCCAGTTGTAAAAACTGAAAATTTCTGCAGAAAAAAATTACTACATGTCCCTCACGGTACAAAATCATCTTGTGTCCACTGTTACTCTTCCACATTGTCTTGTTGAGATTGGAGTCTCTCACTGAACCTGGAGCTGCCAGTTTCAGTCAGATTGGCTGACCAGCAAATGCTCATGATTCTCCCGTCTCCACTCCCCACATAGCTGTGGTTATGTATATGTGTGGCCACACCCAGTTTTAACGTGGGTGCTGGCAATTGAACTCAAGCCATCCCTAACCCTATCAGGACATCATGCTTATACACCAAGCACTCTTACTCACTAAACCATCTCCCCATCCCCCTAAAATTTAATTTTAAAAGATACTATTAAGAGAGTGGAAAGATAAGGTACAGGTTGATTGAAAACATTTTTAAACCACAAAAATAATAAGGGATCGATATCTAGAAAATATTATTCAGAACCTAAAACTTAAACTCAGAAAATGCAAACAAATTACAATGTAGGCTAAAGACATTAAGAAAGATATTTTGGAGTTGGAAAGATTGTTCAGTGGTTAAGGTGTTTGCCTGCAAAGCTAAATGACCTAGGTTCAATTGCCCAGTACCCACATAAATCCAGATGCACAAAGTGGCATATGTATCTGAAGTTCATTTGCAGTGTCTGGAGGCCCTGGTGTGTCCATTCTTTCTGTCTCTTTTCTATAGCTCTCTCTGCTTTCAAATGAACTAATTAATTTAATTTAATTTTAATACTTAAAAATAAAAACAAAACACATTAGGGCTGGAGAGATGGTTCAGCAAGTTAGGCACTTGCCTGCAAAGCCTAAGAACCTAGGTTTGATTCCCTAGTGCCAATGTAAAGCTAGGCACACAAAGTGATGCATGCATCTGGAGTTCATTTACAGTAGCTAGAGGCTCTGGTGTACCCATATTTATTCTCTCTCTCTCTCTCTCTCTCTCTCTCTCTCTCTAAAAGAGAAGCACATTAAAGAAAGGTCAATATGATGGGAAAATGAAAATTCAAACTACAATGAAGCATCATGATACAAAATGAACACTTATAATCACATAAAACCTACATACAAATGTTTACAGCACTTCATTTTAAAAGTTTTGGGGTTTTTTTTTTTGTTTATTTGTTTTTTAAGAATTAGTATCCTGGCTGGAGAGATGGCTCAGCAGTTAAGGCACTTGCCTGCAAAGCCAAACAACCTGAGTTTGATTCCCCAGTGCCCACATAAAGCCAGATGTACAAAGTGGCACATGCATCTGGAGTCCATCTGGGATGCCCATTAATATTCTCTTGTTCTCCCTCTCTCTCTACTTATTTCTTTATTTACTTAAGAGAGAGAGAGGGAGGGAGAGAAGAGGTGTGCCAGGGCCTTTAGCCACTGCAAAGGACTCCAGATGCATGTGCCACCATATGCATATGGCTTACATGCATACTGGTAAATCAAACCTGGGTCCTTAGGCTTCACAGGTAAGTTCCTTAATCACTAAGCAATCTCTCCAGCCCCTAGCAACTTCATTTTTTAAATAGCAGCTTTATTGAAATAGAATTCACATATATCAGATAGTTCATTTCAAATGGGTATCAGGGCTGAAGAGATGGCATAGAGGCTAAGGTATTTGTCTTTGAAGCCTAAGGGCCCAGATTCGATACCCAGTATCCACGTAAGCCAGGTGCATATGGTGGTGCATGCATCTGGAGTTCTTTGTGGGGGCTAAAGACCCTGACATGCCTATTCTCTCTATCTGCCTCTCTCTCTCTCTCTCTCTCTCTCTCTCTCTCTCTCTCTTTCACTGTCTTGCTCTCTCTCTCTCTCTTTCTCTAATAAGTAAATAAAATGTTTAAAAAAATAAAATGGACAATTGTATAGCTTTTGTTTATTCATAGGCAGCTTTATACATATGGAAATAAAACAGATGTTCTTTAAATGTGAAGAGTTATTTAACAATGCTGCTTCCCACCTATGTAGAAACACATACTAAGTGATGTCATTTCTTTGCCTTCATTTTCTCCCCTATAAAATGATAATAATTATGCCAGTCTTTTAGTATAGTTAAATTAAATTAACAAGGTTCCTGGCACAAAGTGTTCAATCATAGTTATAACAAGTATTACCAGTAAAAATACACAGTGTATAGAAAATAATTTATCTTAATTTTTAAAAGTTCATGGTTATAGGGTAAGGGGTGATAAGAGTAAGGGGTAAGAAAGAGTAAGCCTTTCTCAATAGTTGTTACATTGGATATTGATAGTATAAAGGCTTACATCACTAACAGTCATGAATGTATACATGATGTACTCACTGAGAAATGCAAATACACACAAAATGTTAAACTTAGTTAAGTATAGCAGTTGTTGGCTGAGAATAGGAATCATAAATAAAGCCCTGTGAAATGTCATCTTTTCACATGATTGATCAGGGAATTCCAAGCACTAGACAAAAGAAAATTGGTCTAACAAAACTTAGATATACCATTTCATAGCTGCTCTTTGTTATTAAGGTGCTAATTAGAGATGCAGTAGCATTTAGCTCCAACTTCAAAGCACAAATAAATTTCCACTTGCCTACTAGTATTTATAACTTCTGGGCAGTTTGTCAAAGGGACCTATACCTGGAAGATTTTACACCCACTGGTTGTCACAACAGTACAAGAGATGCACTAGGCATGCTTGTCCCAAAATTATATGCGTCTCCATTCCCTCAGAAGGCAGACAAGTAAAAGACACTGTTTTGGGGAGTCAGGAAATATGGTGTGCCATACCCTGTTTGCAAGCATCTCCCTGGGTGCCTTTGAGAGGGCATAGTCACTTCTCTGAGTCTCAACGTCTTACCTATGGTGCAAGAAAACAGCATAACCTGACCTTAAATTACCTCATGCTGGGACCATTCAGCAATTTGACTGAATCTGTGACTACAGGTCACATTTGTGCCAAGCAGCCACTGGGAAGGGGAAGAAAGGGAAGAGAAGCTTGAAAGCACTTCTTTTTAGCAGATGGAGAACTGTAAGATGCTGGGTTTCAGACAATTTGAGGCCTTCCCTATGGTTCGGGAAACTTTATGCTCTTAAAACATCCTAGCTCGTATCTTTTTTCCTATGTTGATTATTGTTATTATTAACAAGATGTTTCATATGGATACATCATGTGTTGGTATCCTCTTTTCCCTCAGCCCTGCCCCCATTCCACTGGGGACACTCCTGAGTGGGTTGCAGGTATTCCCCATGAGGTTGTGGTTTATGCATTGTGGGAAGAGCAGTCAATTATTTTTGTGGGGAGGAAACACCTCTGGGCATGATATCTCAACCTGTGGCTCTTACAATCTTTCCACCCATTCTTCCGCAAAATTCCCTGAGCCATGGTGGGTGAGTTTGAAGTCTACTTCAGTGATGAGCTCTTAGGAGCCTCTGCATCTCTACTTTGATAGATGTTGTTAAGAATTTAGATGGCATGGGTGTTTCTGTCCTCTGAAAATTTTCTAAGGTACATGTTTATTATTCGTAGTCTGGACATTTATATATATAGAGAGAAGGGGAGGAAAGAATATATACATATACATATATATATATATATATATGTATGTGTGTGTATACATGTATATATATATACGTATATATATATATATATATGTATATACGTGTGTGTGTATATATACATATATATATATATATATATATATATATATATATATGTTTGTATATGTATGTGTATGGGTAATGGCATGGTATGGTATGGGTATAGGTATATGTGGTGGTTTGATTCAATTGTCCCCCATAAACTTAGGTGTTCTGGATGCTAGCTTCCCCAGCTGATGGCAATTGGAAATTAAAGCCTCCATATATTGTTGGGGGCGGGCTTATGGTTGTTATAGCCAGTTTCCCCATGCCAGTGTTTGGCACACTCTTCTGTACCTATTGTCCACCTTAGTTGGGCCAGGGGGTGATGTCCACCATCTGCTCATGCCATCATTTTCCCTGCCATTGTGGAGCTTCCCCTTGAGTCTGTAAGCCAAAATAAATCCTTTTTTCCCAAAAGCTGCTCTTGTTCAGGTGATTTCTACCAGCAATGTGAACCTGACTACAACAGTATGATATATGTTTATATGTAGAATACATATATATATTTACACTAGAATACAATCAAGATGTAAAGTAAATATTTAAGATTTTCATGCATTTCGCTACAATGTCTGTTTCTTCCCCCCTCTTTACATTCCCAAGCTTGGTGACGATCCCGTTTATTTACCCTAATGATAGGCTTGCTGCTTCTTCCACATTGTCTATTTTTTATGAGTCTGCCAATAACTATCCATCAGCATAACAACTGGTCTCTGACATTTACTCCAATTAAGTGAGTTACAAGCAATTCAGGGAAAGGATTATACACGAACCAAAGCTATCAATAAACCTATCAATAATCCTGCCGTTTTTGTATGTTTGAAACATTTACATATGCTGTAAGGATGATATATTGGCCCCACTTTTCTTATTCTGTGTAATCAAACAGTAATCAGGGAGAACTACTTCTGCTGAAGGATGAGAGGTCAGGCACTTTGAGTGCAAATCCATCACCCTCACACACATAAAAGTCAGTGCAGAGTCTTTCTGAAGGGCCCTTGAAAGCCAACAATTGAATCATATTTCAAGATCCCGAATCAGACCTATAAGGTTATCATTGTCTCACACTTAATTGCAAGCATTGCAAACATAAATGGGGGGAAAAAAAGTCATTTTTGCATCATGTGTAGAGAGTAAAACCGCTTATGAATCCCTGTGCTGCCAGCTCGGCGATTGATAGAAAGCAGAAATTATGCCAGAGCCCCATCTAACAGTGATGTTACTATGTCGCTGGGAAGCCAAGGCGAGAACACAGCCTGTACTGTTCTGTTCTGGGCCCCACACTCACAGACTTGCTATTCTTCTTCTCTCTCAGGCCTAGTGAGGCAGCTTACTTTTGCCTTTTGTTTCATGGGTTACAGTTAGTCCTTCCCATGTCTCTTCTCTGAGTTTCCAAGTTACCATTAGCTTAAGGCTTTGCCTTGGCATCATCAGAGAAGTGAAAAATGCCGTAGAAATGAGAGATCGTCCAGCCGTGCCCCACAACGGAAACGGTGCCACTTTCAAGCACTGTTTTCCATACCTTCTAATGGAGCCTGCTCACGAAGGCCAAGGACTTTGCTGGGGTAAGTAAAAACGTCCTGGCTCTGCTGATATAATGGGGAAATAATTGCCTCTTATCATCGATGGTTCCAAATTCTGAATCGGGCCCAGGGTTTAACTACTTCTCCTTGTACGATGTTTGAAATTTCATTTGACTTGCTGGATGTGAGAACCACATGCTTTTTCTAACAGAATGTTATATTTTTCTTCAATTCATTTCATTACGGTAAGCTGAAGAAATATGCTACTTTCCTACACAACAGAGTTTGCGGCCTGAATGTGCCTGCACAGATTTCATAATAGGTCAGGGTCCTGCTCTCATCCAGTCCAGCCTGGGGAATCAGATGCAGTTAGCGCCTTGTTCTCAAAGCAGAAGAAATCGAAAGCTCCGTGGAAACGAATGAGCTCCCTACCTGGCTTTCCATCTCCTGGGGATAAATGCTGAAGCTGGCACCTTGCTTAGGATTTCAAATGACAGAGAGAAACCTTGAGCTCAAAGGCGAGCCCTATTGTTTAAACAAAGGTGAGTTCACTGTGGAGCATTAAGCTTCGCACAACCAGACAGGTCTTGAGAACCAGCACTGTCCTACTTTGGCATGCTGTTAAGGCTGGGGTACCTCCATCTCCAACCGCCAGGTGAAAAGTAAATTAAAAATAAATGTCCTCAAAATGCTAGCAATTCAGCCTACAGAAATGCATGTTCCTGGGAAATTTGTTTCTCTGAATTTGCTACAAAGCTCTGACCACAATAGCCAGAGTGAAGAGCTTGACCTCCAACAGCCAACCTGACCCGCGTTCTTTCTTCTCTTACCATCCCTTCTTTTGCCACGTCTTGCCAATGAAGCCAAAAGTATGAGGAGCATTAAGCCATTAACACATGCACTGTTACATTAAGCCATTAATCAGACAAACCACAGATGCTGTTTTCTCTCTACATGTTACTGTAATTAGTCTTAATAACACCGATCGAGCTTGTCACTTCATTGCCACCAATGGCTTTTTATTTTTAAAAAAAATCTATCAAATATTTCAGTTCTAAAAGTCTATACAGATGGAAACTGAATTTCTGCTTTGGAGGGTTCAGTGTTGCACCTCGAGTTTTTACAAAGTATATCCTGAAGAAAGTAGCAGGGTAAGTGCACATTTGGGTGGATTAATAGGCCCTTCATTGAAGATTGAAGCCCACATGCTGAGTTTGCAATCAAACCATATTCCCCTTATGCTAAGAAGAACATTATCTTTTGAGGCATATGGCATGAATAAATCCATCTGAAGGAGACTGCCATTCTCAAAGGAATGTAGGTTAGAGGAAGGGAAGGGAGTTGAATCCAGCTGCCTGCTTTACACTTGGGGAAACACAGACGTGGAGAAAAACATAAGCACCTGAGGCTGGAAACTCTCCACCCAGGGCTGGTTCTTCTTCTGGTCTTTCCCTATGCAGCTTCTCCCACATCCAAAAGGAACAAACATTTCTTTCTCCACTCAGGCACTGGATTTTCTGAGGTCCATTCTACTCACTCTCCTTAAAGTAAACTGTAGCCAGACCATCGTATTCCTGATATGAACCTAGAACTATCTTTGCTAATTTTTACTAATTTCTCCTTTTCCACTGACTTTTTCTTGCAAATTGCTTCTAAAATACTGATGTTTGTGGAGCCATTTCCCTTTCCTGTTTTTCTTTCTCTGCAAATTATGTATTTTTATTAAGAGATTGAGTAGATGCAAGGGTGGTGGCCTGTGCCTAAAACCCCAGCACTGAGGAAGCTAAGGCAAGAGAGCCACAGTTTGAGTTTGAGTTGTATAGTGAGACCTTGTCTCAAAACATTGGAGAAAAAGATGGAGTAAATGAGCAGTAACCATAGCGGGGCTGTGGCTTAGTAGGGAAACTGTGAACACTGAAGTCAAACTTACAAGTGAATCCTAGCCATACTTCTTAGCAATTATATAACCTTGGGGAGATCATTCACTCTCTCAACTTTATAGAGGGGGAAAGGAAGGGAGTATGGAGAAGGTGAGGGAGAAAATGCCCTCCAGAGGCCAACAATAATAATTATTATTATTATTATTATTATTACTAATTGGAACCAAGTGGCATTATCTGTCATGACACATCAACTGTTACAGTAGACTGTCTTACCATCTGGAGGAAAGAGAGACTTCATTTTCTGCTTTAGGCATTTAAGTAGCCACATTGTTATTGCCAGTGATGCCATGAGTCCTACGAGAGTTAAAACTTCCAAACACCCTGTAAACTTGGGGGGGGGCAGGAGGTACTTTTTGTCTCTTAGACAGTGTGTCTACAGGCTGCCCTGGTGAATTGTAGTATCCACTTGCACATACAGGTTGAAGAAACACCATGGAAATGCAAAGTTCATGTTTACGTTGTTTCAACTACCTAATTCAATGAAAACCCTGCCCCCCCCACCTCATTAGCAAGATTGATGGTGAAATTCCCACACTTATGTTCTGGTTTCCTCTCAGCTTCCTCCTCCACGTGCATACCTTAAGAGCAGTGATTCTCAAACTGTGGTTTCTGGGCCAACTGCAGCAGAACAATTCAAGAACTTGTAAATAACTTAACTACCATATCAGATCCAGATGTGCTGAGTCAAAAACTCAGGATTAGTTTTTTTTTTTCTTCTTTTAACAAAGCTCCGCATGAATCTGATGGTCACTGAGTGACAGGACCACAGCCTGTCGCATCTGCCCAGTTGCCTTAGAGCTGTTGTGTCTCAAAGTGAGGGCAGGTACCAGGACACAAAATGATCTTAGGTAGGATAAAGTTGATTAGGTGACCCTTGATTGCATCATCAGCTAGTGGACTCTGGTGGTGAAAGACGTCCTCTTGGTTCTGTTTTATTCCTGGAGTCTCCATTGGGTGTATTACTGTCTGGTAGCTCTTGAATCATTGCTAACCTCTCTTCTACAACAGAGAGGAAGATGTAAATTCAGCATCCTAGATGCACAGTGGAGTCTGTTTATATATCTAGTGAATACACACACACACACACACACACACACACACACACATTCTGCTTCTGTGATTTTCAGAAGGGTTTTTTTTGGTAAATGTTTACATTAGTCACTCAAAGGAACAGTCAAAGTTAGTAATACAAATGGCACGTGGGTTGACTGCTGGGCCAATACTCTGGGTGTCGTGTGCATTTGGAGAAATAGTGACACACTCAAGAAAACCTAGTTACAATGGACTGCAGTTATGCTTCTGACCCTTAATATCTATGCTATTTTCTTAGCTCCAGTTTTCTCATCCTTGGAGGGAGGATGATGTTGATGTCACAGAAATAGGATGAGGACCAAACAATAGAAGACGCGGACCACGCCTGCCACAGTTAGGCACTTGCTCTATGCTCATTCCGTCAAGCTTCATTTTAAAGCCAGTGACCTTCAGAATAGCACTTCTGAGCTTCAGATTATTCATGTGTAAGATTGCAATGAAGGAAATGTAATGATCTTAAAGGCCCTTTCTAACTTTTCACTGTGTGTTGGTATGTGCATGTTGTACGTACATACGCTCATGCAGTAACTCCTGGATTGCCTATATTTATATAAGGATAGCTTCGGGATAAACAGCTTTAGTCCCCTGATGTCAAACCTGAGTGCTTTGAGAATAATATTGAAAATAGACGGCTATGTTGGAAAAACAAAAACCAAGTCATGAGGAATGTGGGAGCTGATGTACATTTCAGAGCTCAAAGGTAATTTCATTGTGTTGTATCATCACCTGTCAAACTTAAAGCAACACTGAGACTAGAAAATAGATTGTCACAGAGCTTTCTGAGGACCGTGGTTTCCATGAGTTGGTGTAAATATATCCAGAGAGACTTGTTCCTACTTCATAAGCTGCAGTTTCCCTTCAGCGTTGCTGGTTCGTTCACTTACAGCATTTGAAAGGCAGCTTGCGTATTCCTGTCAAGTGAACCTGATGGAATAATAGAAAAATCTGAAAAATACAATCAGACCATGTTGCTTCTTAAGGGAAATTCTTGACTACTTATTCTGTTTAAGGAGAAAAGAGAACATGGCATTTCTTTAACCTGTGACAAACACTAACCAAGCTGAACAGAGCAAGTACTGGCTTGTGGGGTGATGTGCAACAGTCCCTCCCAGCACCCCAGGGTACAAGGTGGCTGGGGTTGAGGTCCTTTGGAGGCCAAAGCAGCACTATGCAGTTGCTACAAGGTTGTTTTCATCAGCTTATTTAGTGTGTACAATATTCATGTTAATCTAGAGACCTAAAAGGAAGAAAAACACCTGTTGAAAATATCCATTCTTAGCCAACCTTCATATGATTGATCACTAAAGAAATCCAGGGTCTGGATCCCCCAGATTTTGACAACTCTGATGAAACACCCCAGTGATGCTATTCCACTTGAGGAATCAGGCATTTGTTTGAAAATAACTGTGTGAGACCAAGGTTCAAATCCCTACCCCATTGTGATCCTGTCTCCTCATCAATAAGCAGAATGGAATGTCCCTGCTTCAAAGATGATTTGAAGAATGAAAGAGATGATTTTGGAAATAGCCAGAACAGCTAATAGACACTGAACACTTACTTCCTGCCATGGGCTGTTCCAGGAACTTTGCCAATATGGGATCATTGCGCTTATTTGAAGCACCTTATTATAGACATGGGACGGGATGAGATGCAGTCTCAGTGGGGCGTTGATTTGTATTGCCCTGAAAGCCAAGGATGGTGGGCTTTCTTTCATATATTTATTTCCTTGTATTTGTTCTGGGAGCTGTGTGTTCAGTTTCTTGCCTCTGATTGATAGGAATATTTGCTCTTTTGATGTTTACATTTTCTAGTTCTTTTTATACGCTAGATAGCAATCCCCCTATCTGAGTGTTGCAGTTAAAGACGTGAGCAGCACACTCAGCCTCCCATAGGTTTTATTTGAAACTATTATAAATGATACTGCTTTCCTGATTTCTTTCCCAGCACGTTCATTTTCAGTATATAGAAAAGCTATGGATATTTATATGCTGATTTTTGAATCCTGCTACTTAGCTGAAAGTCTTTAAGAGGTCTAAACTTTTCCTGGTTCACTCTTTGAAGATTTTTGCTATTATTTGGTTTTTCGAGATAGGGTCTCACTCTAGCCCAGGCTGACCTGGAATTCACTATGTAGTCTCAGGGTAGCCTTGAACTTGCAGTGATCCTCCTATCTCTGCTTCAGAGGTGCTTGGATTAAAGGAGTGCACCACCACAACCAGCTTTTTTTTTTTTTTTTTTTTTTTTTTTTTTTTTTTTTTTTTTGGTAGGGTCTCGCTGTAGCCCAGGCTAATTTGGAATTCACTATGTAGTACGTAGTCTCGGGCTGGCTTCAAATTCACAACTATCCTCCTACCTCTGTCTCCCAAGTTCTGGAATTAAAGGCTTTGGGGGTTAAGTACAGGAACTGGTCAGCTTCAAAAGGAGATAATTTCATTTTTTTCTTTACTATTTCTATTTCTTTTGGTTTTCTTTTCTCTTGCCCTGTTACTCTAGCTCAGAATATAGTCCGCTGGTGAAGAATCATGGAAAGAGGAGACAGTTTTTTATTTTTAGAGAAATTGTTTTCAATGTTTCCCCATGCAGTATCATGTTGGCTCTAGGTTTGCTCTATATTTGCTTTATTACACTGAAATACGTCCCTTCTCCTCCTTATTTCTCTTCAGCTTTTATTCTGAAAGAATGTTCAGCTTTGCCCCAGGCTTTTTCTATGTCCACTGTGTTGATGATGTGATTTTTGTCCCTAAATCTGTTTATGGACTGTATTGCATTTACCGTTTTGCATATCCTTCCAACTGTGTAATGAAATCAACATGCCCACAATGTAAGATCTTTTAAAAAAGGTTGTTGAATAAAGTTTGCAAGTATGTTACTGAGACCCTTTGTGTCTGTATTGATCAGAAAGAGAATTGATCTAAAGTTTGCCTTTGTGGTTGTGAACTTGTCTAGTTTGGAGATCTGGGAGTCCTGGTGTCATATTCTCACAACAGCCCTGACATTCATATTGTAGGGAGCAGCTTTATTGGTCTTTCAAGGACTGCTAGATTCCATTAATGACTACTGCTGGCCCTGGGCTTTTCTTTGCTGGCAGACTCCTTATGATTGGTCCAATTTTGTCCGATTATATTTGTTTGGTGTTTTTAGTCATGGTTTAATTTTGGTAGGTCATTTGCATCTAGGAATGAATGATTTTGTTCTAGATTTTCCAACTCATGAGAATATAAGTTCTCAAATATTCCTTAATGATCCTCTGAATTTCATTAATATCAGTCATGTCTTCCTTTTCATCTCTAATTGTATTAATTTGAATATTTATTTATTTGGGGTAGTTTATTTATTTTGTTAATTTATTGCAAAGCACAAACAGAAAGAGAATGGGCACACCAAAGCCTCTAGCCTCTGCAAATGAACTCCAGATGCACATGCCACCTTGTACATCTGTCTTACATGGGTATTGAGGAATTGAACATGGGTTCTTAGCCTTTGCATGCAAGCACCTTAACCACTAAGCAATCTCTGCATCCCTCTTTTGGGTAGTTTTAGAAAGGATTTATTTCTTTTCAAAGAACCAGTTCTTTTATTGATTCTTTGTAGTGCCCTTTCAGTCTCTTCTTAATTTAGATCTTTCCTGGAATTTATTATTTCTGTCTGTCTACTAATTTCGGGTTTGTTTTGTCAAGAAGGAAATTTATAGCTGTAAGTGCTTATATTTGCCCACAAAGCCTAAGGACCCAGGTTCAGTTCCCTATTTATCCATTATCTTCTTAAGAAAGATGCTTAGAAACTGAATTTTAGTATTTCTTCTTTCTCATGTATATAGTCAATGCCATAATATTCCTCTTAATCCTAACTTTATTTACATTCCATACAATTTAACACACTATCCTTTATCATTATCTCATTTTAAATACTTTTGTGGTTGTTTGGAAATATGTTGATTAATTTTCAAATTTTGCAACCCATGGTTCCCAGGTAGCTGTTACTATTTCTGCCTTTAGAGCACACAGTCTATATGACTTCAGTTCTTTACATTGGTGAGATCTGCCTCATGGCAGGTCCATTGTCTGTTTCAATAAATGCTGAAATTCTGCATGAGACTGAGAGTGTATCGTTAAACATTCTAATCATAAATCCATAGAATTAGTTCTTCCTTTCCCTCTCTTTTAATATTTTTATTTATTTATTTGAGAAAGAGAAAGACAGACTGTGTATGTGTGCATGCACGCATGCTTCAGGGACTCTTGTCACTGCAAATAAATTCCATACACATATACCACTTTGTGCATCTGGCTTTACATGGGTACTGGGGAATGCAGCCAAGGCTGTCAGCAAGTCCTTTCAACTGCTGAGCTATCTCCCCAACCCTCCCCTCCCATTTTATGTAGCCATACTTATTTGAACTATAGCTGTCCTCATTTGTTTTTGATTTGCTTTTAGTTTTAAGTTTCCTCATTCTTTGTTGGTTAGAATATTCAGAATATTGGCACACTTCCAAAGGTCAAAAGTCTATGAAAGCTATACCAGAAAAGTATCATGGCATCCAATATTTTTACTTCATTGATCCTACTCCATGGAGTAAGCTAACATCATTTCCCTGACTTATTTTATCCTCCTTTCTTTAAGGATATATGCATATATATATATATATATATATATGCATATATATAATACACATATAATAAGATTATATATAGATATATATGTATTTTTTATTTCCCTTTCTTTTTCATAAAGTAGCCCATAAGCTCTTTTGCATTCAATAGTATATCCCAGAGAATTATTCTACATCAGTTCGTAGTTATCCATATGAAAAGTCTCAACATGTATAATTTGATAACAAGTTTTATATTTTGTTGGGATTTAGGCAAACCCATAACAAGTGAAATGTGAGATCTTGATCCTGTGAGGATGCCCTGATTGAGTCAAAAGTCATCTTTCCATGTGTTCAAGTCTAGTTTAGTATCTTTCGGGAGTGTCAGTCATTTTTTTTTCATGTAGATTTTGTGCTTTTTTATTATGTCTATTCCTAGATAATTTATTTTTTCTGTTTTTCCCATTATATTCACTTACTGAACATTATCTACGTATGTGAATTCTATTAGTCTTTGTTATGTGTTCATTGTGAAATATGGTTTGCAACATTACAAAATGTTTTTGCCTCATTTTATGCTTTTGGTTTGAATTCTGCTATTCTCAGTAAGATTTCAACTCATTTTTCATTTGTATGACAAACTACATACATACAGACAGACAGACAGATAATAGACATGCGCATATTTTTGCATCTTTTGAATCAACACATTGAGGGCTGGGGACTATGGATGTAGCCCAGTTTCAGAGTGCCTGCCTACTGTGTAGGTCCCACCTCCAGCACAAGTTAAAAAAAAAACAGATGTAAATCCTCAAGTTACAGATATCTCTTATATGTAATACGAAGTTGAATTTTAATTAATGGGTCAATATAAGAATGCTTGCCTTTCAGTACGTGTGCTAAGCTCACTCATGTTCATTGGTACATCTGTGATGTGCCAGGTCTATAATTACTATAAGAATTATATTTATTGGGCTGGAGGGATTGCTTAGTGGTTAAGGCACTTGCCTGCAAATAGAAAGGACCCAGGTTCAATTCCCCAGGATCCATGTATGCCAGATGCCCAGAGTGGAACATGCACCTGGAGTCCATTTACAGCAGCTGAAGGCCCTGTTGTGCCCATTCTCTCTATCTTCCCCTCTCTCTCTCTCTCTCTCTCTCTCTCTCTCTCTCTCTCTCATAAATAAAATAAAATCAATATATTTTTAAAAAACAGAATTATGTTTATTGACTTTTTTCTTCTATGGGAGGTGTTTCTTTGCTTTACTTTCTCCTTTTGGCTGTCTACAAAGTTGTTTGCTTTTTGTCACAGCGTTTATCTTTGTACTTTTATAGTACCCTTCATTCTTTTGTATCTTAAGCCTTTATTTTAAAGCACTCAGTGGCTCCCTCATCTTGGGGGAAAAATCCAGTTTTCTTGCTATGACCCACAAGGGTTTTGAGAATCCAGCTTCTGATTGTTTGGGGAGCTTTTCTTACCACTTTGTGCTTAATGAGCTCCATAAACCTGAGTTTCTTTGCTTCAAACACAATGCTCCTGTACAAATATCTTTTGCCAAAGTTTGTATGTGATTCAGTCCTTCATTCAGGTTAAATATCATCTCACCATCACAAGTATCCTTAAATCCCTTGTTTAAAAGATGCCCCACCCCCACCCCAATTCAACATCTAGCATCTAGCACAATGCTTGATTTCTTTCTTCAAGTGACAGGCTGCTATACTGGCCATTATTCATGTCACAGATCACTAGTCCGCATTCAGGTCTACCATTGTTAAATCTCCCACATATGATAAGTGTGTGGAATATGTAGCGTATGCCTTTCTGTGTCTGCTTTACTTCAACAAATATAATGTCCTCCAGTTCTATCTATTTTGCTTCAAATGACAGGGTTTTTTTTTCATTACTGAATAATATGCCATTGTCTGCTGGTGAAGGTGAGGGGGAGAAAGACTAAAGGGCAGTTGGATAATGGGCACTGAAGCACAGAAAGTAGGATGTCCTCATTCTGTAGCACTGTGGGGTAAAGACAATCTATAATAATGTGTGTGTGTGTGTGTGTGTGTGTGTGTGTGTGTGTGCATGCGCGCGCGCACGCATGCACTGAGGATTTAAAAGTGGGGAACTTAAAATCTCCATACATAAAGAAATGACAGAGAATTGCTAATTATTCTGATTTATGTCTGTGAAATTCTGTAGGCATGTGTTGAAATATCACACTGTATCCATGAATATGTAGAGGTATTACACATTAATCAGGATTTTATGTAAATTTGTAAAATCACAGATATCTCTGGAAGGCCAAAGTAAAGCATTTGAATGGTCTCTTCCACTAAAGAAAACAGGTTTCCCTATTTCTCTGGAACCACTGAGGTGCTGGTCTGTCTAAACTTCTCAGCCTTGACAGCATGGGTGAGCATTTGAGGCTCTCAGAGAAGGGGAATGTTGTTTGGCACTGACAATGTGAATAGTCAGCGGCCCTGCCTGACAGCCAGATGGCAGCCTGCCTGTAGAGTCTTGACTCTAGACCATTTCCCCATCATAATTTCATATTTGCCTCCACACCTCATTCTGATCTACTTGGATCTGATTTTTATGTTTCCTGAATCTAAGATAGGGGTAAAATTCTTAAGCCATGAATAAAATATGTGTAGTAGGGGAGACTTGCAGAGAGGAAGCCTATACCAGCTGTCCTGTGCTACTTCCCAACTTCATGCTACATAAAGCAGAGCAGAAGCATCATGGAATGAAAGAAGCACAGTCTATGACCTGAAGATTTTGAGTTCATGCCACATAAAAAAAATTAAGACAACCAAAGCTGTCCTTAGATACCAGTATAATCTTGTAATTCTGGCAAAAAAAAAAAAAAAAGTGTAAGGGAGCAAGTCCAATCCCACAATCCATAGCTATAGCATTGAACCTTGATGTAGAAGAATTTGATTCTAATAACTTTGATCAGAACTCTATGGAACATAAAATTCCTTTATGCACTGTCCCAGCTACTTCATTCTAGTCCACTAATAATAAGTACAGGAATATCTCCAGGGCAAAAATGAGATAGAGAATGGATCACAGGGAAAAGACTCAAAAAAATACTCCTCTAGGGCTAAGGAAGAAAGCAGATGGTTGTATAACTGAAAAATGAAGAAAAAAATGAATTATAGCTATTTACATTTCTACTCTGAAGGCAGTGTTTGTGTTTTCTGTAGGATGGCTTATTTGCTAAGGATTATTAACTTGAGAGGGGATAACTACCAACAAATGATATTTTAATGACTGACATTAAAAACATGTTACTTTTGCTATGATTTCACTGAAAGAAAAACATCTTGATAGAGAGATCTTAATCATAATTTTGGAAACCCTGCTACAGTTTGAAATAGTAGCACATTTTAGGAAAAGAAACATTAACATGACTTTCCCTTTCAGAAATTAGTACCTCAACCAAATATTTAACAAGGTTTTGCTGTGGTCACAGCATGGCGTTATGCAAGATACCAGAGAGGAATAAAGAAGGAAATATAACCCTCAACCTCAAGGCACTTGTGATCTTTGGAAGAAGAATCCAAAACCTAAGTCTTATGTGCTGCATGACGAGAAACAGTAACAATGACAAACCGTTCAACCCCATTTGTGATTTATAGTAGTCGAATCTTTTAATATTTATTTTTAGGACTTTTCCTGTTAGGAAAAGAGAATCCAGAAAAACGATTTAAGAATAGCTAGATAACATGTAGCACTGAACAAGTGTAATCAACAAAGACAAAACACAAGAAACTGACTGATGATGAGATGGTAATATTTTGATTGCCAGAAAACGCGACAAGACAATGATTTCACATGTCAAGAAATCAAAGAGATTTTTTACAAAGTGTTGTTGGAAAATCCTTAGGACATCAAAGGAAGACATTTTCAGTTTGAGCAAGGGAATTTTCAGCGTTGACCACACCAAGAGATGAACCAGCAGACATAGCCTCCTGGCTCAAGGTACTGTAAGGAATGGTGACATTGCAGAGCATATGAAGGGGAGGAACTGGTGGGGAGAGATCTGGAATGCAGAAATGCTCCGAGGAGGAAGTGGCATTTAACCTGTTGTGGTCAGCTCCACATTGCTGGAATGAACATCCAAACCAGGCACAGTTGAGGGGAGGAAGGGACTTATTTCAAGCTTACAGATGGAGGGGGGAAATTCTGTCAATAGCAGAATAATCTGGTTCCGTATATTCAAGCAGAGAGAAACAACCAACGAGTCCCTAAAACCAAAAGCAGCAAGCACAAAACTGGCAGCAAAGCAACCGGGGCCCAGGCACAGGTCAAACCTCTCTGCACACCTATGGCCAGGAAATCCGATCTGTGTCCAAACGCACTTTAGGGCTGGACCACAGAATCTGATCCATTCCCCACTGACACCTCCTCTAGCTAGGTGGATGCAGTTATAAGCTTTAATGAAACACCTGAGTCTATTGGGGACATGTTTTCCAACAGCCACAACCTGAGTCTTGAAGGATATGGTTGAATGAAATGAAATATATGGAACCCTAAGCTTGATGGGAAACTCATGAGTAAAAGGATTGTCTCGAGGATTGGCAAAAGTTCAGGATATCATCCAATCACCACTGAAGAGAAGGTAGCTGAAATGTCATAATGAGACCAAGGCTTTGAAAAGCTCACTCTGAAAGAGCGATGGGGAGCCAGGTAGAACATGTGGACTGGCAGTCCCAGGCCAGACAGCAGAAGCTCGAGAACCAGATCTCGCTTTGTTCTCTGTAGTAAATGGCATGTTGATTACAGGGCAGGCATTCCACTCCTGGTTTTAGCATGTCTACCCCATCCAGGCATCTATGGAAGCTAGAAAAAATGAAAAAGCATTCCATTGTCCCCATGACACTTAATTTCTTTATTGATTAGCTATGAATCTATATGACTGAATAGAGGCAGCCAAGGTTCATCTGAAGAAGTATTTTTGAGATGATTTTGTCATTTTACTCACTCCCACGGGATCTTAATCAGACCAGGATTGAATGAGCCACACAAAAGATTACAAATTTCATGACAACACACTTGCTTTTTGTGAAATACATGTATACATTGATTTTATTGGCTTGTTCCTGGTGAGAATAAAACAAGTTCAAGGAAATGAGATGGGTTCAATCAAACCTCCTACCTGACAGTACCAGAGAGTAACAGAAACTGGTGCAAGGTTGATATTTCCAAATGCAAGAAGTAAAACTCCCTAAAAGCCAATGCTTCTAAGCCACTGCCAGCATGCTTTTACACATTACTCAAACATGGGGCTTAAGGCAGCTTCATAGACTAAGATTTGGATTAGAACAAAGACTTTCCTGCTTGCAAGAGCTATAGTGCACGCAGACTTCGTGTTGCTGTGTCTGGCCCAAGTTTGCCTTCATCCTGCACGCCTGAGGAGACAAAGCAACTGAACTCAAGCCAGTGGGTTGAGATCCAAACACAGTCATGAGCTTATGCCTGGCACAGGTAGGAGGTCACAAAAACAACATGTTCTATAAACCCTTATCTGAGCAGCAGAGAGAGAAGACCATATGTCTCCCTTTCCATTCTCTTCTTGTGACTTTCTACCCCCCTCCTCCCTGTAGGTTGCTACCAAGCACTCTCTCCAATGACAAAGGCTACAAGCTACACGTCTTGCTCAATGAGCTCCTGCTTTGGAGCCAATGTTTGGAATCCAAAGTGACAGACAGTTCAATCTTAGCTTGTTGTAAGCAAACATTTGCATGTGTGTGTGTGGTGTGATGTGGTGTGTGTGTGTGTGTGTGTTTCCAGGAAGGGTCTTATACCAGCTTATGTTGACCTGAAATTCGTTCTATAGTCCAGGCTGGTTTTAACTCAAAATGATTTTCCCAGCTCAGCCTCCTGAGTGCTGGGCTTATAAGCATGAGCCACTGCACCTGGGTGTAAACAGTACTTGATTATGTCTTCTATTTTTTTTCTTTTTTGCCTCTGTGGATAGTGTTCATGGTGTGGTGTGTATGCATGCACATATGAAGATGCACATGCCCCTTGCACATGTGTATGAAGGCCAGAGGAAAACATCAGGTGTTCTCGTCTACTGCGGTTCCACCTTGTTTCCTGGAGACACTCTCCACTGTGCCGGGAGCTGCCATCCTCCCATTTACCTCCCCTGCCAAACACACCAAGGGTTAGGTGGATGCTGGGGACACAACTGAGTCCCTCACACTTATACAGCAAATGCATAATCCACTGAGACATCTCCCCAGCTCCTATATTTACTTTTTAATTATTTTTTTGATTTCTTTATTGACGACTTCCATGTTGTAAACAATATCCCATGGTAATTCCCTCCCTCCCCCCACTTTCCCCTTTGAAACTCCATTCTCCGTAATATCCCTCCCCCCTCAATCAGTCTCTCTTTTATTTTGATGTCATGATTTTTTCCTCCTATTATGATAGTCCTGTGTAGGTAGTGTCAGGCACTGTGAGGTAATGGATATCCAAGCCATTTTGTGTCTGGAGGCGCATGTGGTAAGAAGTCCTACCCTTCCTTTGGCTCTTACATTCTTTCTGCCACCTCTTCCACAATGAACCCTGAGCCTTGGGAGGTATGATAGAGATATTGCAGTGCTGAGCACTCCTCTGTCACTTCTTCCCAGCACCATGATGCCTTCTGAGTCATCCCAAGGTCACTGCCATCTGAAAAGAGGTTCTGTACCAAAAGTGAGAGTAGCATTAATATATGGGTATTAACATTAGGAGAAGTGCTTACTGGGCATTTTGATGAGCATTGTATATACATTTAGCCAGACAGCAAAAGATGTTACACCCCTAGGGCCCATGACTACCCCTGTTGTAGGTTTTCCATATCAGGGATGTATTCCTTCCCATGGAGTGGGCCTCCAGTAAAATTAGATGTCAGTTGGTTGCCCCCATAACAGAAAGGCCACTATTGCACCCATTGGCTCATTTGGCCTGGCAGACCACATATAAGGCTTGCAGTGTCCATTGTTGAGTATCTTCACTGGTGATTTCTCTCTCTCCCATTGAACTGCATGCAGCATGGCTTTTTCCAGCTTTCTGTCAGCTGGTCTACATAGAAGAGGTTTTCAGTTCAGCTTCTGCAGGATTTCTCAGTGACCTTGCAGCCCAACTATCTGGAGTCTTTAGCAATAGGGTCTTACCATCTATTCCTCGTGGGAAACCAAGGGCCTCCGCAATGGCCTATAATGTTTTGGAGGCATCAGGGACCGCGCTGGCCAACAACTCATTGGAATGTATCCCATCCCTGGCACTGAAAAATTTCTAGTAACAATCTATGGCTCCTGTGTGTTCCATTGTCCAAAAAAGTAGGTTTCCATATAATTTATTTATATTCTCTTAGATTTTGATAAGCCCTCCCTCTACCTTTCCTTTACGTCATCTTTTCCCCTGACCTCACTTAGGCCTTTTCACCCCCATTAATTGGTTCTTCTACTTACATATATACAATACCATCCTATTAAGTGCCCCCCTCCCTCCCTTTCTGCTTCCTTTATATCTCCTTTCTAGCTTACTGGCCTCTGCTACTGAGTTTTTTTCCTACTCACACAGACACAGAAATCAGTAGCCTTCCTATACGCTAACAACAAACACACAGAGGATGAAATCAGAGAATTACTCCCATTCACAAGTGCACCAAAATAAATAAATAAATAAAGTACCTTGGAATAAACCTAACTAAGAATGTGAAGGGTTTTAATTTTTTTTTTGGGGGGGGGGGACAGAGGAAGCCTATTCATAAAACTCATTGCCTGTATCAATGCCTTGAAATGTTTCTCCTCTCCTCTCAGGATATCAGTTTTTGATTTGTGGCTGTTTCTTCTTGATTTAACTCCATCATCGCCCTACCTCCCCCCACCTTGAATCAGAGTGAGCAGCTGTGCTCAGGGCCATGAGGCCCTCACAAGTTTGGGCCCACAAACCTTTGCCACGTAGAAGGGCAGGAGGACTTACAGGTAGATGAGGCCTCTCCTCTCCCCAGAGATATATATAAACAGTTAACAGTTGCTCAGAGGGAAAATCTGGGGGTTAGCTGCACATGGCTGTCCGCTCTTGTAAGTAACTCTCGTCCTTCCTCCTGTTGCTTCACCAAGCTATATCTTGGTGGCATTGACTGTCATTGTCCTGGCTGTCTGGAGTGAACAGAAACACTCAGGAAAAGCCACTCTACAGCCTTACATTTAGGGCTTTGCTTCATTTGAGTGGACACTTTTCCCTTGCATTTGTCTTGCACTTTTGGCACTTTAATTTTTTTGTTTATTTTTATTTATTTATTTGAGAGTTACATAGAGAGAAAGAGGCAGAAAGAGACAGGGAGAGAGAATGGGCGCGCCAGGGCTTCCAGCCACTGCAAACGAACTCCAGACGTGTGCGCCCCCTCGTGCATCTGGCTAAAGTGGGTTCTGGGGCATCGAGCCTCGAACTGGGGTCCTTAGGCTTCACAGGCAAGTGCTTAACCACTAAGCCATCTCTCCAGCCCACTTTTAGCATTTTAATTATAGCACCTTGTTTTCAAAAATCTTTCTGATCCTTCCTATTTGTGGTCTTGCACATAGCCATCTTTCCCATGATTAAAGAAGTTTCCTGCAATTATTTCACTGGAGAAATCATCTATGCTCTTGCCTTTTTAGCCTCACTTACTATATTCAAAAATGCACATTTCTACCCTGCCTCTCAATTTTGAATAAATTTTTCCTGTTTCTATGACTGTCTCATAAGTTTATTGCATGCTAGACACAGCAAAAAGAATCAGAATCAAATAAATATTGACGCCTTGAAAAGACAATCTCCCTGCCTAGACCCCTGATGCACGAACTTGAGCCAATCCAATCATCTAGTCTGTAATTGAGGTGCCCGTGTGATTTCTGCAACTGTAGCTCAATCAGTTCACCACTGACATCAAACAATTAGAAGGAAGGGTCAGAGCTTTGCCTCCTTCGAGGCATCAGAAACTAACGTTAGTCTCGATATTTCTCTGTGCTCTGCAGGCCAGCTTCCAGCTTTTCTAATCGTGCAGGCCCTCTCTTGCTTTTTGCTTTATAGCTCAGGCATCTAGTTGTCTTTGGGACACTATGCTGTTTTCTTTTCTCATCAGCCTCATGAACACCACTGCTCCCCCATGCTAGCCTATCACCAGCATTCACCTGACAGCCATTGTGCACTCAGCAAAGGGCTCATGGTGCACAGAAAAAAATCTCCCTTGGATCTGCTTTATTATCCCTGCGCACATGGTAAAGGTACTTGGAGACTGCATTAGGAGATGGACACGGGCATACTTCAGTTTGGATTGGCAATGGATCTAATTTACCTGACCAGAATACTCTTACAGACAGGTCTTGTGTCTCCTTACACGCATCTCTAGCTGTTTTAGCAGCTGTACTACACTTCTCCACTACCAGTAGCTCATTCCTTCCTGTTTGTCTCTGCGTCTTCCGTACTGGAAGGTTTTTCTTACAAGTAGGACCCTAGGTTACCTAGCTTTATCTCATTGGTAGGAAAGGATAAATGATCTCGCAATATTCTACATGAACTAAAAATTTCAAAGATGATAACTTTGTCCGTCATATGCATCAGCGTGGACACACACACATTAATTTATGATGTGCGTGGTTGTGGGGATGAACTGTAAGAACAAACTGTGGCAATGAACTATGAGAAAGAACTGTGAGAATGTCTTTTGTGGACCTTACAATAACTTTCCTGAGTCTACTGTTGTGAGATGCAAAATAACCTACTTGAGACTTGCCCTGAAGTTAATCTTATAACCATGTAATCCACCCGCTTAAAGCAATGGGACTAGGTTTCCTTTGCCTTGGTGTACCTTTGGCCTGAAGAGGAGAGATGATCAATATTGATGAACAATGTTTACAGATACTGACTGAACTTAAGCTACACTCTTCACCCAATTCCCTCAGAGACTTGGTTGGACTCTTAAGTCAGAGCAAGCCTACATGTGTAAAATGTGCTTGCTGATCATAGTGTTGAAGACAATGATGTCACACATTGGGTCCACAGATCTGTTTAAGGCAACAGGTTGGCTTAACATGATAGCTTTTGTGATCCGAGTATATGTGTGTTCTGGATCCGCGGAGTCCAGCAGGTCACAGCCCTAAATCCCTTCATTTAACAAATGGTTAAGGATCATCTAAAGTCAAACGCTCCTTACCCTTTGCTCATACAATGTGCTACTTGTCCACTATTACTGGTTTTTGGCTGTCCAAGAAAAGTACCAGTGAGTAGCCATATAATAAGCTACGGCCATAGTAACAGCCCAGCAGTGGTGACATCAGGTGCAGCAGGTTCACTAATGCCTCAAACTAAACTTTTCATCCGTTTCCTTTTTCCTCAGGCTGCTGACAGAGACAGCCCAGCCCACTCCTGGGATGGGGGTACTAGGAGTTCAGTCTCTCACCTCTCAGGCTCTGCTCCTAGAAACACTTTGCTCACTTCTTTATAGGAAAGTTCTAGAGATTAGCCTTCCCTGCATTTAGGGCTGTGCCCCTCCCCAACAAAAAAGGGCACATGATGATGTAAATGACTTTGAAAGTGGATATTCATCGTGTATCTTCTCTACACTTGGAATTCTTTCTCAAGGGTGTGTTTAATGTATATTTCCTTATCAGTACACGTAGCTACCTTTTTCTTTGGAAAATTTGATTAGGATTCCTGTCATATGGATGAACCATCATTTCCCCAGCATATTTTTTAACAGATGAACACTTACTTAAGTATTTTAATGCTATCTGTAACATAGCCATAAACAATCATCAAGATACTCAGAGATTTAGAAGTATTTCTATGGATTACTTTCCTAAATGGGAAATGGCAGACTTGAAAGTGCTTGGTATGGTTTTTTGTTTGTTTGTTTGCTTGCTTGCTTGCTTGCTTGCTTGTTTATATTAAGGCTAATGTTAAATTCTAACACTTCCACATGGATCTGTGGAATCATGGTTGTGATGTTGCAATGCTCAACACTGTACTGGACTCTGACCCTAGACAAAGGTCTGAGACCAGAGGGACCCAAGATAGGTCCTATCGGTGTTCCATTGAGAGGATTCCATGATCAAGTTAGACTGGGAATCCTAGAATTCTGGATTCACCTTCCATCCTTTCTTAGGATCTGAAGAAAAACAAACTTTATGTAACCACAATTTTCCATACATATAAATGACAATTATTTCACCAGTTACCTCTTGATATCCTGTAGGAATAGCAGTTTAGAAAAATGCCATTCCAACAATTTTGAACTTTCCTTTTTATTTCTCCCTGCCCCTCAGGGAGAACACACAGGGTTTATAACATATCCCATGTAGACCTCGAACTCTAGATCTTCCTTCAGCCTCCCAATGGCTGTGGTTACAGGCAAGTGCTATCATTCCTGTATGCAACAACCATTTTATTCTTTTAAAAATGAATCCAGGGTTGGAGAGGTGATCCAGTAGTTAAAGGAACTTGCATGTAAAGCCTAATAACCCAGGTTTGATTTCCCAGTACCCACATAAAGCCAGATGCATGAAGGGGTAGATTTATCTGGAGTTCATTTGCAAGTGGACCTGTCATGCCCATCCTTATCCCCCCCCTCTCTCTTTCTCTTCCTGCTTGAAAATAAATAATAAAATGAATTTTTTAAATGAATTCCAAGGCTGGGGATATAGCTCAGAGAAAGAACATTTAAGAGCCGGGCGTGGTGGCGCACGCCTTTAATCCCAGCACTCGGGAGGCAGAGGTAGGAGGATCGCCGTGAGTTCGAGGCCACCCTGAGACTCCAGAGCGAATTCCAGGTCAGCCTGGGCTAGAGTGAGATCCTACCTTGAAAAACCAAAAAAAAAAAAAAAGAACATTTACCCAGCATTACAAAGTCTTAGGTTCAATCTGACACCACCAAAGAAAAAACAATGCAAGTGTTTTTCTATCTCTTTCATGGTGATTAGACATTCAGCTCTTTTCACAATAAATTGCCTTTTTCTTCTAGCCTACTACTCCAGAATAGATTTTCTTTAGAGGTGGGGATATCTATGCTATTAACATTATTTATAGTGTAGAAATTAGAAGACTTTATAGAGCCTGAGATGTTATCCCTTGAGTCACTAGTGAGAGTGCTTAGTGCCTGTACTCTATTGAACTTATTTGGCCCTCCAAAGTCCTTCTTTCCATCTTCCAATGTTTTTATCTGTATCTTCCTAGAAGTGAAGTACTATGTCTGTGGGTCTCTTATAAACTCTTGACTTAAGAAAGTTACCTTACTTATTTAAGGCTTGCAGGGGTTCATAATAGGAGGTTCAGTACACACATTCATTATATATCAGAAGAGGTCCTTATATTTAAGACGCACTCCACATTGGGAGATAAAGGCTCATTGTGATAGAAATTATATTAAAAATCTTTCACAAAAGAATTAGATTCATGGAATTGAGCATACATCTTAAGAATTAAGAGCAATCAGCTCTTTTATTATTATTTTTATTAAGAAATTTCCTTGAATCAACTCATTTATTTCACTCTACAACAGACTAAGAAATATTATTAATATCTACCATGAGTTAGTTAAATAACTTTGGACTCACTGAAGTGAAAATATCACTCACTGACTGAACTTACGAAAGCAAATGAAAAATAAGTATCAGCTGAAATTTAAATGGTCTACCCAGTGTTGAGATCTGTATTTACCCACTATATACTACTCTATCAGTATTCATGTGTATGTATGTATAGCTTAATAAGTAAAGAACTGGACTGAAAGTAAAGAAAGCTATTATTTTAGAATGCCAGACTAAGCTGGGCGTGGTGGCACACGTCTTTAATCCTAGCACTCAGGAGGCAGAGGTGGGAGGATTGCCATTAGGTCGAGGCCACCCTGAGTCTACATAGGTCAGCCTGACTAGAGCAAAACCCTACCTTGAAAAAACAAAAACAAAAACAAACAAACAAACAAACAAACAAAAAAGATGTGCCATCATAGAATACCAGGCTAACTAAACTATGAATCAGAGTTGAAGCCCTAGTAGAGGTGGGGTCGGCTTTCTTCCTCAGTCATCACTCCACACCCCTCCTTCCCGTTATCCTCGGATTTCCCCTCGGGTATCTAAAAGTATCAGTTACAGAACATACAGCAGAAATCTATGCTGAAGCTAGGGACTTCACAGACATCCAAACTAAAAATAAAAAACATTCCCAAGAGCTTCACATATACAAATTTGGCTCCATTCCTAACAAATTTAGATTATGTGAAATCCACAGAGTTTTCTCTGTGGATAACCAATTGTGGGTAAGTCCAAAGAAAGGCTGAGACTAATTTTCAGCTACAGAACATGGTAGAGAATTCAAGCACAAGTTTTCAAAGCTCAAAAGACCTTAGTCTTATTCGACCTGAAGTCATGATTATCACTCATCACATGCAGAAAGTATACATTCATTTAGCAAATATTCACTGAACATTTCACTTCCAAGGCACCATGTTCATTACAATGCCTACACAACACATGGGGACTGGGAAAAATGAGAAGCAAATTGCATGCATGGGGGAAGTTTCTAAAAATGTGAAAGATTAAAGAAAACATAAGGTTTTAATTGAAAATTCCAGTGCCAGGGATGAGATGCCTCTCGGTAAGTTGTTGCTCAGGAGGCCACAGAGGCCTTTAAAAAAATACTGGCCAGCTGCCATTGCTCTTGCTTGAGCACAAAACCTAGATGGTAAGTCCCTATTGCTGAAGACACTACATACTTCAGTTACAGGGCTTAGAGAAACCAAGCTGGAACTGAGCTGGGCAGGGGGGGTTCCTCACTGCCAACTAGCTTTCTTTCTGTCAGAAGGTGTTATGCAAGCTGTTGGGGGAGAAAAGCCATCAGTAGCCCTACCCAGCTGTGAAGCCTGTGTATTTCACAACCAACCTGCCAGGTGAGATGTGCCCACTGGTGCAATAAAGGCATGAAAGTTATGGGAGTGACCAACTGCTCTGTTTGGATTTGAAGCCTGCTCCACAGGAGGGAAATCATGCCTGATAAAAACATTTCTCAATACACTTGTCATTCCTGTCTTCTTGGAGAACAGTCTGCTTAAGTTATTTCAGGGATTATTATGGGTATAAAATACACATGCAGCATTGATTCTGAGAGAGAACAATATTATCAATTAATCTAGGGGTAAAATTAAGCCCTAGATACTAAGATAGGGCTGGGAATAGGGCAGGCCAGTGATTAGAAATAAAGAATTTTAAGTTCCATAGAGGAATATAATTCCAAGTGCGCACTTTTTAGGACAGGATCTTACTATGTAGATCAGTCAGGTCTTAAATTATCAATCCTTCTGCCTCAGGCCCCTGAGTCCAAGAATTATAGTTGTGTAACACCACACCAGCCTCTGTATGGCCAATTTTAAGAATTATCACTAAAATGAAAAAAAAGTCTACCAAATAAGTTCCAAATCAATATAAGATATAAAATAAGGAGACATAGTAAAGATATTTAATTAGAGAATACTGAAAAATATTTCAATATAAAATATCAAGTCATAAATATTTAAATTAAGCTTGCATGTAGAAATGAAAATGGCACCTTGAATTAAAATTACACAAACCTTGCTGGGTGTGGTGGTGCATGCCTTTAATCCCAGCTTGGGAGGCAGAGGTATGAGGATTGTCATGAGTTCAAGGCCACTCAGAGACTACATAGTGAATTCTAGGTGAGCCTGGGCTAGAGTGAGACCCTACCTTGAGAAAAAAATTACACAAACCAACTTGAAGCTATTTTCAAAATTAAATTAAATCACAGAAAGGTTGGCATAATAAAATCAACACTATGTGAAATAGACATTAACACAGAGTCACAAGCCACCAGGAAATCTAAAATTTTTATGCATCAAGACTTACCTTTCCTAATTTGTATGAGCAAATTTGCACAATTACAAAGCCACATTCTTGATGAGAGATTAGCATTGCTTTCTGATTAATTGTGAGATCAAGAACATGAAAATTTATGAAGAACATAAAAGATTTGAATAATCTATTTCACAAGCCAAATGAAATGAGTATACAGATAACCTAGCACCCAAGTTAGATATATTCTCTCTAAGCATATATACAGGCTTACAGAATGTTCCATGCAATAAGCACAAAGTCAGTCTCAATGAATGCTACAGAATTGATAGCATAGCAACTCGCCTCATTAGGACAAATTAATTATTAGCCATTACTAATGACTTTTAGAATCCTATGCATTCACAAATATTATTAAAAACTTAAATAGCCAGGCAGCTCGAGGGGCAGAGGTAGGAGGATTACTATGGATTTGAGGCCAGCCTGGAACTATAGAATGAGTGCTGGATCAACAATAAATAAATAGTAAAAGAAAAATCACATGTCCTTCCCCCCACCAGACACTGGTACAATTATGACCCCAGAGTTGTTACCAATAACCCCACTGAGGAGGGACTTAAGTGGAATAGAGGCTAGGGAAGGGAACATAAGAGTATAACTGGATGGGAATATGGCCAGTATGCAATATATTCATACAATAAAGTTCTCTATAAAAAGAAAAGCTTGGGAGGCAGAGGTAGGCGGATCACTGTAAGTTTGAGGCCAGCCTGAGACTACATAGTGAATTATAGTTCAGCCTGGGTTAGAGCAAGACCCTACCTCAAAAGAAAGGTAAAAGAAAAATCAGAAAAAAAATGTATTTAACACTAAAAACAAGAAAAATGCTTATATTGAATTTTAAAACAAAAAAAAAACTTAGTGCTTAAAATTCTCATATTATGAAAGATATAGTAAGCTAACAAATAGCTGATACAATCATAGAAAAATATCAGAAATTTAATCAAACCAACAAATCCGAGGGAAAATAGAAAAAGTCAATAGCTGACTCATTGAAAAGACTTAAAAATTAGACTTATTTCTATCAAAGTTTGTCAAGGAAAAAATACAATTATAGTTTAATAACTTGAAATGTTCAAGATGGCCTAAATAGTACCTTAAAAATTTATCAAACCATATTTAATTTAAAAAGCATAGAAATACCAAATTGTGGTTGTTTGAATGAAATGTCTCCAATAGGCCCATATACTCTGCATACTTGGTCCCCAGCTGGAGGCAGTTTGGGGAAATGTGAGGCCTTGTGTGGAGGTGGAGCCTTGCTGGAGGACGGGTGTTGCTGGGGATGAGCTTTGACGTAATAAAGCAAGAGACATAGTCTGCAACTTTTCATTTCACCAAGACTCATATTGCTTGTATCCATATTTAGTTCCTCAGTCTGGACATTGCCTTTCTTCTTCTGCCTTATTTTTTTTTTTTATTCTGCAACACTGCACTCATTAATTTTATGTGTCTTAAACTATGCCTATTGGAAGTTTAAATACTCAAGTGCTACTCTTGGAACAATAATGGCTTTATTATTTTATTGCTGTCTTGGGAAATGCAGGGTTTTCCTAGTAACTCTTCTGGTAAATTTTTAAGAATTTGAATAATTGCAAAAATAGTTTTGCTATTTGTATTTTCTAAATTCTTTGCTTTTTCTCCTCTGTGGATCTGGACCCACCTTTGTGGTGTTTTTGCAGACTCCACACAGTCAACTCCCTTGGGTTCTCCGGTAAACTTATGCATTAATAAATTTATGTAGCCCACATTGCCATATTTCCAAATACTCTTTCAATCCAGCTATGCTTGATATTTGGGTGAAATAACTATTATGATAAGATTAGAAGCAGTATGAGTAAGACCTGAAGAGCTACTACCTAAGATTTTTATAATTTCTATACCTTACAATGTGAATAAAATTTTGCTTCGACATTTAAGAAAAGGGTTGTTATTGAGGACAGGGCTCTTTAAGTTTTTGGAAGGATAAATGACCAACATAAATAGAATACCCCCTCAAAAAAAATATAGCACCCAGAGTTAGGTCTGTCTTTATATGTTGGAGTCACCAAGGCCATGACTATGGAATAGGACCCTCTGACAAATCTCTATGTTCAAATTCAGTTCTTATATAGACTGTAAAAATTAACATTCCCAAACACTTCAAAATACCAAACACAGTTTTGTTAGTAGTACTTGAAACCCCAATTTTCCCTCCAAATTATTCACTACATCCTCTAATATCTTCACTAGGTTGAGCTATGTCTTTCTATAAATTTGTCCCCATTTTTTCATTTCCTTAAAAAATGGAGTTCATCTCACTTGCATTCTACTGAGCTCCTTCATGAATTAAGGAAAACACACCTATACTAACAGAAGGCTGCTAACAGTATTCCGTTGCTATAAATATCTGCAAAAGGCATGGTAAATTCTAGAAGACAGTAGAGCATGTTGTTGGTTGAGCATACAGACTGCCAAAATTCAAATCTGGACTCTGCCACTTACAGCTAACTGAATTTAGGTAAGTTGTTTCAATAGTTTCTCTCTTCCCATCTTTGCTCAACCATAAAATTGAACTAATAGTATCCATGCAAGGAGGTTTGCCAAGTGTGCTCAATGGCATGTTACTTAAAGCTTCACATGTGGTGAGAGCTTACTAAGTGCTGTTACTGGTCTTGCCATTGTTGTCTCCATCCTTCTTAGAGAACAGAGGACGTGGACTGGAGAATTGGCTCAGCAATTAAAGGCCCTTGTTTGCAAAGTCTGATGGCCTAGGTTCCATTCCCAAGTCCCCACATAAAGATATGTCTGGAGTTCATTTTCTGGAGCAAAAGGCCCTTGTACACCCATAGTCAGTCAGTCACTCTCTCTCTCTCTCATAAATAAATATTAAAAATCGGAGAGAAAATATCTCAAGATCTCATGGGAAACATTCTGAAACACATGCTATCTGCTTGCATTTCTGTCTCCTGAATCTTACGCCTTCTGCTCTGGTGGGCAAATGTCTGACTGTGCGGCTGGCTGCCCTCCAGAATGTGCCTGGTATCTCCTGTTCAGATTTCATCCTGACTTCCCACTGACCTTGTTCCACATCAGGGAACACAGCTGGGCAGTTGCCCTTTACACCAGAGGAGTCTAATTGGACTTGCTTCTATATTCACACTAAGTCCCCTGTGATCTTGAGTTTCATGAATCAACTTAACTATGCATCCCACAACATCATTTCTGAGTTTCTCTGTAAAGATGTTTCCAGAAGAGATTACCATTTGCCTAAGTGTGCTGAATAAAGCAGATGGCATTCCCCAATATGAATGGCTCCCTCGTAATCTTGTGAGGGGTTGGACAGAACAAAAGAGCCAAGAAGGACAATTGGCTTTGCCAAATTGCTTGAGCTGCACATTAGTCTTCTACCCTCACACTTCTACTTCTTCCGGGTCTTAGGAGATGTTGACTGGGAGGACACCACTGGCTGTTCCTGAGTCTCCTGTATGTAGAGGGAAGATTGTAAAATCTCACATCCTCCATAATCAAGCAAGTTTATCATCACACACATGCACACGCGTGCACACACACACTCACACGCGCTTCTGTTTCCCGAAGGACTCCAGTCCACTCCGCATCCCAACACTGGGCCCATCTGCTCACACACACAGCTGTCAAGCATAGACAAGAAGTGTGATCCTCTGGGGCACCCCAGGCAAGGCTGCCACAAGCTCTGTAGAAATGCTCTTAAGTGTCTCCAGTTCCTCTGGGCCTACTTTCTTGGCAAGCAGCAAGACAGGTTTCTGGCTCTGAGGTTTGTAGATTAGTCCCAGGTGGCCTTCCTGGACAGGTTCCATGCCATTAATGTGGTCACCCAGAAATGTTCACTTGTGTGAACTAAAACCACAAATCAACACTATTGCAAGCAACTCTGGTTAAACTTCTGAAATAAGGAGACAGCTTAGAACTTCAGTAATGATCTAAATAATTTCCTTAAGATACACTTAATTCAGATTTAACAAGATGGTTAAAATTAACAAGATGGTATTAAATTCCAGCAATTGTTTAATATGGATGTGTTATACTGTCATGTAGGAGACCTACATTAGTATTAATTACTGCTATATTATTTTAATTACCAGCACTTAAATTTCAGTGTTTCCTATAAAATTAGAGTGTTCAGTGCATGGAAACTCAATTTAATAACTAAACAATGACATACAGAATTTAAAGCTTTTCTTCATCCCAAGGTGAAGAAAATCTAGTAAGTATAATATGTAGATTCATACAGCATGCCAAGTGCTATTATAAGCACTTCACAAATTATCCAGATCTTGTTGCATTAGTGCCATATGGTATGCGTGTAGTTTTGGTTTGTTCATATTGTTTTTGTTTTTGTTTTTTTTTCCTTGTTCTATATTGACAGATACTAAGTCAAAGAGTGGGCATGTGCCTCCAAGGTCCAACAATTAGGATGTAATGGAGCCATGATTTCAACTCAAGTGGACTGAATATGGAGCCCACAGGCTTAGGTGCTGAACATACTTTCCCACACAAAGACATACTTGCATGTTTCTAGTTTCCAAACTCTAGTTTGACAGTGAAGGGACATGCACTTTGGATCAGGATGAGCCTTGGTTAGAATCCTGACCTACAATCTGTGTAATGCCTGTTTCGTTATTTGGAAAATGACATACCAAAGTATACCCACACGGTAAGATAATGTGTACAGGATTCCTTGTTCAAGGACTGGCACATAGTAGGGACTAACTTCTTTGTTGGACAAGTGTTTATAGTGTACCTCTGAGGTAGATGGGGCACCTAACTATGAACAAAAATTGCAACACAGCACGACAGATACCCTCGACTCTGTGCATGGGTACAAGTGTAGAATTGTGATTCTTTATTTAGTGTTTGTTTTAACTTTTGTCTTGGTTTTTGAAATTATGAATCTGAGCCTTTAAACTCCAAAGGTCATCAGAAGATGGTAGAGCTGGATAAGGACTGGTGTCAGAAATTAGATCTCTGGCTAGCTATGAATCCTAGAGGGAAAGAACTGGAGAGACCTCAGCATTTACTGCTCCTAGAAGTCTGGCATACAAGAGGTGCTAGGTAAACATTAAATTATATGAATTAATAAACAGGTGCTAAACAAGTATTAATTAACTGAATACAGAGCATGGAAGGAAATTCTACAATTTAGATACCACCCCACATTATCTAGAGCTCTTTTTTCTCTAATCACTAAAACAGAATTCCATGGTTGCATCAGCAGGTTTTAATTACTCTTCCACCCAGAAGCTACCAGGCCTCAAATGAGTTCTCACTTTGTGAGCTTCAGTTCAGGAAAAAATAAAATGAATTGTAATGAGGATTAAATCAGATAATGCATAGATCCCACATAGTTGCTGCCACGGGGTAATCCCCATGGTAACATTCACTTGGGTATTTGTTGATATCGGGAGGTGGTGTGCTTGTTTAATCCAAGCAGCACAACATAGCTGGCGGCAGCCTTTCTCAGCATAAAAGAGAAAACTGAGGTTGAATCTAAAGTCATATGGTAGATACCAAACCCCAGGCCCGCTGGCTACAAACACAACACAACACAACAGGTGAGCCTACAGAAGTTTCTGGAGCAGGAGAGTATCATGGAAAAGGCATTGAGAAAAAAAAAGTTATTTAGGGAGCATGTTCAAGAGAGTAAGGTCAGCCAGAAGTAACTCCATTCTTCGGAGCAGATAAATGGACACCATATGTTGACCCCTACTTGTTTCTCCCCCCGTGCTTTTCTGGAGTGGGGGTGGGTAGTAGGAGAAATACAGAATTGTGGAACTGGAAACAGATGCCTCCTCATGATGATGAACTCAGCAATAGAAAAATGAGAAGCTAGACAAAAGCAATGCCCCTGCCTCCACCTGTGGACACTAGGTCCTGCCAACATACTGGCCCTAAATTTGAAAGCAGGTTGTCTTCTCAGGCATATGCTCTGTATTCAGGAGGCCACAGTCTTCATCCTGGTACTAGGCTGGAGGAAATGACGTGGAGGGTGACGTCTTTTCTTCCCATGAATTGATTTATATTAGTATTTTTGTCTTCCTTCCCCACATCCTGGGAGGTGGAGGGTAGGTTTAGGGAAGAAAGCATTATTTACTGAGTGCTACTACATTCAGGAACATGATACTATGTCTAGGATAAAGTGAGCAAAACACACAGTCCATTCCTTCCTGAAGCTTATCATTTAATGGGAGTGATGAGCGTCGGGGAGTCCCACAAAATAAATATGTGATGGCCATTTGTAGTGAGAATGATAAAGGGAAAGGTTGGGCATCTCTCTGTTGCCCAGCCTCTCTATAGTGTGGTGGGGACAGCTGCTACAAGCAGACTAGAGGAGTTGGCAACATGCAGGTCTGTGTGAGACACTGGAATGTGTAGGATTATTTCAGGATTAGTGAGGCCAAAGTTAAGCCATGAGTTGCAGAGAGGGACAATACTTCAATTTCTATGAAAAAAAGTAGTGACATCTTAGACCCCAGCAGAGTCTGTGTGTTTGGAATCTCCGTGGGCAGAGAATTGGCATCGACAAGAGGGCCTGGCAGCTGATGAACTGGCTGAATACATCACCAGTGGTGTCTTGAGCCACAGAACATGAGGAGGCCAAAGTTACACAAATTCATGTCCAACTTCCTCAAGAAGCCCCGGAAGGATTTCCAGGAGATTCTGAAGGCTGCCCAGGGTTCTATAGTATTTAAGCAGGACCAAGTTTAAGAAAACACTGCGTGACAAGACTATCTGATAGGGAGTGAAAGTAAAACCTGGAAAATGAAGACTCTGTGGGGCTCCAGAGGAGAGGGAACTCTGGGTTTCCAGCAAGAGCTTTGAAATACAGAAGTTTCAAATGTGTTTCTCCAGCTGATGCCATCTTTCACAAATGGAAGCTAGAGAGGCTGAGAATGTGCTGAGAATGAAAGAGGGTCAGCCTCTCTCTGCTGAATCCAAGGAAGCCAAGTATATTAGCCAAATCAAGAATAAATACTACAATAAATAATACAAGTACTAAATAATAAATAAATAAATAAATAAATAATAATACAAGTACTAAATAAGACCCACATCTCCTCTCACAGGAATGTGATGCCTATCTGCCCCAAAAATATTCTCTAGACATGTTCTTCACGCAGGGCATTGTAGCAAGAACTCTAGGTTGTAACACTGAGAACAACTGTATGACAAAGTACAGATTTCTTGATCTCTCTGCTTTTCAATGTCTTCAACTATAAAATAGGAGTAATAATACATCTGTATGCAGAAGAATCCCTGGCACATTGTAAATGTCATACAACTTTTACCACTGCTACGGTGATCTTCAGAATCATTGTTACAAGCTATTCTTTATCATGATTTCATTTAATCCTATAGGGTTGGCACATTTCTTATTTCCATTTTGTAGATGAGGAAACAGATTTCTAAAGAGATAAGGAATTAACTGGAGTCACTCAGCTATAAAGTTGCTGAGCCAGGATTTAAACCTACAGTGTTGGGATCCAAGGTCACACACATCCAACCCTGAGTTGATAGGATTAAATGAAATAATGTGTATAAGGTATGATTTATAATTATGACACTCAACAAATGACAATTTTCTTCTTCATTATTATAATGCTGCCCATTGTCCTTCGTAAATGACATGAAGAATATGTAATATTTGGTTGAGTAACATGCACACCATTAATACTCCAACACATTAAGTACTATTCCAACTGGAAGAAGTGTGATCCAAATTCCTAATCAGGAAACATTATCTTAAACAAATATGCACTATGAGTGAATCCACCAGTTGTAAGGAAGAAAGAAATGTATTCCTCTAGCTATAAACCATAGTTCTATCAGGCTGGACTCCTCCTCAGAATCATCTGTCCTATTTCCCCATTTCCCACTCTTCACTGTGAGTTTTTTATAGTGAATTTTTTCTCAAGAATTAGGTAAGTAAGCCAGGTGTGGTGGCACACACCTTTAATCCCAGCACTCGGGAGGCAGAGGTAGGAGGATCGCTGTGAGTTCGAGGCCACCCTGAGACTACAGAGTGAATTTCAGGTCAGCATAAGATAGAGTGAGACCCTACTTTGAAAAACAAACAAAAAAAAGAGGTAACTATTCATGAATGGATTGATTTTGACTGTAATTGGACACCTGAGTCCATCATGAATTGATTTTTTTTTTTAGGCTCATACTGAAAATTGTGAGGAGAATTCGAAGAAACACATTCCACACCCTTCCCATGAGCACTGTCTACTGCAATGTCAGCAAGGCAAGCACGAGAATTAATTAGCATGACCTCAGATTGTGTGATGTTTTCCATCAGGTTTGAAGGGCACTAGAGCAAGCAGTGATAACATGTGCCATCACCATGTCTATGGGGAGAAAAGAGCTAGATTCAGAATGCAGAAGTAAACTTCTACATGCTAAAGAATAAGAGGGAAGGCTGGAGAGATGGATTAGCAGTTAAGGTGCTTGCCTGTGAAGCCAAAGGACCCATGTTCAACTCTCCAGATCCCATATAAGCCAGACGCACAAAGGTGAGGCAAGCCCAAGGTCGCACATGCCCACTAGGTGATACAAGCGTCTGGAGTGCGATTTCAGTGGCTGAGGCCCTGGCATGCCAATTATCTCTCTCTCAAACGAGGGAAATCATTTGAAACCTTGAGTGGTTCATGGTGGAGATGATTAAATCATTGACTGGCCTACACAGTGCCTGGTGACTGGGCCAAACCTATAAAAACCAGTGCGACCCCAGGTACCAGTTGCAGCTCTTTTTGAGTCCCCCCTCCTCTCTGTCGGAAGCATCGTTCTATCGCATTGCAATAAATCCTGCGTATATACCCTTCTTTGCATGCACTCCTTTGGGCCTCATTCACTGTTCTATACCTCCCGGAGACAACAGACTTGAGATCTTGGGGACTTTTCATGGCCACTGAATGTCCAGTGCTCTAACACTTAAATTGAGCCCACCCAGAGCTGGCAAAATCTCCCTCACTCTCCAAACCTGAAACACTGTTACATATCACTGCTAAATAGTTTAGTAAGATACCACTGAGAATCTCTAGTACTAGAACCAAGTACTATGTACTCACTGAATATTTAAGAATGGACCCAGATATATTTATATGTGTGTGTGTATATATATATATATATATATAGAGAGAGAGAGAGAGAGAGAGAGAGAGAATGAGAGAGGTGCAAAAAGAAAATTGGAGACACATGAAATACAGTCATTAGCCCCACAGAGTGAAGGCAGGAGGCAAGCTCAAAGGGCAATACAAAAACATCTGAGATAAGATAAAATGTGTTAAGGTCAAACACAGAGGACCTGAAAAAGTGCCACAGAAGCCACTCAGAGCCAAGAATGTAGACATGCTGGCAGCCTCAGGGGAGTTAGAGGGACACAGCTGGGGATAAACTTGAGAAGTTGCTTTCAGAGCACAAGGGGGCTGGTGTGCATGCAAGCAGTGTGAGTCTCTCATTGTGCACACAATTGTAGGTAACCTCCAGGGCACTTGACACACCTGGGGCCTGGCTGCTGCAAGCCGTGTGGAGGAGGGGTCTGGGCCCAGCTGCTGTGTCAGGCAAGGCAGTCAGGGGGAAGATGGCGCACATGTGTCTGTCCCTGGTCTGTTTTCTCTGGAGGATGGCAAGTTGGGTGTGATCAATCTGTTCTGACATCCACGGGCAGCTCAGGGAATTTTGAGGTGCTCCATTCTAATAGCAGAGACTGGTTCTATGTGGCTGTTTTCTGTACAGTAGTGTCTCCCTCCTACCCCAGGGAGACTGTTTGATGTCTGGGTTGGACTAGGTCCTATTATTCCGGGGACAAACCACATTCAATCTTCTGATCCGAGAGGCAAGTGGCTTAGAACTGCCTCTTCTGTCTTTTTCTTCTCCTCCTTCTGAACTCCCTCTAGCCGTCTAGCTGCAAGTGGTTGGGACCAGGTGAAATGTTCATTTACAGACTCTGACCTCCCATCCGAATATACAATAGACATTATAGCATAGCAGATAGGAGTTATGTACAATATAAAATGTAAAGATTGTATGTAAAATGTGAAGGTTTCTCTGTAACTTCCTGGTTCTGGTCAGATGTCTCCCTGGAGGAAG
Source organism: Dipus sagitta (assembly GCA_036346955.1). Classification (NCBI taxonomy): domain Eukaryota; kingdom Metazoa; phylum Chordata; class Mammalia; order Rodentia; family Dipodidae; genus Dipus; species Dipus sagitta. Next base: position 54,886,973 of record CM070777.1, read on the forward strand.
GAGGGCCCCAGAGAGTGACGTGAGAACGTGTGATGGTGGGTCTGCCATACAGCCAGGCCTTGCAGGCTGGAAGAGATCATATATGGAAAGTCCTTAGTTCAGTGGTTGTGACATGTGACCAGTTGCTGTTAGCTACTTTAAAAAAAAATCTGTGTATGTACATGTATGTGTCATGGGCTGTGTGTGCAGGTCAAAGGACAACCTCAAATGTCTGTCCTCACCTTCTACCTCATATGAGGCAGGGTCTCTTCATTGTTCATTGCTGCATTCGCCAAGCTAGCTGCCACTGCATCCAGCTTTAGTGGATTCTAGGGATCCAAACTCAGTTCCTCATGCCGATATGGGAGTGCTTTATCCACTGAACCAGCTCCCCAGCCCAGTGCCACTATTAATGTTAATGTCTTTATATCATGTGTAGAGGCATAAATCTCTACAATACCCAGGATCATACCGGATTTTCCTTAAACTCTTGCTGATGTTATGACTAAAGGGACTTAGAGAGTGGTAGAGAAAGCACACACACACACACACACACACACACACACAGAGAGAGAGAGAGAGAGAGAGAGAGACTGAGAGAGAGGAGAGAGAGAGAGAGAGAAAGCTAAAGATGTCTGGAAATGAGAGGTTGCAGAGAATATAGCAAGAGAAAAGAGGGAGAAATATCAGCTACCATGGGGAGCATGAACACTTAAATTTTATGAAGGCTTTATGGTTTCACATACGTAAGACTGTCCTCGGTATCAGTTTTGACTGCAGCGTGCATTGATCTCTTTAGGCATCTTAAGTTGGCCTGGTAAATCACTAAATGTGGTAGCGTTAGAGACTGACCACCAAGTAAGCCTTGGGCTAAGAAAGACCTCAATCA